>SJYA01000475.1:71139-224283 GCA_006410615.1 Neotragus moschatus
GGGGAAAGAGGGCTTCCCATTAGGACAATATTTAACTGAGATTTTAAAAAAATGAAATCATATTTATGCTATCTTTTCCAGTGCAGTTTTCATTGTAAGAAGATTCCAAATTTTCCTTTAAAAATGTTTCTAAAAGTCAGGACAGAACAGTGACCCATATAGTACTAGCCCTAACCTGTTAAATGTAGGCAAACACTATGACCAGGAATTCCTGAGAGCAGAGAGGAGAACCATGAGACCATGCAATCAGATGATGTGACATCAAACCCATGGTGCAATTCAAAACACAGCTGTGGGGCAGGAATCTGGAACCAACCGTAAATCTCTTTCTCTCCTGTTTCCATCCCCCAGTTGAGGTGATGTGGGTTTTAGTTTTCTTATTCTAAACAGGTTTCACCCTTACCAAGATAAGAGCTTTTCTTTTTCCATGCACCTTACCCTCATTTTATTCACTAACATCTCTTTCTTAGCCAAGTGAGAATAGTGGTTTTCCAAAGCATTCTTGATTGATATTTGATATTGCCCATAACTCTGCAATTAGAGACAATGAAAGTAGGGTACTAATTAAAAATAAGTTTTTGTTGTTAAAAATAATATTTATATAGGCAATCTGTAGAAGGAAAGAGGTAAAACTGAGGAGATATCATGTATCTCAAGATACACTTTAAAGTTTGTCCATCTGTTTATATCATCCTATTTCTCAGAGTAAGCTAACTACAAATAGTATAGTAGTAGAATGCTAGCTTCTCCTTTTGGGAGTATAGAAATTGAGTTTTCAACATGCAGAGCGTGGTTATGGTTGGATAGAACAATATAAGACTGTGTTTTACATAGACTGTTTCCTTGAAAGAAATTTGAGTTCTTCATAAGCATTACATCATTAATCCTTCCAACATCCTTAGGAGGAGAATGGAGTTATGGTTCCCATTTAATTAATGGAAAAATTATAAAAGAGAGGGTTTGAGTTTTGTATTCACTANTGATCCCTGTGGGTCTCCAGGGGGCTTAAGAAACAGATGGTCCCCTCACATGAGGTTTGCTGTTGTAACTTGAGCAGATCTGGAGAGGGAGCTGGCAGGACCAAGGCAGCTTGGGCCCCGGGGACGGGAACCTTGTGAATGTTATCAATCGCAACATCCCCTGCCCAGCCTCCAAACTGGGCCCTCACCCAAGTCAGTCTCTGAGCCCCTTCCAGCTGGCACCTGGGGCTCGGACCTCAGACACCCACAACGGGGCTGGGGACCCTGTCCCCACTCTTGGCGAGGGTAGTGTAGCCAATTGGGCCAAGAAGACAGGAAGAGCGCTGGAGCCAAGTCAGAGCAGCTGAGAGAGGACAGGTGTTTGGAGGGCGAGAAGGGCTGGGCAGAGCTGAGCAGCGTGCGTGCATGCTCAGTTGCTCAGTCGTGTCCAGCCCTTTGTGACCCCATGTCCTGCAGTCCACCAGGCTCCTCTGTCCATGGAATTTTCCAAGCAAGAATACTGGAGTGGGGTGCCATCCCTTCTCCAGGGGATCTTCCCGACCCAGGGATTGAACCCTTGTCTCCTGCATTAGCAGGCAGTTTCTTTACCACTATGCCACTTGGGAAGCCCCAGAGCTGGGCAGGGGTCTCAGCAAACAGAAGCTTCCTGGCTCCTTATCTCTCGCCTGACCAGCCAAATGTGAACAGCAATGAAATGAAACCCCAGGCCTACTCTCTGAGCTCCTCCTCTTCCCCTAATGTTCCTCTCAACCCTCTTCCACTGCCCAGCCCTCCTGAGGTGGTGCTAGCATTGGGAGTAAGATGTCCTGGGTTTGAATCCCAACAACATGAGTTGGGTGACCTGAGGCAAGTTACTTCACACTGCATNTTGCCATTACCTTCTCCAGGGGATCTTCCCGACCCAGAAATTGAGTCCATGTCTCCTGCATTGCAGGCAGATTCTTTACCATCTAAGCAGCCAGGGAAGCCCTATCTATACGTGTATAAATGATATCTCTCTGTTCTTGTTTTATGTTTAGTTCTATTTCTTTGCTTTTGCATTCGGCTGTTTAAAAATTATCACATAGGAACTTTTTGTAAATATCCTGTGTTATGAGGTATCATCTTTAAGCTTTTCTGTTGTAGTAGTCCAACTGGAACAGGGCTTTGCTGTATTCCATTTAACTAGAGGTTGCATCTCAGTTGCTTTAGCCACCAGGAATATAGCTACAATCTCAAATTCGAACTAAGGCTGGTTGCTGTCACAGAGCTCATGAATCTTACCTTATATAGAAGATAGCACTAGTTCAATCACTCAAGCAATATGTGTAAAGCAAACAGTAACAGGACATCAATCTACTGACGTCAGCAAGGAAATGATACCTGAAAAAGGATGGCGAGTTCTAAAAAGCAGTCTGCTATGGGTGAGAGAATATGAAAGATTGTGAACATTCTCAGAAAAAAAAAAAAAAAAAAAAAAGGCTGTTTAAATGACAGCAGCCCAGTAATGGAATCTTGTTTCTAGTCCTTTCTCACAGTAGATTGGGAGTGTTCTCTTACACAGGTCTGAGACAAGAAACAAAATGGCAGTGGTAAATCTGCAAGGTTAATTTGGTATGCTGACANAAAAAAAAAAAAAAAAAAAAAAAAAAAAGGCTGTTTAAATGACAGCAGCCCAGTAATGGAATCTTGTTTCTAGTCCTTTCTCACAGTAGATTGGGAGTGTTCTCTTACACAGGTCTGAGACAAGAAACAAAATGGCAGTGGTAAATCTGCAAGGTTAATTTGGTATGCTGACAATTCTTGGTGAGGCAATTAGAACTGTTATATTTTGTATTTCTATGAGGTAAGACATTTACAATTCTATTTAAAAAACATTTCTAATTTTATTTCTAACATCAGAAATGGTTAAAAAGTAATTCCTGAAGTAATATATAGCAGAAAATGAGGATCTCCTTCTTTCCTCCAAAGGAGAATGAGTTGTCTTTTATCCAGTGTAAGTCGAGAGTCGGAGCCAATCCGCAAGTGAGTTGCATACTGGCCCCCTGACAATTGTCAGAGGGTCTTGGCATTTCTGCTAATGATCTGTGAACAGGAACACCTGGTGATGGCAACAGAGGTGAAGATCAAGAGAAAAGAAGCCATGGGGGCCTCCCTGAGTCAGTCAGACTCCCATTAACTGACCTTTGGTGAGTTCCAGGTTCTAGAGTTTATAGAATCTACTTGGTGTGGAATAAAGCTTATCTACACATAAACTTATTCCAAGGACAAAATCTGATTGTGTGCTTTCTGTATTCCCATACCTCAGTCTTTAAAACCACAGAATATTTTGGATTCAGTGTCCATTGGATCATTTGTCATTACGGCAAATAATTTTCGGGTCGCATAGCGCTTGAAAAACATGTTTTGGGGATTCCGTGTAACATTCTGGGTGGGGTGGTTTTTCAAAGGCTCAATCTTATACACAAAGCAGAGCTATAAAACCAGTGATTAGCACTGATGCAACAACTTCCCGGCTATGCTGAATATGCAGTGTTCTGAATGCTTTAAGCCCATGCTGGCCTGACACGTCTCACTATATGTTGACAGAAGAGGGCTAAATTGTGTAGGCTACACATGGATAATCTTTATTCAAAGAAACTCCGTTTCTGCAAAAGTTATTTGATAATGAGACTTTATATGTATTTCTCTTGAAAAATTATGAAATATTTAATAGATGTAAAATAAGATGTATTATAACAAACTGTACCCCTTTGTTTACCATCTAGTTAAGAAAGAAAATATTTCTAATTATTTTGAAGCTCCTTGTCATTACTTCTCACTCTGGAGGTAATCACTATCTTGACTTTTGCATCTATCATTTTAATCTTTTCCTAGTAATTTATATACATATAAAGCTGTGATATTATACATACGGTAAAACTATGTATGTTTATGGTAATATACCTGTGGGAAAACATATATGATGGCCAAAGTGTAATGGAAAGGATCAATATATACACATAACATATATATATATATATAGTATTGATAATAATAAATAGTTATAGTTTGGCAAGTTTTCTAACTTTATATGAAAGGCATAATATTTTATGCCTTCTGTGGTTTGCTCATTTGTTTAGAANCAATTCCTTGGGCATCCAAGGAAACCCAAAAAGCTATCTTCCTTTTCTCCTTTCTGGTTTGGGTCTTCATACTCTACTGCGTGGACTCTTGTAGTAACCTTCTAACTTATCTTCCTGCCTCAATTTCCTCCCTCTCCTGCCATTTCCACCCCCTACCACCTCCTAGATCCCAAGGTACATCTCTAATTAATCACGCTGCTCTGATCTTTTCACATATGGAAAAGATCAGACTCTTTAGCATGGCATTCAACCCCCCGACCCCCACCATCACTACAGTAGTCTACTCTCAACAGCTCTTTCAACCCTGTTACCATTATTTCTCTACATATACCCTATTTTCTAGCCACACTCATGTGAGTCTTCAAACCTCTCCTCTAGACAGTCTTCAAACACCCCTGTGCTTTCCATCTCTGCATCTTTTGGTCACATCACTTCATCCTCTGCCTGAAATGCTGTTTTTCTCCTGTCCCTATTTATCCCTCAAGGTCTGATTCAAATGTCACCTCTTCCATGAAGCCTTCCCTGATCCGCTAGCTGGAGGGACTCTCTCTCAGAGCACTGAAAGCATGCCTCTCATCAAGCGCGTATCCTCTATGTCTGTGCAAGAGATCCGCATGCATATGCTAGCTCTGAGTGTGAGATCTGCAGTCAGACTGGCTGGGTTTGAACCCTAGCTCTGCCACCTATCAGCCCTATACTGTGGCCAAGTTACTTCACCTCTCCATGTCTCATTTATCAAATGGGAATAACAGAACTACAACTTCTCAGGGCTGCTCTGGCAACTGACATAATACATGAGCTATCTGGCATATCATATCAAAACTTGTGAATTGATATTAAGTTAATAATTATACTAACAGTTAGTAATAGGTTATTATTATTACTCCTATTAAACTGTAAGTTCTCAGAAGGCAAGATCAGTGTCTGTTTATATTTGTAGCCACAGTACTAGTGCCTGGCAAAGTGCTTTAAACATAGTATGAACTCAGTAAGTGTGTTCTGAGAATGAAAGACACATGCACACCAGTCTAATTAGTTCATCACGGTGAGGTTGCCAAGTGCCTACAACACATCAGGTACTGTGTCATATGCTAGGGACACACAGCTGGGGAGGCACTTGACATAATCTTCACAGTAGCTCTATGCAGCAGGTATACTGTTTTTATTTTTATTATTATCTTAATCCCTTGGGATCTTAATTCCTTGACCAGGGACTGAATACATACCCACTGCAGTGGAAGCACAAAGTCCTAACCACTGGACCACAGAGAAGTCTCTAAAGCAGGTATTTTTTTAAAAAAAGACATTTTACAGATGAGAAATCCAAGGCACAGAGATGTCAAGTAATCTTCTAGGGTCACACAGAGCCAGGATTTGAGTTCAGTTGGACCTGGAGACCTCAAACCCTGTGCTCCACACTCTTCCCACTGAGCACACCACCCCACATAGTCTAGTCCAAAGTCATCTCACCCTAGATCTAACCATCAAGGGTGATCACACTATTCGATCCTTTGCAGAAGCTGTTTTCTGCCTCAGGAAGTTTGCTCTTTTGCCCCAAGGGCTGAAGGCTGTTCTTAAATGTATCTGCTCTATCACCTTCTTATCTCCTCCTTATTCTGCCTTTATGCTCTGGTCCTCCTCCATGTACCAGAACCTCCTAAACTTGTGGCTGCTAGTGGCCAGACAACTGCCTTCTAGGAACAAGTTTTCCTAGAAGGACCTTCCTGGCCTGAGAGAAGTCTCCCTGCTGCTTCACCATGCCTTGGCTAGGACTGACATTCCAGAAGCTGACTTTATCAACTTCCTCCTCCTCCTCCAGGAAGCCTTCCCGGCCTGACTATACTTGACTTACCCATTATGCACTCTGTTTGCTCTTCTACACTGATCTGAACTCATGAGCGACACTCTGTGAGCATCTTATATCTGCTTCCTCTGTGTGCCTGTATCTACCCCATTTGTTGGATGCCCTCAAGGGAGCAGCATATAAGGAGCAGCTGGTTCCAAGGCCCGTGTTCAGGCAGGGCCCCTCTTTGGCTGCTGGAGTGGGGAGAGATATATTCCCTACTGAATAGTTACAGTCTGACCCTCTCATCCTAATGAAGACATGTGTCAGCTGCTGCTACTCTCCTGCTACATTTCAGCCCTGAAACCAGATCCCCATCCTCTTCTGGACGGGGGGAAAGGGCTAGTCCTCTAGACATCAACCTAACTAAGCCAGGATCCCCCAGTCCTCAGCCTCCCTCCAGGGCTCACTTGTTACAATGCAAATTTTCTGCCTCAGAAAATTGGGAAATTCTGCTACTTCGGTTTTGCAGGAACAGACTCTTCTTGTCTAGATCTTCCGGGCCAAGGTCAGGGCCAGGATGCAAGTGAGGAGCTCAGAACACCCTTGACAAAGATAATTTCACAATTTATTCTTCATGTTTCCTTTTCCAGCAGCTTTAACCCACAGCGTCTTTAGGACATATGTTTCTTAAAGGGGATTTAATGGCATAAATGAACGTAGAACTTGACTAGTACTACGTGAGTGCCATTTTTGGGCACACGCTAAGTTAAGGCAAAGCCAAGCAACACACAGTCCCTCCTGGGTGGGAGGGGAAGATTCTGCCTGAGATGAACACACACACACACACACACACACACTTTAAGTTCATCACACATACTAAATATAAGCCTTTCCCGCGCCATCACAGACCTTCCTAACCCAGCCACGACCAAGCTGCATTGAATTCAAACCCCAAAATCCTTAGAGGAGCCAAAAGGCTGAACCTGAGCTAATAGCTCTGCTTTTTCCCACTGGGAAAACAGAGGAACTACGATTTGGCTCTGTTACCTAAGCCCTGGGCTGAGGCATCAGGGAGTGAACAAGACTCTGATAGCTCTGCCTGTCACTCTACTTGGTCTCCTTTCTGGGCAAACTGGCACTGGGGAGGGGGCGGAACACCATGGGTGGAGGAGGGTGCAGAGCTCTCCCATCTGAGTGTCATTCTGGGCCCCAGGCCAGGCATTTGGCTTCCTCTCCAAGAGAGGCAAAGGCTGAAGCTGCTCAGACAAAGGGCCAAATGAAAGCTAATGGGGAGTTGGGTGACTTCAGCCTCTCCCCTTCCTCCTCCCGGAGACTGGGGCTCAAGTCCTTGGCAGGAGAGGGTGCAAATCAAGACCTGGAGTTCAGCTCTGTTCAGATTCCTGTTGCCTCTTTTATTCTCCTGGCATCCACAGGCTGTCTTCCTCCCCTCACCACCTCCCACCTAGGGTGCTCTAAAAAATGCAAATCAGTGGGATTTTAAAATTCAAGCCCATGCCAGGAACACCCACAAACCCTCTATTAAGGCAGATCCTGAGGTGGGTGGTGTGGTCCCAGATTCCAAGCAAAAAAAAAAAAAGAGGATTCTGTTAGATTCTTTTCTTGACTTGAGTCTTGGGCTTCAGACATCCTCTTGGTGACCTTGACTTTTCTCTCTGGTATTGGACAAAGGAATGGGAAAAGTCAGAATTGTGTATGTGTGGGCTGGGACCAGCCATCCCAAACTGACATGGAAAGCATGAGAAAATGGACATGGGGAGGCACATGATGGAGATTCTTCTGTCCCTCATCTAAGAAGCAATCCTCTGCGTAAAGTTCCCATCTGAGTGTGAGTGTCACCACAAGAAGGGCTTCAGGAGGAAGTCCCAGAGAAATGGAGTGGGACAGACAGCAAGAGTGCCTGGGCCACTGGACCATGAAGAATCAAAAGGGACACCTGCTGCTATAAGCGCCCCCTCCTCCTCGAGCTGGCCCCTGACACAACTGCCAAGCTCCCTCCTCAGTGTGGAGTGGGAGAGGCTGTCCTGGAGTCTGGAGAGCACCGGCTGACACTTTCTGGATCCAGGTCTGTTGTCGTGAGCCTGGATGCCCCTGGCTCTGAAGAGTAAGAAGAAAAGGGACGGGAGAAAAGTGAGACCGAAAAAAGGTCGACTCCAAGAAAAACAGACTAAAGGGGACAAAAAGAGGCGGAGGCAAAGCCCCAGGAGAGCCTGCTTGACAGGGATGGGCGTGGGGGCCCAGGTGCGGGGACTTCCCTAATATCTACCTGAATTCTCGTGGTGGAAAGAACAAGAGAAGTGGCAGGTGTGAGGGGGTGGGATAGAAAGTCGGTGAGAAGCAACGTGCCGCCCCACAACGGAGTTTCAGCGGGGCGCCCCTCTCCCCACTTGCGCGATTTCCATCCCCGCTCCCCACTCCCCTAGACGGTGCCACTTCTCCCAGCCCCCGCAGCCAGTCCTCTGCACGCTCGCTCCGCACTCCCCAAGCCCAGACCTGACATCTGGCTGGGCCTCCGCTCTCCCGCTCGCGAGCTGCCAGGCGGCGCCCCTCCTCCCGCGCCGGGCCCTCCCCCGCGGGTCCAGCTGCCAGCCCCCTCCCCGCTGGCAGGCAAGCCCAGGCAGACAGCCGGCCGGGCCTGCCCCCGCAGCCGCGCCAGCCCTGCCAAGCCCGGCCGCCAGGTCTAGGGGGTGGGGGTGGGGGCGGCGGTGCCAGCTCCCCTCGAGCAAGCAGTCCCCGGCCGACCTCCTGCCCCGGACAGGGTTGGGGCCGCTCACCCTCCTCCCGGCTCCCCGCGGCCCCGTGCGGCTCCCGCAGCTGGGCATCCGCGTCCCGGGTGCGCCCTCTTTGCTCCCTCGGGATCTCAGGACGCACTTCGGTCGGAACTGGCTTGGTTCTCGGTCCCTCTCACTGGTTCCTGACTGCCTCTCTCTCACACAAGTTTGCTCGCTGCCCTTTTCCCACAGGACAGATCCTGTCCTCCGCCTGCTAGCAGCGTCCCATCCTCTCCTCTCCGGACCTCCTCCGCCCTGGCCAGGTAGGTACCCTTCGGGGCGGAGCAGCCTTCCCGCAACCCGGCGCCTGCTCCGCTCTTACCAGCTCCTGTTTGAGGCGGCGTAAATAGCAGTCCATTTCCCTGCTCCTCTACGTCATGCGCCCATTGGCCGGGCTCGGCTCCACGAGAAAATCCCGGGGTGGGATCACTGGTTCCACTGAAACCGGGCTCCAAACACCCTGCGCTCCGCGCCTCTCGCAGCGCTGAGCGGAGGCTCTGCTCCCAGGTCTGGACTTGGAGCCACTTCCCCTCCGCTAGCTGCGCGCGGTCCGTGCTGGGGGAGGAGGGAAAAGTGGGACAGCCTATGAGAACTCAGGGGGACGCCTTCAGCCAATGAGGAGAGCGCACAGGGCGCGCGGGCTGGGCGATCGTGGGTGGACACTGGGGCGGGTGTGTGCACTAGGCGGAGACCTCCGCTCCTGGGGGCCTAAGCTAGCACAGGCGACGCCTACCTGGCCTCTGGCCTGCGCAGCGGAGGGGGTTATCGTCACGCCAGACTGTACCGACGTCCCCCAACAAATTACGTGACCCTCCCCCCAACAGAGAGCGCCCGGTCTTAGGGATGGGCATTGGGTACCAGTCTCGGAAGAAGCTGAGTGCCTCAGTGTCACCCAAACTCTGATCAGAAAAGGAACACTCTCCACCCCAAATGACACTCGGCAGCTCTTTTGAATTCTGAACTGTTCAAAAAAAATGGACTTAGGAAGTGTGGGCCTACCTGACCTCCTAGTGTAGTGTCCTCCCCGTCCACTCGTCACCCCGGAGCGGAGGAGCCGCCGCTCGGTCCATTCACGTATTTAAACCGAAGAAAAGTAGGCTCTACTTAGTACACCGGTTAGGGTTGGAGGTCTGCTTGCGGATACTGAATAAGACGCGCAAGCTCTCTAGCCTTAAGAACAAACATGGGGCGGTGGGGCAGAATGAAATAAGACAAACAGGTTTAAAAAACAAACAGGCACTGCGATTTCAGGTAATGATTCTTTATGAAAACATAAAATAGGGTCATGGAGTAGGGGCTGTTTTCAATCGGTCCACGTGCTGTCTCCCAGTTATCCTAATTCTTGCTCTGGCCACTTGCGAAGCTCTCTGTTAAGTCGGAGAAGGCAGAAGAAACTCAAAGATGCCACGATTCTATTCAACAGACGCGGTCCAAGCACCGGAGCTGTGCGAGCTCCAGCCAGGCCCTGGGCGGTGGAGGTGCCGCAGATGAATCTGAGAAGGGCCCGCAGGCCGACCCGGGCGCTCCTCCCAGCCGAACCCTGGACCCCCAACACCAGGCTCCGTGCGTGTCGGGGATGCGATTCCTACCTTGTGCCCAGGCACCGTGCCACCCGGCCTGGCCCGGGTGGGGGGTGGGGGACGTGTTGCAGGGCACGAGAGTAATTAGCTCTATTAGAGACGTGTTGTTTCAAGGTAATTAACGCGGAAAGTTTGTCCCAGGCAGAATTTAGGAGTCTCGGAGTGAGACAACTGTGTGAAGACACGAGAAACGGAGCAAAGAGAGAAGGCACAAGCTTCGGCCATTACGATCCTTGCCAACAAAGAGCGCCACTTCTGCTTACTATGGAGAGGTGAGAGAGAAAGAGGGAGGTTAGCCAGGAACATCCTTAGAAGTGAAGACTGCGGAGTCCAATGGGATGGCCTCCACTTAACCCCGGGTTCTCAGCTACAGTGGACCTTATCTAGGTTTCTCGGCCTAGCCCCGAGTGCCCCCTTTGGACGAAGCTGGGCAGCGGTAGCCGCTGGCTAGAGAAAAGAAAGAAGAGGCACAGGCGGGTCAAAACCCGGTCCGAACCTTGTGTCTCGGTGGCATCTCCAAGCTCAGATGCCAGCGCTCCCTTAATGGTCGCTACCCAGGATCCCGCGTGGGTCTGAGAAGCCGACCGCCGCGGGATGGAGCTGAGAATCTGCTGCCGCGTTTCCAACGCTGACTGGGAAAGTCCCGAAAATACATTTCCTTCCGCTCTCCCTGGTTGGCCACAGCCAGCAGCCAGAATGGCCCCGCTGGCCCACTCAGCTTCTCAGCGCCCGCTCTGGCTTCCTTGCAGTTGTGAGTCGGGATACCCTAGGGGTCCCTTTGGAAAAGACCCGAGGAGAGTTCAGAGTGGGAGACACCTCCAAGGACAGAGCTGAGTACTCCAGCCAAGCCGAACTGGTTCTTAAGTTAAATCCTCTGGGACTGCCCATTAACATGTAGTCCAAGGGGGAAGCTTTATGCGGGGGAGGGTGGAAAGGGGGGAGAAAACACCACAAAATGGTTCTCCAACCCAGAGGAGTGTGCTTTGCTTTCCAGCACCCAACACAGTAGCAACTATAGGAAGCATGGGGTCTGTGCTAGTGGTTGAAATAGTCTTGAGAATCAAGTTTCAGGTCTGATTTTTCTCCATCCCTGCGACCTCATGGACTGAAATTCTCTTGGAAGTTAGTAGAAGGATGGCTAGGGTTAAAACTCCAAGAGATGCAGGCTGATCTTTTGGCAAGAATTCAGGACTGGGTAATTAGGCCTTCTAGACTATGAACGTGAACTTGGGCAAACTTCTGGAGATGGTGAGGGAGCCCTGGGGCTACAGTCCATGGGGTTGCAAAGAATCGGAGGCAGCTGGGCAGACTGAACAACAGCAACAAACTTTTGACAACACAGTATGACCTTGAACAAATGCTTTCCTTTGACTGGCCTTAGTTTCCCTTTGGCTGCTGCTGCTAAGTCACTGAAGTCGTGTCCAACTCTGTGCGACCCCAGAGATGGGAGCCTACCAGGCTCCGCTGTCCCTGGGATTCTCCAGACAAGAACACTGGAGTGGGTTGCCATAGTTTCCCTTATAGTTCAAACATGTGAATTTACATTCATTACAAAACTCTGTTTTGATAATCTGTAAAGTGGTCACGGCAAGAGGAATCCATCTTCGAGATGAAGAATATATTATTAGCAAAGCCAAAGATTGCACACCACCCACTTTTAAGGTCGAAGCTATGGCAAGATAAAAAAAAAAAAAATGATGACCATAATCTCACTGCAGTGCTCAGAAGAGGAGTTGCAGACAAGTCAGAAATGCTAGTACTGTGGTTCCCACAGGATTCTGGAGGACAATCACTGTCAAGCTCTGGAGTGCTTTTATGAACCTGGTACATTGCAGCTTTCTTGCTCCCCTGTCCCTGAGAAGAACAGTGTTACACCAGAGTGCAGGGCTATCTCTGTCTTACCTGATTTCTGAAATGACAGATCTGTCACCTGAGCAGAGCAGGAGACAGGAGAAGGAAAAAGCACTGCCCTCCACTTTTTCTTTTTCCTAAGTAGTAGAGAATAAGGCCTGTTGCCATGGTTGTGTAAACAGAGACAAATATTCCTGGGCTGAGGCTGGGGGGGTGGGTGATAGGGGACATGATTCATTTTTGCTGAAGAGGAATCAAATGGTTCAGCCTCCTCCCTCCTGCCCCCAAAAACTCAGCCTGGGGGGAAGGTGAGATTACCTCATTTGAAAATAAAGAATAAATCAAAGGTGTTGAGATTGGATGTGAAGGTACTTTCTCAATGCTGTCCAGAGCTGGGGTGGAACCCTCAGAAGGTATCTCAGCTTTGCCTCCTGCTGGTGGGGATAAGTACTTTTCTTGAAAGAGCGAGCTGCAGCTCCTGGAGACAGTTCCTAAGGGTGTAAAAAACTCCTGTGGTTTGCCCAGCCTCTCAGGAAAGCGGGTCCCCTCTGCCCCACTGCCAGAGCCTGAAGGTCCTGGCACTGATGACTGAACTCAAAGGGTTAGGCAGAACCTGTTGTGTCCTAACAGAGCTCAGACCCTAAACTAAACAATGGAAACATTGCCGTTCTTCTGGCTCCAGATCCTATGGTCCCCACCTGGACGTCTCCATCCACCAAGTTCTAGCCTGCTCTGGATGAGGCACTGCTGAGTGAGGCTGTGCCTATCTCATCTCCACTGGCAACAGAAGAGCTAGGGAGCTCATCCTAATGTGAGGAAAGAGATATGTGGCCACACGCAGTCTAGAAACCTCATTATGACATCACCCTCCCAAGGGTGGGGTCCGTGTCCCCATTGCGTTCATGCCTCCACCCCTTGTGGCTGCCAACACTAGTATCCCAATCCCCCTCCCCACTCCCCTCATGCCTCCTGAGCATCAACAGGAAAGGCTGACCCTAGAGATAAACATGTGCTGTTGGAATGTGTTCAGATATCACTGCGGAACTGCTTTTGTGCAGGCAGAGGACCTCTCCTGGCAGGCGGGCCCAGAGGTGCTGAGCAGAGACTGTGTGTCTGGTGTGAATGCTCGGATGGTGGGGGAGGAACTGGACAGAGGCCTAACTCTTCTTAAAATGAACCTCTCAGTTTTCATGACATCTTCCTCTGTCCACCTTATACAGAAGCCTCTTCAATTCCAACACCAGGGGAAACAGCAGAGAGATGAAGTGGCCTGTATGTTGGGAGCTCTCTAGGTTCGAAAAGAAAGATTCACTTTGGGATTTAAGTAAAAACTCTTTTGACTGGGTGGCAGAATCAAAGACTCTAGTCATAAGGAGCTCCTTAGCGTTTAGTGTCTTCAAACATAGAGTATCATTCTCCTGCCTACAGACAGAGCAACTGAGGCCCAAAGAGATTCATCTTTATGGTGATATAATAAAGTCTCCCTGTTTCCAAGGTAACCTTTTCCTACTGCCCTCCTCTGCAGAAAGCAGGAGACAAGGGGATTACTGGGATGATGAGCCACTGAAGGAGTGAGTCCTGGTACTTCCCCATCTGCCCAAAAGCCATCACTCTTACACAGAGTGCTAACTTAGGTGCCACTCCCACAATCATCACTTCTTTACAAATTCCCTGGGCTCTGAGAGCAGGTTCTCAGTTTTACAGGCACCGAAATTTTGAGGGAGGAACACAGGAAGGTGTTGGAGGAAGCAGTAGTGGGATAGTACTTTGAGAAAACTCCCATGAATGAATGGACTATGTCACCTGAACAATTCAGAAGGAATTGTAAGTGCAAAATTAGACTAGTCTGAATACTGAGCAGTTAGTCAATGGACTACTCCCTACCCCCATTTGGAATTATTTGCAATTATGGGCCTGTGCTTATGGTGCCTAAGTGATGGTCTCATTTCTGCGGGGAAGTAAACATTTCCATTTTGCAAACATTGGCTGGAAAAGCAAATATTTTTCAACTGCAAAGAACACCTGAAGAATGTCAGGGCAGAGCGAAGGGAAGTACTTATGGAATTTGTGCAAACTGATGCTGTTTGATGCAAACTGGGAAGGAAAGTGACCAGCTCCCTGCACTCTCTGGGGGATATTCTGACATGTCTGACTCCCTAGAGGCCCAGTGCTGACTTCCCTATAATTTCATATGACCTGCAACTCAGGGCGAAAGCTAGTTTTATTACACACGACTTGGCCCTCTCCACCAGTTTCTGGAAGCTGTAAGCAAGGACCAGGCATTGGCCCCTTGCCAGGGGGAGATTTGTCAGCAAGAGAGAAAGAAGTCTACTGGCTTCTCCCCCTGAGGCCATGGGATGAGGAGAAGAAGAGGTCACGTTTCAGGTTTGGTTTACTGTGCATTTGCTTCCATCAGGCTGGCTCCCAAGCCTCTCCTTGGTCTTTTGCAGGTGTTGGAGAACTGTCTTCACCCTGACCAGACATCAGCCTGGGGGTCCAGGTGAAATTTCAGCCTTGAGATCCTGAGGGGAACCAGTGCCAAAGGTGACAGCTGCTTCTGTGAGGGGTTCTGCTTGGCCAGAGAGGCTGGGCCATCTCCTGGGGAGTTCATGGGGAAGCAGGTGGGGGGGGTGGCGAGGACTCAAGTCTGTACCAAGAGACAGCCTCTAGTTCCCTGAGTGGAAAGGCAGTGAGGCCAAGAAACACTGCCATCACTTAAATGAAGATGCAAAGGGAAGAATAGGAGCTGAACATGCAAAGGAGTTTGGGTTTTTTTTATTGCCCTCCCTCCTTCCTGCATTTGGACAGGTTTTCTTTGCTGTGATTATTCCTCATGAATCATCATCCATAGAAAGTGACTGAGGCAATGGAGAGTGAATAATGAATCCCCTAAATGGTCTTTTGTGTCTGCCTGGAGGGTTTTGGAAATAACTTGCATGTTAATCTCTCTGACTTAGAATCATAGAATAGGGGAGCTGAAAAGGATCTTATAGATAATCAGAGAATTGTGACCTTGTGGAAAGATCCGAAATCAAGCTCTATGGGTCCGAATCTCCAGTCTATCACTAAAAATAGAGCCAGCTACCATTTGTCGAAGGCTTTCCTTGTGTCAGGCACTCATCTGTTCTTCTCAAGCCCTCGGAAACAGGACTCCTATTGCTCCATTCTGCAAATGAGGAAGGGGATGGGGAGCCAGAACTCCCCTCAGGTCACGCAGAGGCTCTGGCTTCAGTTCAGAACGCATGCTCTCTTGTCACTCCACTGCCTCACTGTGTGGCCTGGGACAAGTAATTTAACCTCTTTGGGTCTCAGTTTTCTCCTCTGTGACCACTAAAGTCTGAGAGTCTGCATTTCCCACACAAGCATGTTGTTTTACACACCGGGAGAGCGCAGCACAGAAATGTTGAGTGATTTGCCCTAGGTCACCCAGCTTGCTGATAGCAAAAACCAGCATAGGAACCTAGGTCCTATGATCTTCCCTCTTCTTCCCCTCCTCTTCCCACCCCACCCAAGACCTCTTTTCCTTCCATCACACTTTGGCAGGTATTTCTAGAGGAATCTATCTCCTTGCCTTGGAGATCTATGATTTCCGATAGATGGGTTGGAGGTGTTGGATTTGGATGTAGCCAGTCACAATACCAATGATGAACTCAGGAGGCTGATGATAATTTGTTGGAGTACCTTTAACCTATCTGCCCACCTGCTCTTCGCTATCTTTTTCAGGTCAAGAGTGGTGATGAGAGTCATGTGAAAACCATGAGGGAAGAGCACAGTGAGGCCACATCTGGTGTGGCCCATACACACTCTCCCCTAGTGGGTACTATTTCCTGTTGTCTACCTCATCAAGTGAATGGTACCACCCTGTGCCCTCTCTCTCCTCCAGTCTCCTTTATGGTGGCAGTGGTTGAAAGTCTGCTCCCCTCTCCCCTTCCCTCTGTCCTTCGTTCTCCCTGTCCCAGGTTCTAATCATTAACTGGTGTGTGATGAGCCTGCTTTTTCGTTCTCCCTGTCCCAGGTTCTAATCATTAACTGGTGTGTGATGAGCCTGCTTTGGAGGAGGTAGGGATCCACGGCATCTATGGTAATCACTATGCACCATCTTTGCCAGCATCCCCATCCCAGTGTCTTCCCCACCGAAAATAGATTGGAGAGGGGCGCAGGTGTCAATAAACAAATCATTAGGGTGCGTCGGAAGTGAGAACAGGGACATCCTGGCTGAGGCATTACTTGGTTCGCAATGGCACTGAGTACCCATGCATGTATGTGAGTGTGTGTGTGGCTCGCACACTCTGAAATGAGCTCTCACCCACTGGTGTGTGGAAAATTAGCTTTGGCAGGTGAGGAACTTGGTGACAGTTGAGGAAGCCAGCAGGGTATCAGTGTTATCCGTCTCCTATTACTGTGTGCTAGTGTTACTGACATACTTCCCACTCCCGACCCCCCAACTTGTAATTAAGGTGGAATGGAAATGACTCAGAAGGGCTTGGGCTGGTGGGAGAGTGATATGAGCACCTTAGGATGGCCTGGTGACCTTTGAAAGCCAGCTGTGTGCTTTGCAGGTGGGCTGCACCAAGCCAGGTGGGGACTGGCATTTTCCTGATGGCCCATGAAGCAAGCTGTGTGGTTTACGTTTCTCTGGTGGGTGGGAAAAGAGCTGGTGGTCCAGGGACTGAGTCCTGGGAAATTCTGCCACATGGTGTATGTTGGGGCCGAGCGGGCTGGGATGGGCAGGTGGGAGACCTGGGGTCCTTGAACTGGCTCTGCTGCCTGTCTCTGCCTACTAGTTGGCTCTGTGATCCCCCTCAACTTCAGTTTCTCTGGCTACAAAGTGAGGTAAATAATCTCACTCTGCCTGCTTGTTGTGCAGATAAAGTGGGCAGAGGCCCTTTGAAATGTCAAGAACACTGTTCCAAATGTGAGGCCTGACTGCCAAGGGAATTCGCAGAGCCTCCTGGGAGGCAGCAGTCTGCCGGTGCGTCACTTTCGCAGCTTGTGCTCAGACAGGTACTTCAGCCTCTCACATCCATAAATCTCATCTCCTATCTATAGTCAGCAAATAAGGGAAAGGACAGGCCTTGCTCTGCCACCATCTGATGTTCTTCCCAGCCCCGGCCTCCCCTGCCCCCACCCGAGGCGATGAATCCCCTGCCCTCCCTCATCTGCTCCCTACCTGTCAGTTTAATTTAACGACGTTGCAGGAGAGATTTGATTTAATCAAACCAGTTGCTGTATCCATTCTGCTCAGAGGTCCCTCAGTGTCACCCCCGAGGCTCAGATTAGACGGTGACAATTACTCCTCCTTCCCTGCTTATGGCCTCCCCCTCCCTTTCTCTCCCTGGGGAGAACAAGGAGGCAGAGCAGTCTCCTGGGACCTAAGAATAGATGCGGGAAGATCAAAGGAGGGAGGGAAGCCGACTGGCCTCCTCGAGCCCCTCTCGTGCCTTACATGGCCTTGTTTAAGGCTGAGCAACAGCCCGAGGGATGGGGCCAGCAGAGAATGTGAGCAGAGCTGCTTGGAAAGGCCCAGGGCTGCCTGAGGACAGAGCTGAGCCATCCTCGGTGCCATCAAGGGTGGCGTTGTAGATAAAAACCAAGCTCCCTTATTGTCAGGGAACTGGATAGAGGGCGGGCCAAAGAGGTAAGGTACGCCCTGCACACTCCAGACCACGAGAATTTCTTTCCAGTTTCTCAGCTGGGATTCTGGAGTCTCTAGAGCTGGGAAACAACAAGAAAAAAGGTGAGGCGCCATCCATCTGAGTTTCTGTGACTCTGTCCTTGGCATGAAAGCAGCAGTGATGGGAGGAGGCTGGGTGGGAGTGTGTTGTGTACCTGAGTGTCTGTGGCTGGAGAGTCAGGTAGGGGGGCCCAGGTTTAGGGAGTTTAGAATTCCGGAGCAAATCTCTCTTGCCACCTAACTCTTGCCTTTCCCTCCTTCTCCAGGAAGCGGGTGCTCAGCACCTCTTGCTCTCTTGAGCAGCTCATTGAAGAGAAACAAAGGTGCCTTGAAGGAGACCTCTCTTGCAGGTGATGAAAATCTTTTTTCTCTTCTGCTCATTTGTGTCACATTCTTCCATCAGGCCGGGCGGCTGACAGGTGCACCCTTCCCTAGGCCCCTTTCGGAGTCCCCTCCCTGCCGTTTGTGTCTCACCCAGATATCCAGCAGATGCTGCCTTTACAGGAGCTAAATATGATTAGTAGAAACCCTTCCTGACACCTCCAAAGAGAAGCCATCAAATGCATATTCTATTGGGTGCATCTCATTGCTGCTGACAGTTGCTTTATCAATTAAATTCCACCTTCCTAGTCTTCAGAGACGCCAGCAACCTCCCTACCTAATAAATCACAGACCCCAGTTATTGTTAAATGTCCCATCAGTCTCTAATAAACCCCTTGCCAACAGGGGCAGGTTATTTATTATGCTGCCTGGACAAGGATGAATTGGGCCCCGTTCTCAGAAGAGCAAACGTGATGCCTTTCTCCCTAAAGACTGAGGCTGTGGTATTAAATGGGGCAATTCATCAATGTGGGCCCTGAGCAGAGGGGAGTCTGGTCGAGAGAGAAAGAGAGAAAGAGAGAGAGAGGATGGCCTGGGGTCTTTTACTGAAAGCCAGGGAGGCAGGCCCCCGTAGTGGGAGGTGGCCGTGAACGAGAGTGGGAACCCGAGCCTTTGCTGCTTCTCCCCTGCTCCTCATACCTGTCTGAAAACACTAAGGATTTGGTCACCCCACAGGCCAAGGGGCACATGTGAAAATAGTTATTCTCCACATCAAAAGTTTGCTACGTAGGATCCAACAAGGTCATGAAACAAAAATTCTGTCCAGAAGGCCAGATACTGTTACTTAATAAACTTGACATAACTTAAAGTTATGGATGGTGCTAGTCCACTGAGTAGATGAACTGAAGAATACAGGAGAAAGGGTTCCCTTTGCCTGGAAGAGAGAACCGGAAAACACGTGCTCAGTCACTGTCTATGGACTAAGCAGCACATAGGTAAGGGCTGACACTCAGAAAGGGGTGTTTAACACCTAAAAGACCCTGTTAGGTGTGAGAAACAGTGTGTAAAGTGGGCCCTGTAGTTACTGCCTCATGTTAGATCCCAAACTGAGAGGATGCTCGATGGTCTGCAAGTGACAGTCCAAACTCCTCAGCTTTGTCATCTATCAAGCCCTAGCCTATATTCCCAATTGCATTTCTCTCGATTGTGACTTAACACCATCCCACTTTGGGCAAGCATAACACATTAGTTTGATATTCCTTGTGGCGGCAGGCAAGGCCCTCCACACTACGAGACCAATACATCTCTGCAACTTATTTCCTGGTAATTGCTGCCATACTTGCCTCCGTTCACACTGAAGCTCATACCTTCCCTAACTGCCGTGGTTTTTCATGCTTCCACGCCTTTGCACAAACTGTTCCTTCTGCCCAGAATATCTTTCTACGTTGTCTGCCTGGTGAGCTTCTTTCCACCCCCACTGCCTGATTGAATTCCTTATCTATCCTCCAGGATCAGCTCAGAAAATCAGCCCCCAGTGCTTCAAGGGACTAGGACTTTGTCTCTTGGTGCTGCTGTCATGGCAGAAGGGCTCGACTCCAGGGAGTAGGAAAGAGCGATCTGGGCATGGAGGTTTTCTTCTAGTTCTATGCATGCTTTAAACTATTTTGATTTGATGTGGGGAAGGAAGGGCATAAGGAAAAAAGCTGTTGGTCTCTGAATATCAAAAGCTGTTTTTCTCCATTTCTCAGAAGTTCTCACTGTCTCCCACATGACAGCCACATTTTGAGCAGCTAAGGCTCTGAAAAATGTCAGTGCTGCACATAATTGTACAGCACCTTGTGCTCCTTGAATCACTGCTGGTCACTCCTTGGTCACTGCTGTCTGTTTGCACGTATCTTTCTGCTTGAGGGCAAATGCTCTGTTTATTTTGTCCCATCTTTGTATCTCCAGCATTTGGCTGATTTACAAATCAGCCTTTAGATTTAGGCCTTTAGATTTCTGTTGCAAGAATGAATAGAGAGGTTTGCAGATTGAATGCAAATAATAAGGTTACCTACCCTTTGTTGCTCTGAGGATCAAATGAGAAAAAGTGGCTATAAAAATCTTAGTTCTTGAAAGAGATAAATTACTGTGTGTAAAATAGTGGGAAGTTGCTGTGTAACAAGGGAGCTCAGCCCAGTGCTCTGTGATGGCCTAGAGGGATGGAATGGGGTAGAGGGATGGGAGGGAGGTTCAAGAGGGAGGGGATATATGTATGCTTATGGCTGATTCACACTGTTGTATGGCAGAAGCCAACACAACATTGTAAAGCAATTATCCTCCAATTAAAAATAAATCTAAGGACGTCCCTGATGGTACAGTAAAGAGGAATCTGCCTACCAATGCAGGTGACGTGGGTTCAATCTTGAACACTCCACATGCTGTGGAGCAACTAAGCCCTTGTGCCACAACTATTGAGCCTGTGCTCTACAGGTGCCACTGCTGCCCCCCTGTGCTGCCAGTACTGTGCGCCCTAGAGCCCGTGGTCTGCAATGAGAGAAGCCACAGCAATGAGAAACCTGTGCACTGCAACTAGAGAAGCCTCCTCGTGCAAAGAACCAATGGAACAAAAAATAATAAATAAATAAATGCTATTAAAAAAAACAAACTTAGTTCATTCCTTCCTGCCTCCCCAACATATTCCCATGGATCCTCACACCCAGGTGGGCCACCTTACGCTCCTGTCTTTTTTTACATTACTTACCTTNGAGAAGCCTCCTCGTGCAAAGAACCAATGGAACAAAAAATAATAAATAAATAAATGCTATTAAAAAAAACAAACTTAGTTCATTCCTTCCTGCCTCCCCAACATATTCCCATGGATCCTCACACCCAGGTGGGCCACCTTACGCTCCTGTCTTTTTTTACATTACTTACCTTTCCGCTGGGTGCAGAAACTTCCACTGTGAAATGATTGTCTGGGACTGTTTGAACCTGAAAATCCATTCTGAGCCGATATCTTATTCCCATTTCTTCACAGGAATCTATCCCGCCACTAGCTTCCAGGTATATAACATAAGGAAAGACTTTCCAGATAGACAAAACAGCATAAAAGAAGGCATTGTGATTTTATCCTGGGAGAGGCCAGGAGGTAGATAACAGTCCAACTTTTTTCTGTGTATGTTACTCTCATACCTCCTGATTATTAAATGGTCTCTTACCTTTGTGTTTTATTTTTATGGTACTAAACATTATGAACAACAGCATTATTCTAATTTTTTAACTACTGAAGAAAAAAATGTATTGATTTGTTTTTAGCTATAGCAATATAATTTATGCCTAATAATATAACTGCAATATTTGTGTCTGTAAGACTTTGTAAACAACAAATGTAATGACAGAATGCCTCTAAAACTATAAATGTTCTTTTCTGGAAAAATAGTCTTTGTATTTCTTTTGGGATGAGAGCTAAGTTCTTCACTGGTGATTGGTATGAGTTCTACACAGCTGCTGCTGAGCATGACAATTCAGCTTAGATTTTTGAGCAGGAAAAGGTCTGTCATTCAATGTTTATTAAGTCCACCAAGGGCCTGGTGCTGGACTGGATAGCCTAGGGTAAGAAAATCTCCATCCTTGAGAAACTCATAGTCTATTTAGTGTGAAGGACAGATATGTAAATAAGTAAACAGAACAAGGTAAGAGCTACACTGGAATCACTTATACTGAGAAGTGGGACCCTGGGATGGGAAATAAAAAAGGTGGTCAAAAGGAGTAGGATCAGAAGCTGGACCCAAACAACCTAAGATATCTACTTAAGAAAGGTCACTCCAGTGCCTGTGGGAGTGAGAAGAAACTCTGAGCAAGGGCACTGTTCAGGAGGCTGTTGAAGTAGTTAGGATGATAAAGGGACCTAAAATAGGACAGATGCTATGGAGACTGGAGAAGAGATATGGATGAGATATTCGGAGGCAAAATTACCTGCCCTTGTAACTGTTAGAAAGGAGAGGGACTTCCCTGGCAGTCCAGGGGTTAGGATTCGCCACTTTCTCTGCTGGCCTAGTATTCAAGGGGTTCACTCCCTGGTTGATCCCGCAGGTTGCACCATGAGGTGAAGAAAAAAAAAGAAAGGGGAGATATAGTGCAGGCTGGAGTCAAGAAGAATTCTGAGGTTTGGGATGCAAGGATTCGGTGAATGAAAGAGGTAGGGTACTAGGAGGAAGTCTGAAACCTTTACTGCTCACTCCCAACAGGCCCCCTTCTTTCATAGGAACGGTTGATACTTTCTTAGCGTTTTATAAATTTCTGAGAAAAATGCATCTCAGGACCCCTTCCCAATGAGATTACCAAGCCAAAGTCCTCCTACCTCTTGGAATCTGAATCATCACTATGTGTGTGTGAGAGAGAGAGAGAAAGAGAGAAGGTAAGTGTAAACTGGTGAGAGATAATGACCAGAATTATGATATCAGGATAAAGGCAAAAGTTGGGGTTAGATGCAGAATTATCTTTAGATTTGGAATTGTAAGATTAGGTTCCAGAAACACTAACATTGGGAGTTATGATTCAGACTTTGTTATAGGAACTCATTTGTTCAATAAATATTGAGCACTTACTCTGAGTCAGATTCCTTTTTTCCAACAAGGGATATTGAAGAGAACAAGAGATAATAGATCTCTGTCCTCATAGAGTGGGGGAGACAGACAATAAACACGATTTCAGCTAGTGATAAGTACCATGAAGAAAAATAAACCAGAACATGGGAATAGAGTGATGAGAAAAGCTGGGGAGCTGCCAGGATTAGGGAGCTATCTCAGGGTGTTCAGGAAAGTCTTCTTTGAAAAGGTGATATTTGAGCTGAGACCTAAAGTTGTTCTTGAGATGGTGGTGGGGAGGGATAGGAGAAAACGTTAAATCTGAGCTGTTACGCATCGAAGTAGAGGTGTTGAGACAGGAGATGGAGGTACAAGTGTGGAGTTCAGAGGTCGGAGGTGGAGACACGAATGTGGGAGCTGTCAGTGCAGTTGCTGGTTCCTATCCTATTTCTTTTATCAGGGCTAACCGTGTGCCAGGTACGGTGCTAGGGGTTGGGGACACAAAGAGGAAACCACACAGACATATATACTACGCAACGTGCTCAATCCCTCGCTGTATTCCGGGCGCTCTCTGAGAGCGCAGGACAAGGCAGCGAGTTGGGGCGAGACAGGGTGGGGATAGGGAGGGGGCCACCGCGGAGTCACGGCCTGGAGGCGAGGAGCTTGACGCACANAAGAAAAGAAACGTCAGGGGTTCAGGGAGGAGGCCTGTTTCTGGATATGGCTTCATGCTTTTTTAAGAATTAAGGGTAAAAACCCAAGTGCCAACGATGTGATCTCTCTGGAGACCCTTCTAGTTCTGGGATTGGTACCTAAGTTTCTTCAGTCCTAGCTAACTTTTTTTTTCTTCTCAGATTTAATTGTTCAGGCTAAGTCTGGAACTGGGAAAACCTGTGTCTTCTCCACCATTGCTTTGGACTCTCTTGTTCTTGAGAACCTAAGTACCCAGGTGAGTTTAGCTCAGATGACCCAAAGGAGGATGTGTTATGTGGATTTTACTACACGTCAGATGAAATACCAGTGGCTCCTCAGAGATAAGTGAATGTGCTTGTCATATGCCTCAATGATTCCCGTGAGGCATATGACAAGTATACGGGGAAAGTAGACACTGAGGCTATTGAGTGGTGGTGGTATGGATGGGATAGTGACCAAATAGAAGTTTAGAGATTACTGTTATCACTACATGTTAAATTAAGTCTGCCATGTGTGTCAATTTTGTCATTTCTTGAGAATACAGATAGGGGTTTTTTTATGCTTTTATTTGCTCACCAGATTATGGTGAGATTTAGCATTTTGCCTGATTTGTGGTAATGAGGTGCTTGGCTGTTGTTGGTAACTAGGTGGTTCTTACAATGAATATATTATACTGATCTCCCATTTTCTAGATTCTCTGAGTATGTCTAAGATGGCTTTACCCAAATTAACAGGAGATTTGGGTTTGGGGGATCATTTCTTCGACAAAGATTTGTTAAAGATAACATGATTTGCCCATGTTATCTATAAACAATTATGCCAGGCATTGGGGATATCTTTTTGAGTCCTACCTTATATATTTATTCTGCTGACTTGTTAAAGGTATATTTTCTGTTTTGTTTTGTTTTTAGATTTTGATCTTGGCTCCTACAAGAGAAATTGCTGTACAGATACATTCTGTTATCACAGCCATTGGAATAAAAATGGAAGGGTTAGAGTGTCATGTGTTTATTGGAGGGACTCCATTATCCCAAGACAAAACCAGACTTAAAAAGTGTCATATTGCTGTTGGTTCTCCTGGTAAGATATCAGTCCCTTTTAATTACTGGGCTTTTAAGTAACTGAGCACTTTTATATAACAATAAGAATGTGGCAGTCTTTGATAACAATGGTAATTATTTTGAGTATTAAAGATGAAGAACAGTGAGATGTAAACACATGACTGGATTACCAACAGAATTTATAAAATCTCCATTCCTAAGGATGTTTAAGAATAAGTATGGGATAGGCTTTTGAAAAGAAGAATATTGAGATGACTTTCAGGAAGCCCTTCTAAGCCATGGATTAGGATTATTTTTTGCTTCCGTATTGTCTTTCAGTCATGAATCACTCAGAATCACAATCTAGCATTCAGTGCCTTATAGCTCTTAACAGGAATAGTGTTTATTTTCCATACATATTGGTGATGAGATGTGAGGGAAAAATAACGGATTTAGGCAAGATANCTAAGCCATGGATTAGGATTATTTTTTGCTTCCGTATTGTCTTTCAGTCATGAATCACTCAGAATCACAATCTAGCATTCAGTGCCTTATAGCTCTTAACAGGAATAGTGTTTATTTTCCATACATATTGGTGATGAGATGTGAGGGAAAAATAACGGATTTAGGCAAGATAGTGAAGTCGCTCAGTTGTGTCCAACTCTTTGTGACCCCATGGACTGTAGCCTACCAGGCTCCTCCGTCCGTGGGATTCTCCAGGCAAGAATACTGGAGTGGGTTGCCATTTCCTTCTCCAGGAGATCTTCCCAACCCAGGGATCGAACCTGGGTCTCCCGCATTGCAGGCAGGCACTTTACCATCTGAGCCACCAGGGAAGACTCAAGATTAGAACTCAAGATTTCTAATTTGTGGTTTAGTGTGTAAATAGAGAATAGTGAGGGTTGGCTCAGATCAGCAGTTCCACCTGTTAAGTAGAATAACAGAATTGGCTGAAATTTCCGCAAATTGGTGCGTTATGAATATTTGAATATGTTTTGTTTTGTTTTCTGGAATTTAGGCAGAATTAAACAACTGATAGAACTTGACTACTTGAATCCAGGCAGTATACGTCTCTTTATTCTTGATGAAGCAGATAAGCTTTTAGAAGAAGGCAGCTTCCAGGAGCAAATAAAGTAAGGAAAATAAGTAACTTGACTATTAAAATGGTGCTCCAAAGTATCTGTCTTTGGCCTTTCTAAGTGGTGATTACCATCTGAATAGTTTTCCGAATGTGTGTTTTTCTTTTATTTTGCAGTTGGATTTATTCTTCCTTGCCTGCAAGTAAACAGATGTTGGCAGTGTCAGCTACTTACCCTGAATTTTTGGCTACTGCTTTGACAAAGTACATGAGGGAGCCCACTTTTGTAAGACTAAATTCCAGTGATCCGAGTCTAATAGGTGTGTATAGATATTGAATTTGTTACTTAATGGGTTTGTTCATGATATTCTGGAGCTTTCTTTCGTTTAGTTGTCTATTGCTTTCATATTTGCTCTATTTAGCAAATAGGTTTGTTTTAACAGAAGACTCTTCTTTATAGGTTTGAAGCAGTATTATAAGATTGTCAATTCATACCCTTTGGCCCATAAGATTTTTGAGGAAAAGACTCAACATTTACAGGAACTGTTCAGCAAAATTCCATTTAATCAAGCCTTAGTCTTTTCTAACTTACACAGCAGGTACTGTACCTTAAAAGTCATCTGGGGAACTTACGAAATATAAAGATAGGTGTGGACAATATTTGTAAAATTATAACCCTCTGTGTTATTTTTCATAGAGCACAACACTTGGCTGATATCCTTTCTTCTAAAGGCTTTCCTGCTGAGTACATTTCAGGTAACTTCACCTCTTAACTTTAATCTTTGTTGAGTATCCTGACTTGAAGCTTCTCCAAAGTCAGGAGAGATACTACTTCATGAGTTGACTTGTTAATGTGGGGTTATACTGAGTCTTTAGAATAAAAGGAATTTCAGGTTTATTTTTCACTGAGATTTGGTTATACCAATATCCTTGTTTTTTAAAGAAGTAACATGGTTTATAATATAATATTAGCAAACTTGAGTTATATCCACAAATAACTAATTTTATAAAAACAAAGTCTTTTTTTTGTCTTAAGATAATCATTTTAAAATTGCTAAGAACTGCTGACTAAATTGATTTTTATAGTATCTTGGAAGGCAAATCCGATTGATTTTCTTTTTTAAAATTTTTTATTTATTTCTTTTTTTTTCCGGCTCAGGTGTACATGAGTTCCGATTGATTTTCATTTATTTATTTATGACTGTGGTGGGTCTTCATTGCTGTGAAGGCTTTTTCTCTGGTTTCAGTGATTGGGCTTTTCATTGCAGTGGCTTCTCTTGTTGTGGAGCATGGACTCTAGGCTCGCAGGCTTCAGTAGTTGCAGCTCTTGGGCTCACAGGTTCAATAGTTGTGATGCATGGGTTTAGTTGCTTCACAGCATGAAGGATCTTTCCAAACCAGGGATTGAATCCATGTCTCCTGCATTGGCAGGCAGATTCTTTATCACTGAGCTACTACCAAGGATCTCAGAACTGATTGATTTTTGACACAAAACTGAATTATTACTGCTGACCTAGGAATGAAAGATTTAAAGGAGTTTTTGATCAATGAGAGTCTGTTTAGAGTTTTGGTTGCTATCTCAGCTTAGTTTTTAACCTGTTAGCATAGGCTTGTTTGGTGATAATATATCCCATGGACCAATATTTGGACTGTAGATCACATTTCAATACCAAATTGATAAGCAGCTGATTAAAGCAATTTTATTTTGCTAAGAATTGTTAAACCTTATATGTAACTTTCAGATATAATGTTATATCTGCAGGCATAGTCTAAGTCATCATTTAAAACTGAATTTTTAGGGACTTCCCTGGTGGTCCAGTAGTTAAGAGTCTGCGTTCCCACTGCAGGGAGGCATGCAATCTCTGGTTGGAGAACTAAGATCCCCACATACTGCAGCTTGGCCAAAAAATAAAAATAAGAAAAAAATTAAAATTGAATTTTGACTTGATTGCTTAACTATATTTTAAAAGATTCTGACTTTAGGTCTTAACCTAGATTTCCATATAATGATAGAATTAACTTTGGTTGTTATATTTTTAAACTGTTAAGACTGGATATTACTATTTCTGCTTTTTGTGGATTTGATAAATATATATTAGCTTGTTTTATGTGACTTTATTTCTGGATCTTTTTAGGCAACATGAATCAGAATCAGCGTCTTGATGCTATGGCTAAACTGAAGCAGTTTCATTGCAGAGTTCTCATTTCCACAGATTTGGTAAATTTCCTGTTCAGTTTGGGTGACTTATCCATCTGGACATATGTTCTGTTATCAAATGTACAGATTTCAACTATTGTTTTAAGTGAGTGTATTTGACAGGAATACCAGAAGATAATCATATTTCCAGTGCTGAGGAATATGTTTTCCTAAAAATGTCTTTTGTGTTTTTAATCTTTATTCTTGAAGTCAGTTATTCATTAGAAACAAATTTTCCTTTGCTCCTAAATATCCTCCTGTTCTTAATTTGGCTCTTGGTTACACTAGAATAATAGTGTGTCCATGCAGTAGTTACTGCAAACAAGCAATTGTTCTTTTCTTCAATTCAAGACTTCCCGTGGAATTGATGCTGAGAAGGTGAACCTAGTTGTAAACCTGGATGTACCATTGGATTGGGAGACATATATGCATCGGATTGGCAGAGCTGGCCGTTTTGGTAAAAAGAACAAAGTTGGGATGCTTTCTTTAAGGGGAGGAAGCTGTACTGTGGCAAGTGGACTTGGAGTGTCATTTACATGAAAACTGACTTACTACTTAACATTCCTTCTGTGCTTTAGGTACTTTGGGACTGACAGTGACCTACTGCTGCAGGGGAGAAGAAGAAAACATGATGATGAAAATTGCCCAGAAATGTACTATCAATCTTCTGCCTTTACCAGGTATATTTTATCTGTTTCATTTGCTGTTGAAATAATAATGGTAATGATGATAGGCCTAATAAAAATAATAGCAAACATAGAGTATTTATGATGTGTTGTGTAATGTTCTAAGTATTTATAAGTATTTATGTATGTTAACTCATTTAATGCTCACCATAATCCTTTGAGTTATGTGCTATTATTATCTACCTTTTGTAGAAGAGGATATTGAGACAGAGAGAGGTTAACTATTTGCCTAAGGTCTTACAGTTAATAAGTAGCAGGGAGAAAATTATAAGCTAACAATATATTTTTCACATGAAAAGTGAAAAATATATTTCTGTTGTATTAACTCCATGTTTTACTTTACAGCCTTGAAATTTGATTCTATTATTTTATATCAAGAATGTATTTTACCTTTTATGTTGTGGTGAAGATAATTCTTGTTATGTTCTCCTTTGTTATTATGAGGAAGTATCTTTAATTTGAACACTGTTCTGAAAATGTTTAAGTATTTTCTTTTGATTTTATCATTTATCAAGCTGCTTTTTAAAAGTGCCATCTTGGAAACAATGCATGTTTTGAAACTATTAATGATTTCTTGAAAACTTTTTTAAAAACCCTAAACTCTTGTGTGGAAATATGATTTATGTGCTGTACAGCTGACCCTTGAATAACATGGGAATTAGATGTGCCGAGCCTCCGCGCAGCATAAGTTCTTGTATAACTCAGAGTCAACCCTCCATATCTGTGTTTCCACATTCATTGATTCAGCCAACAACAGACTGTGTAGTGCTGTCATACATACTGGAAGAACTGTGTATGACTGGACCTTCAAACCCTCAGTTCAAACCTGTGTTATTCAAAGGTCAGCTGTATATGTTAATGTATGCATATTAGTGTGTTCAGTTCAGTTCAGTCGCTCAGATGTCCAACTTCTTGTGACCCCATGGACTGCAGCACGCCAGGCTTCCCTGTCCATCATCAGCTCCTGGAGTTTACCCAAACTCATGTCCATTGAGTCAGTGAAGTCATCCAGTCATCTCGTTCTCTGTCATCCCCTTCTCCCGCCTTCAATCCTTCCCAGCATCAGGGTCTTCAGATGAATCAATTCTTTGCATCAGGTGGCCAAAGTATTGGAGTTTCAGCTTCAACATCAATCCTTCAAATGAATATTCAGTACTGATTTCCTTTAGGATGGACTAGTTGAATGAATCTTCTTGCTGTCCAAGGGACTCTCAAGAGTCTTCTCCAACATCACAGTTCAAAAGTATCAATTCTTTGGCACTCAGCCTTCTTTATAGTCCAACTCTCACATCCATATATGACCACTGGAAAAACCATAGCCTTGACTAGACGGACCTTTGTCAAAGTAATGCTACTGCTNCCAGGCTCCTGCATTCATGGGATTTTTCCAGGCAAGAGTACTTGAGTAGGGTGCCATTGCCTTCTCCGATATACATACACACACACACACACACACACACATATATATATACACATCAGTTCATTCACTCAGTTCTGTCCGACTCTGCAATCCCATGGATTGCAGCACGCCAGGCTTCCCTGTCCATCACCAACTCCGGGAGCCTACTTAGACTCTTGTCCAGTGCATCAGTGATGCCATCCCACCATCTCATCCTCTGTCGTCCCCTTCTCCTCCGTACATTATATAGATATATATCTATAATATAGATATTGCATAGTTATATAAACATACATATCTTCTAGAAAATGGGATATGTTATTGAATAAATATGGCAGTGAATATTTACCAATATATTTCACTCCTTTAGTGATTTTTACAAAGCTANGATGCCATCCCACCATCTCATCCTCTGTCGTCCCCTTCTCCTCCGTACATTATATAGATATATATCTATAATATAGATATTGCATAGTTATATAAACATACATATCTTCTAGAAAATGGGATATGTTATTGAATAAATATGGCAGTGAATATTTACCAATATATTTCACTCCTTTAGTGATTTTTACAAAGCTAGATTAAGCACAGGTCTACTGGCTTTGTGATAACTCATTTTATGATCTTTATATAGATTTTTAAAATTACTCTAAGTTTATGTTCTGGTTTACAAAGTATTTATTTTTAGAGTAGATGTTCTTTAGGTTCTTTGGGACTGTATTTTGTGAATTCTCTCTATGTATAAGTGTTGATAATCTTTATAAATACAGAAAAAAATTTAAAATTGTCATATGAGGGCTAGGCCTTGTGGTAGGATTCAGTGTCATAACATCTAGTGATAAAAAAAGTTGTCTTTGGTTACTGGAAAATGACATGTATTTGAATCTTTATGAAGTGTTAATAAAGCCCTGAAATTGTGAGAAAATAATATTCATGGTGTTAGATCTGTATTGGACTAAGCACTTGTGTGACTACAGACTGTTCAGGTGAGTATCCTGGAGCAAAATTAGGAGGGAAATTGACCTCAATGATAGATCTCTGCAAGCAGGAGATATCGTCTTAGTAGGAATCTGAGTTTAGTCAGAGTTTCTATTCAGTGAAGAATCAGGAGCCCCAGCTGAAGAATCTAGATCTGAGGGAATGAGTAGTGGGTATAGTTGGAATAACACCAGCAGTGATAGGTGAGAGCTTTGCAAAGCTGAGGCTCTGTGTACTTGGTCTAAGATGAAAATTGGTCACACTTTGGAAAGACCTGAGTGCAGGTAGAAGCAAATTGTCACACGGAGTGAGTAAATTTTTTTAGATTTACAAGTGACATTGATATCACAGATCTTTTCACAGTCATCAATCTGTCTTTTTTCCCCTGTGGAGGTTTTTTCCCTCCACCATTGAGGGTGTTGATTTTTCCCTGGTAGAATATAATATAGGGTGGCAGATTTACTTGGGTGCAGAGTTGCGGTTGTAATATTTCCCAGTTGGTAAGCTTTAGGGAGCATGATCCGTTTTCTCATACCTTTGTTTTGCTGCTGTGAGTAGTGAGAGCACCAGGAGGAGTTGGTGAGAGGGAGATGACAAGGGGTAGGAGAACTGCTACAGAGGCACACCTTACTCCTAGAATCAGCTCTTTTCACTGAGAGGTTAGAGGGTGATATTGCTAATGGGTATGGGATGGGTCTTATATATTTATCAGCAAAATTCTTTCCTGTGAGGATTACTCAGGTCTTTTAAAATACTAATATATTAAGCTTCGTAGTATATTGTTAGTGTATTTTGTTTCTTAACCCTTTTGACCACGGAAAGCTTTATTAAACCATTCAGAAAATGCTGGTCTAAAGCAACTTGAGAATTTAATACTTTTAAAATTCCTTTTATGTAGATCCTATTCCTCCTGGTCTGATGGAAGAATGTTTGGATTGGGATGTGGAGGTTGAAGCTGCCGTGCATACATATGGTTTAGCAAGTGTACCTACCCAGCCTCTAAAAAAGCACATTCAAAAAATAGAGAGAACCTTTCAAACTCAGAAAGCTCATGGTAAACACATGGCTTCATCTAGAAATACTTCTATATCTGCAGTATCAGTCAAATCAAAAAATAATACCAAACAAAAACTTCCTGTGAAAAGCCATTCAGAGTGTGGAATCGTAGAAAAAGCCACATCACCGAAAGAACTGGGCTGTGCATTGCAACTGGAAGAGCAAATGAAGAATTCTGTTCAGACCTCTGTTGAAAACCCTACTAACAGTCAGCACCAAGTCAAAGAAGCTTCTGTGTCACTCCCCAAAATTCCTTGTCTGTCTTCCTTTAAAACCCATTTGCCGTGTATTTTGACTTTTGCAGAATTGGTGGAGGATTATGAACACTATATTAAAGAGGGTTTAGAGAAACCTGTGGAAATCATCAGACACTACACAGGTCCGGGGGATCAGTCTGTGAATCCTCAAAATGCTTTTGTGAAAAATAGAATTACTGAAGAGAGAGTGCAGATATTGGCAAGTAGCAGCCAATCCGGAGACTCTGAGAGTGACAGTGATTCTTACAGCTCAAGGACTTCTTCCCAGAGCAAAGGAAATAAGTCATACTTGGAAGTTTCTTCTGATACTCAGCTGAAAGATTCAGAATCTGTTCCGGTGGATGGCCATATCTCTTTGGAACAGCCTCTGAATGGAAATGACACCCCTAGCCTAGTAGAGTATCAAGAATCAACTGAAATCCAAGTAAAGACAAGGCATAAGGAGGGAGCTAACCATAACCAGAGAGCTAAGCAGAGCCGGAGAAACCTTCCCAGGCGATCTTCCTATCGATTGCAGACAGAACCCCAGGAAGATGGTTGGTATGACTGCCAGAGGGAAACACATCCAAGTTTTTCTGATACGTATCAGGACTATGAGGAGTATTGGAGAGCTTACTACAGGGCATGGCAGGAATACTATGCTGCTGCTTCTCAGTCGTATTATTGGAATGCTCAGAGGCATCCGAGTTGGATGGCAGCCTATCAGATGAATGCCGTTTATCTGCAAGAAATGATGCACAGCAACCAGTGACAGTAGGCTGGCCCTCATACCATCTGGGCATACCAAGTGATTGCCATCCTCCTTGACCTATAGTGGAGTGGCGTATACTGGCATTTTTTGAGGAATTGGAGAAGTCTTGAGGCTTTCTGCTGGGACATACCTATTTTTCAGATTGTTTTGATCTAAATCAACCTGATGTAGGTCAAGTGTATTATCTTTTTAAAGATCTTTTTAAAGAAGCTCCTTGGATTAGATTCTTGAAAGAAAATTTGGGGGACGTAAAGGGTGCCATTTTCTATAAGCCGTTCTGTAAAGAAATGCTGAAAAAGACTTATACCACTGCTTACTTTAAAAGAAATAAAAACCTTGAGATTTGAAAGGTAATGCTAGTTTATGTTGTGAAGTTCTTTCCAAAAATCTTGGGCTGCATTTCCATAGAGGTGTGTTCTTAAAAAAATTTGTAGCATGGTAGATCAGAAAACTGCTTCTCCTTTTGGGAATAAACATTGATTCAGACTTTCCCAAGCTCCTTGATTTGATGCTGTTTACTTCCAGTAAAAAAAGAAACTCAGCCAAGTGTAACATTTTATCGTTCATCTTTTGATGATGATGTCTTGTTTTTAAGATTATGGAAGCTGTCTCTGTTTTTGAAATAGCTAAGGATCAGTGGCCATCTTTTGTTTCTCAGGAAAAGGAGCAGGTCTTCATCTTTGTTGAGTTTTGGATCCTTTTATGAATCTGATGAAAGCTATAGATTTGTCCCAGAAAATTTCTCATTCTATAAACGAATTTGTTTTCAAAGGGTTCATAGACCCTTTGAAGCCCATCTCTGGAACCCAAATTAATAGCTGCCTTACTCTGCTAGTTAGTAGGCCAAGGGAAGTTTCAAGCGTTTTTCTGAAATTCTGTGTCTATAAATTATGATTTGGAAAAATGTAATTGGAAGCTACATATTCTTTAATTTCTTTATAGCATTCCTTTTATGAATTTGTGTTTGGTTCCACATCCTTTCTGTAAAAGGGATTTGTAGTGAGAGAACCACCTATGAATAGAAATACGTATTTACTTGTTAAAAGGGAAGCTCTCCTTTCCTATGTACATACTTGTCTAGGCAGTATAAACGTTTTCCCCCCAGGGCTGTCAGCAAACATCTGCAGCCATTGTCATTAACTGTCCAGCACTCACATAACACAGCCCTAATGGTTTAACTTAGATTCCTGTCATTTGGGTTGGGCAGTGATAGGCTTTACATATACATACCAGTACTGTACATGTATTACCAAGTTAGAGTGAATTAACACTGTAAATAGCAAATCCATAATTAGATCCAGCATGTCATTAAGATGACTTTAATTACACATTTAAGATCCTGTCATTGTTACATAATTGAGCTTAGCTCTCTTTTTTTTTTTTCTTCTACCCTTTTTCCCCACAGTACAGCCAAATTCACAGTTTATCATTGCTAGGGGATTTTAATTAGGATACTTCTGTATCTTAATTAGAAATTAGGATACCCATTAGTCTTGAAATTAATTGGATTCTCTTTTAGGGTTATCTTTTTTGTGTTTGCTTTTTTAAAAAAAAAATAGGAAAATAAGCTGGAGGTAAGTATATACCATAACACATGAAGATACTAATTTCATTTTTCATAAGCATTTTCCTTGGAACATTTCATCAGTTACCTTCCCAAATAAGGGGTGTAGTTATTGTGCTGGCTGTGGAAGGAATCTGCTGAAATTGTAATCCCCCTAATCTGTTAGGAACTGTAGGTAGGTTTTAGGCAGATTTACTTGAGAATGTTTGGTGGTGTAGTGGAAGGAGTGTTTATCTTAGTTGATTCTCTGCTACCTACTTTTTTACTTTGTACTAGTCATTTAACCTCTCAAAGTCCAATAGTCTCACCAGTAAAAGGAGGCAGTTAGACTAAAGGATTTTTAGGGTCCCTTCCAGCTCTAAGATTTAACTGATACATGACTAATAAGAATTTCTAGAGAAAAGGAAAATCTTATGAGTATAGAGAGCCTTTGTATATTTAGATAAATGACTACTATGAATTGGTTTAAATGTCTGACTTCTAGAATATGAATACATTTATATAGCTGTTCAAATTAGACTTAAATTAGGCTAGCAGCATTAACATGTAGAGAAATGTTTCGGAAACCTATTGCTTTGGATGATTCTGACAATATAAGTAACTTTGGGTAATTAAAAATCTTTAAAAGTAGTGTAAATATTGCAATAATAATTGCTAACCTTTTAAACCTAACTTAACCTTAAAAAGGGCTTCCTTGGTGGCTCAGGCCATAAAGACTCCCTGCATTGTGGGAGACCTGGGTTCGATCCCCGGGTTGGGAAGTTCCCCTGGAGAAGGGAGCAGCAACCCATTCTAGTATTCTTGCCTTGAAAATTCCATGGACATAGGAGGCTAGTGGGCTACAGTTCATGGGGTCACGAAGAGTTGGACGTGGCTAAGCTACTGACAGGATCACTAACCTTAAAAAAATGGTTTAAAGGTAAGAGCCCTTGAATACCAAAAATAATTGAGCAGAAATTATGATACTTAATGGATCAACTCTTATGAGTCAAGGGAGTAGTTTAAAGTCTTGGGTTTTTTCCCCCCTCCCTCAAATATAAATAACTCAATCTTAAAAAATAAAATTATATTTTTGATAGTCATAACTGACATTGTAACTCCATTACCAGGTTGTTCTCTCATTTTGACAGAATATGTTTATTGTTTTGTGTCTCTGAACAAGCATGTATACCTCAGTTAACATTTAGTGCTTTTTTTCATGAAAAAGCTCATATTGCTCACCGTGCATTTGATTTCATTACTCTGCTCCAGATTATTTGAACTGTGGATCTGTAGTGACACCTAGTGGATGATAAAGCTATGAACATTGGTGATAGAAATGAATTTCACAGCCAACTCAGGGCCGCCTGGCATCACACATTTGGTTTAACCTTGCATTTCTTATATTTGCTTTACGTGTACAATTTTCATTGATGGCTGTTGTGGGGAAATCAAAAGAACTCCCATTGTTCTTGCCACATTATGGTGAAATGTGAAAATGCCAGTTGTTTTCACTACCTAAATCAGAATTACTAAACAGATCTTCAAGATATCTAACCCAATCCCCCCTCATTTTTAAGATGGGGAAACAGACTGAAGCCAAGAGAGATGAGACAGGGAGCTTCCCTGGCAGTCCAGTGGTTAAAGACACCTGTGCTTCCACTGCAAGGAATAAGGGTTCAATCCCTGGTCAGGGAACTAAGAATCCCGCAAGCTGCGAGGTGTGACCACATGCACACACACAAAAACTGACGTGAAGTCATATAAATAATAGAACCTGAACATGTGCTCTGTCCTCTAAAATCCGAGCTTTTTGCTATACTCAATATAGCATTTAATTTTGAGTTTTCCTTTTAGTTTGAGACGTTGGTTTAGATGGTAGATATTCTGTGTATTCTCAGCAGAACCAATACGGATACATAAAAGCCTATTTTTCTTTCAGTAATGCAGGGCTGAGTCTCAAAATAGAGCTGTTGACAAATGCAATCAAATGCTTTCCCTGTTAGTGAACATCCATGACTAAAGTATACAAGCAGGCAAGAACCTCAGATGTCATAAAGGAGTTGCTCGCATTGAGGGAGGGAGGATGGGAAAAGGAAGATGGGACTGCAGCTTAAGCACCCTTCTGAGAGTCTGTGACTTTCTGGTGAAGGAGAAAGTCTCTGTTCAAATTACCCTTATTTTCTAATGTATAGCGGGAGAATACAGGTATTAAAATAAACAATCATAGTCATTTTGTGGCACATTGTTTAATCCAGATTGGATACATCGGGTACAGCAGTGGCACATGACTCAATACTGTAAATGATATACATTTTAACATATGCACTACAGTTTCAAAAGAAGACAACAGGAAACTCAAGAATTGGTTTTTTTGTTTCCATAGAAAGATGTCACATGTTTATCTTTCTGCAGTTTTGCACAGTATTTCTTCTTTGCCATTGTGATGTTGGTAAGCAAAGCCCATTTATTATGTGAAAATAGAAAAGAACGCACATGATGTTTTTCACAACAACAGTAATGGGGGAGGGTGACCTCTAAGGAAAACTACATTGGAATGTCTGATTATCAAAAATATGCCATCCCTCCCACCGCCCAGGTTTGTAAAATAGTCTGTTGGTCCAAGGAGCCCCCCAGGACTTGGGTCAGTGCCCTACACTGGTTAGTGTGACATCATCCAGTGTAGTTGAGAAACCTGCTAAGAGAAATTCATTCCCACACTTGATGAGAAAAACATAGAACATTCTGAATTGAAAACAAGACTCAAAAGGAACCCCTTTAAAGCTGTTTCTTTTTCTGATCCACTTTCTCTTGGTTATAATGATGCTCATCATGATGCTGTTTGGGCTCCAAGGGTGACAGGTCATAACATTTTTCCTTCACTCATTTTAAAGCTTTGCAAAGATTTCATAAGGGAATCAGAAAGGGAAAGTAGTCTTTTGGGTTCCTTTTACGGTTACCATGCCAACTAGATGAGACGGGAAACTAATATTGCCTTAGATTAACAGCGTTAGGATGTTTATGCCTTGTAGTTCTCTGGTAATTGAAGTGAGGGAGCCTGGATCACTAGAATTCATTAATAGCCTAAACATCTAGGTTTAGATCAATTCTAAAAAGTGACATGATCCTGAACTGCAGGAATCATCGTTTGAAAATTGGGTCAGGTCCTCAAGCATGTCCATAAATTGATGCTTGTTAACTGTGAATCAGCGTTAACTGGCCATTTTAATTTCTGTTCAAATTTTTTATTTTTCTTTCACTTTTCTACTTGCTGACTTTATCCTCCTGTATGATTGTAGACTCACATGTTCAACTGTCATTGAGAATATCTATTCTTTTGAACAGGATTCTATGTAATTAGTCTTGAGCTTGACACTGGTACTGAAAAGAGGGGATGAAGGAGGAATAGTGCAGTGTGTGCTTCTGGAGGTCCTGGCTCAGGATGGTTCTAAAAATCCAAGTACTAAACATATAAGCAAGCCCCAGAGTAATACAACATAATGTCAAGGGCAAAATCCCAGGGCAAGGTGTCTAAGCTCTGGATTGCAATCTTAGTTCTGCCACTAACTTGCCTTGTGAATTTGAATGTCACTCAGCTTCTTTCTGTTTTCCCCTCTGTGAATGAAAGATTCAGTTCTTGATGTACTACCACCAGAGGTTGTAGAAAGGATTAAAGGCTACATAAAGTATGCTTTAAAATGTCCTAGACCTCTCTTCATTAAGGGCATTGGAAAGATAGCATTGGACTGAAAAAACCTGACTGTACACTTACTTACCTGCTTTTGACAGAATTGATAGTCAGCTGATTCTATCTAGTGGATGGTGGTTTCCAAGGTATGGTTTATACTGGTACAGTCAGGTGGTTTCAAAGGGCTTGTGTCCAAGTAATAATGGGCATTCACACATGACTATGTCTCTAGTTATAGCAAGTAATCTCTGATGAGTCTTCTCTGAGCATTGTTGCTGAGAGGCAATGCATGTAATGGAAAAAGCATTAGACTAATATTCAAGGGACTTGGGTTCTGATCCCAGCCCTGTCATTAAATGACCTCATGACCTTGAGCAGGTCACTTAATTTCTCTGGGCATCAGCCTATATTGTAAAATGACTTAGGTAGATAGACTCTAATCTTGTCTAGTTTGGTATACTCTTAATTCCGTGTTTTCTAAGTTTCCATTCATTTGCATGTAGCCTATTGGTTTGTTTTTAACCCTCCCTAATGTTGAGTAGGATTGAATGGGTAGTTTTGTGAATCTTCTATTATGCTGAAGTGGTTCATGAAAGAACTATGAAAGCTCAAGTCATTTCCCCAGAAAGCCATTGTCCCCTGGAAACCTTGATAATATCCCATTTCTTCAGTCACTGGGCATTGAGTTAGACATTAAACTGATGTGGCACATTTGGCCTTTTTGTTTACTTACAAATACCCTTTAGTGGTATTGGCCCTTCTGGCTGTATTCTGTTGTGTAGACAAGCCATTTTCTTGAGTGAAGTGGATTTCTCATCTTTGGCTAAGGCTATATTGAAGGATGGAGCTGAAGGGGTTAGTCTAATGGTCATTTGAAATCCAGGTGAAATCCTTCCGGGAGTAAATCCACCCCACCAAGACAACCCAAGCTTTTTATCAGCTGTAAAGTGAAGTCGCTCAGTCATGTCCAGTTCTTTGTGACCCCATGGACTATAGCCTACCAGGCTCCTCTGTCCATGGGATTTTCCAGACAAGAGTACTGGAGTGGGTGCCATTTCCTTCTCCAGGGGATCTTCCCAACCCAGGGATTGAACCTGGGTCTCCTGCACTGCAGGCAGATGCTTTACCATCTGAGCCACCAGGGAAGCCCCAGTGGTCATTTAGGACCTGGTATAATGTGAGATTTGGAAATGAAGTTTAAGGAATACAAAACATTTAGTTCATTAGTGTCAAAAAACAACAGGAAATTATTTGGGACATGATTTTTTAAATTTCTTCATTAATTTTTATGGGAACCACTAATATGCTCCCTTAGTACACTACCAAACAGGTCCCAGGTTGGAGCAGTCATTATTCTAACCCTGTGATGATCTGTTCTTAAACACAGTTCATGCGTATGTATATGTAACCATGCTCCTATTTACCTCTTTATCCTTTACCCCATTCAGTTCTTATGATACCTACTTAGAAATTTTAGACCTTCCTAACTTTGTTCCATTATCCATTCTTTCAAGAGAAAAGTTCCTTTTCTAGTCCTTGGCCTGCCATTTAAATGGAGTCCAGCCCAGTCCTCTGCCTTCCCTAATGAGACACATGTATGACATGAATGGGTTGAAGAACTTATTCCCGAGTGTGTTTAGGTTGCCATGTGTTTGTGTATACACACGAATTCCTCTGTAGTTGTAAAGCCTTTCTGCCTACTTCTACCATGAGCTCAGAGGGCCAGAACCACCCCCATTCTCAGGTTAGGGGGAAATCCTTGAGGTCAGACCCAGAGAAAGGACCCAGTCAGTGACCAATGAGGACAGCGTGAAGTGGAAGGCTCCCTCTCCTCTGCCCTTCTGCTCACCTGGCTAGGTGCCACCTCACAACCCTTTGACTTTCTCCTTCTGCAGGGTCAATAGAGCTGGGGTCATAGGGAAGCCAGTGAAGGTAATTTTTAGGTTCTGGGCTAGTGAAACTCATCTGGATGCCTCTGGTGGGCAGAAGAATTCTTGGCCCATGATTAAACAGCTAATCACTAAGTTGCTGAATGGATAAAGAGTTCTTGAGGAACTCCTGTATCTCAGAATCCAGGCTAGAGAGACTGCAGTAGGCTAGCTAGGGTTTGGGAAGGGTGGTAAGGGCTTTGTCACTAACCCCAAGGCCCACCTGCTCTACTAAAAGCAGTGAAAATTGACTGGATTCCAGAAATAGTGTTCCTAGCCCCACATGGCTACAAACCACTTGCACAGAAATGTGTCTGGGTTCTCCGGAAATAATTACTTCCTCACTTTCAGGGAGGTGATCAGGCTTCTCCCTCATTTCAGTTATCTTCAGGGACAGCTGGCCTAAAGACTCTTCAGACCCCAAGGCATCATTCAGACCTGGTAAGTATCATCTGTGATCTCTTACTTGCTTTCACTCTGGAGAATCCTTCATGAGGCACACAGGCTTAACCTACTGCAGCCTCTGTGGGAGTTGCCTCAGGTATGAGATAAGTCCGAGCTTGGTCCCCATACCACTGCCTTCTTGGCGGTTAACTGCTCATGGAGCCTTTTGGCAGAGCTCTGGATGGCCTTTATGTTGGGTCCTTGAAAGAAGCGTGGAGAGCAAGGTGCCACAGGGGCCGGCTGCTGCTGGGAGCCCTGGGTTCTTCTGTTCTCTCTCTACTGGCAAGCGCTGAAATTTCCTGTGCCTCTCCAGTGCTGGCTGTTTCCTTTTTCAGGATCCCAATGTGATAAATCTGGTCATTCCCTTTCTTCCCCAGAAATGCAAACTTCAAACACCAGTGGTTCCAACCACAAGGGAAGCACTCTGCTCTTTAAGGTAGATGTCCCTCATCCCTAAATGCCCATTTTTGCTCTGTTCGGTTCTCTTCCACCACTGCATTCATATAAATAGAACTCCCAGGCATGGGTCTGTAGGTGCTTGGCAGTGGAGAAGGCCTTCTTTAACATGTCTCAGGATCACTGGGGTCCATGTCGAGACAGATGGCTAGACACAGAGAAAAACACCCAGGGGGTGAAGCAGAGAGGCACAGAGACAAAGCAGACGGGGACTGACAGAGGGTGAGTGTTGCTGTGTGGCCACTTGGCAGCTCTGTGCAGGCCAGCTGGGCAGTGGGGCCCAGACTCATTTGACCTCATCTACCTGGGGGAACGAAGAGAGAACTCAGCAGTAACTGACCCCTTAGCCTAAAAGCTTTTGCTATAAAAGGAGAGAGAGAAAAAACAAAAACAATAACCCTCACAAAATGCATTGTTTTGGTTCAAAGGTATTGGGTCCATGGAGAAAAACATTTCACAAAACTCTGTTGGTGTTTTTGTTTTCCACCTTTTCCCATGAATAAATATTATCCATTAAGAGCCTTGAAAAAGGTGCTTAAATACACAGTGTTATATTTTCTTCCCGTTTTGCATGTGACAACTCGGCCTTTGTGCTGCTCTTGGTCTTGTATTTTCCTCACTGGGGTCTCCAGAAACATCTGTTATTTGGTCTGAGGCTCCCCCACTCCGGGCCCTGTCCTGGCTCACAGCCTGTACCCCCACATCCCATCCCTACCCCCACCCGTTCTCCCTTCCTCTGGCCCCAGTGAGATGCAGTAGCTCAGGGCTGCGTCCACGCCAGCAGCATGAACCTCACGTGCCCCTTCGCTGCCTCCTTCTCTTCCAGGCACAAGTTTCAGTGCTAGGGGTGCAACGGGTGGGCAGGAATAGTGGGGAAGGGGGAGGGAGTGGTCCCAGTGGCCACCCACCAACATGCCAGCCCCCTTCACTCCCACTACCTGCACTGGCCCTCTGTCCAGTGGTTTTACAAGGCAGAGACCTTGACAACATTGCTGGCTATGGAAGGAATGTTCGTGTTGGGGCCCGGGCTGGCAGGGGGTGGCCGACTTTCGCCTTCTGGGGTTAGTGCTGGGGGAGTGGGGATGCTGATGATGGCTGTGGTGATCTGGGATGTTTTGCAGTTTGGTCTCAGTCCGTCATCTGCTTTCAAATTAAGGCTGGAACGACTGGGATAAAAAAAAGAGTGAGTTGATGATGGTTCATCTTGCTAGTGTCCCAAAGCTTCTGTGACCCTCTACATGTCTAGCTTATAGTAACTAGGAGGTGGTTTGGGTGTCCCTCCATCTCTGCTTTTGGTATTTGGCCTGTAATCATCCATTCTGATCATTATTCCTCAACTATCCCAAATTGAAGAAGTCATGCATATTGGGCTTTGGAATTCAGCGTATACATTTTCCCCTCCAGTGTACTATTTTCCTATCATTTGTGTCACTTGATTTTACTTCCCCTGAATTCCTTTCAATTCATCGGAGGTAGTGGGAAGTGGCCTAAATATAAGCAGAGTCACTTTGTGATGCCAAATCAGCCTGGGATAAGCCATGTCTAATACAATTGTGAAAATTACTTTCTTGAGAAAACAGTCCATTCTCTGCAGCAAGGAGGTCATTTTCAGATTTTTGTTGTTACTCGTTTCTCATATCTACCCCCCGTTCCCCGCCCCCCCTCCCCGTTCACTGGGCCTAAACATGCTATAGTATCCTAAGCATAGGAGGGACTTTTGGACTAACTTGCAAGTATGAGAAGGAAGATAGGGGAGGCCCTTGCATTAGATATGGGGGAGGGAGGGCCAAAGACCCCAGGGTTCTCCTAATGTGGAGATGGCATCACTCTATGAAAGTGAAAGTCGCTCAGTCGTGTCTGACTCCTTGTGACCCCATGGACTATACAGTCCATGGATTTCTCCAGGCCAGAATACTGGAGTGTGTAGCCTTTTCTTCTCCAGAAGATCTTCCCAACCCAGGGATCAGACCCAGGTTGCCACTGGGAAACCCAGGGAGTGCCTAAAAGCCTCAGAGAGTGATGGATGGGAGCCACCCACCTGGTAGTGAGGGAGGGCTGCTCACTGCCCTGGATGTGGATCGTGCTGAGCTCTTGCATGCTGCGCAGGCGGGTGGCCGGCAAGTTGGAATTGGGCAGGTGTGTGGTTTTCTTACTACGACGGGAGCAGCAGGTGGTCGTGAGGCCCGGGTGGCTGGACAATGAAGGACTCCGTGTGGACGGGTAGTTCTGCATTGAACTCTCCATGCAGTTCTGCTCAAACATCTGCTCATCTATGAACTCGTGGTTCTGTGGAAAGCAGAGGGAGAACAGATAAGAGACAGAGATAGGAAGTGGGGGCGGGAGCGGGATGAGCTCCAGCACTCTGCCTGGCTCTGTTCTGGGCCTTGAGAGGAGGGTGCCCAACTGCCTGGAGCATCAAGAAGCATTCTGGACCTGGGGGTGTGCCATAGTTATCGAAGGAAGGAAGGAAGAGATTCCCATGGGCAGCTCTGGTCATCAGACTGAAGGGCGGAGACTGCAGTCATGAAATCACAGTGTTTCCTATACTTCATCTACGGCTTTGGCTGAAGGGATATAGACGGATATGGAGGGATTTCGTGGCATCCTCAGAGCTGAAGCAAAGACTTGCTGGACTTTGTAGGCTTTGACAGGATACCCCTCCAGGGGCAGCAGGCAAGGAGTCCCTGACTATGAGTAGTGAGTGTGCTAGGTTGTCTTTTTCTGGCTTTACTGGGTGAGATCCTTATGAATCCTGGGTAAGCATGAGACACAAGATTTTAAAGGCCTTGAATTATTTACAGAATTGGGAGAGCTTTGCTCTTGAAGGCCAATGGGGTCACAGTTTCAGAGTTATCGTTTCTTTTGATGATTGATTTTTTTCCCACCTGGTTATGGATTGAAGTAAAAGTCACAGTCGTGTCTGACTCTTTGTGACCCCATGGACTGTAGCCTGCCACATGGGATTCTCCAGGCAAGAACTGTGGAGTGGGTTGCCATTCCCTTCTCCAAAGGATCTTTCCAACCCAGGTTCGAACCTGGATCTCTTATGTTGCCTGGATCTCCTACGTTGAAGGCAGACTCTTTACCGACTGAGCTGCCAGGGAAGCTGGTTATGGAGTATGGCTCTTTAATACACCTAAAGGCACAGGAGTCCCTAGGTCAAGTGTCAGCATGGGGAGGGGATGCTAACAGACTCTCAATGGAGGCCATCCCAGGATAGGGTAGAGTGCAACGCAGGATGACTGTAATACGGTTGTTTGGCCAAGGTGACTAAATGCCTATGGCATGAACAGTCTGGCCAAGATTGCCAGAGTGAGGAGAAAGTCTAAAGAGAAATAGCATGAGAACAGAGTTCAGAGAGAGAGAGAGAGACCAGCCCCGACATTCGATACCAGGAGTTCCCGTGGAGTTGAGGGGTGGGGCCATAGACAGACGTGGCACATGGACACTCACAGGATACCAACACTGGTTCCATGTCCCACCACCCCTCCAAGCCCCTGGGAAGGTAAAAAAAAGGGAATCAGAAAGGCACAAGAAAACTGGAAGCCTGAGCTGGTACTGGGTGTGACAGCAGAGGTGGGATAAGCCCCAGAAGAATCAACAGCGCATGCAGAGAACCAGACCAGGGGGTAGAAAGAGGAGACTCCACAGACCCAGAGGAATCAGAGAGAGAAACAGCAATCAAAGTTTTAAAAAGTTATACCTTGATGGTGGAGGTTCGTACAGATAACAGGGGATCATCCACAAGATAGGACAACCCCTACAGGACAACATGCCAACAGAAGATAAAAACACCATTGATTGTACATTCCAGCATTCCCAAGCTCAGTTCTGACATTCAATCTCTCAATCCCAGCATTCCACCCTTGCTCCCCACATTCTTCCTCCTTTGTCCCAGCATTCCACCCCTGGAGTCCGACATTCCTTCCTTAAAACCCAGCATTCCATCTTTTAATCCCAATATCCCCCACCCCCCAATCCGACATTCTCTCCCCAAAATTCGGCATTCCACCCCTTCAATGCCAGCATTCCATCCCTCAATTCCAAGATCTCATTTCTTCAATGCCAACATTCCATCCCTTCAAACCCAGTATTAAATTTCACCCATATCCTTTCAACTTACACATTCCACCCAGCACATGCAACTTGGAAAGGGCAGTTGGGTCCAGGCCTATTACTTTGGCAAGCTCTGAATCTTTGAGAAAAATTCTAGATATGCGTATACTGTTCTTGACTCTATGAAATATTTGATAAATCCTGGAAACTAGGGTTTTCAGAGTACCTTCCCTCCTTGGAAGTCCTCATTGGGTTCAACTGCCATCCAGTGTCTCCCTTTGTCTCATCTAAGCGTCATCTAATATCAGTTCCCCCAACATCTGGGAGGCCAGGATATGGAATATTGAGAATTAGAAAGCTCCCTCCTTAGTGTGCTGAGCCCTGACTTTGGGCTTTTTGGAGAGGGAGATCCTAGAAAGAAACAGCAAAGTTTCCCTTTGTCCCTCTTTGGTTGTCCAGCCTGACTTCTCCTCCCTCCCCACTATTTCTAACACTTTTTGCCAAGGGTCCAGGGTTGGCCCCACTGCCCTTCCTTTCAGCCTGTTGGTGAGGCACAAGCATCATTCCACATTCCAGCTGGGGCACCCTAAGCCACGACTATTTTAACAATAAGCCTTTCAGAATTTGAATTCCCTGAGAATCGCAGGGTGGTACTAAAATGGGGTGGTACTGGTAAAATCCCTGGCTAGAGCAATATATGCACTGCCTCTTTCATTCACTGTCTCCTGTTTCAAGTGGAGTGAAGGGAGCAGAGGGACCCACAAGTTCCATCCATCTAGCCCCAGGGTTGGGACAGAAGTTGACGTTCTCTGCTCTCCTGTAATCTATTATAAATTCAGCCCTACTTTTGAAGAGTGATGCCCATCAGAACTGAGAAACTGATAGACATAGCCCTCAGGCCTCAGTAACTAAGAAATGGGCCATGGGGATGGAGGTAGAGGGATTGTGTGGAAAGTCCAGGGGAATAGCCTCCTCTGTGCCACTATAGGACAGAGCTTCTGAGTCAGAAGGGTCTTCTTTCTGAGGGTTGACAGAGATCTCATTGCTACTCTTTTCATCTAAGGGGACAGACTTTGACTTCTGAAGCTTGGCCCAAGGTGAGGATGTGGGCATAGAGTTCACACTCAGTAAGTTCTGACCGTAGAAAAGGATCAGGGGTTGGGGATGAGAAAGGAAGTGGCTCTGGGCTGGGACTCACAGTGGTTTTTTCCAGGCAGTGCAGCAGGTGATGGTGCTGGCTCTCGATGAGTGAGGTTGTCTTGCCCATGTGCTCCTCTTCTGGGGTGCCCTAGGAAGAAAAGAGAGGCTGAATGTAAAGCTGTGGCTCTCCTTCTCTCCATCTCCTTCATTTGTCCACAGAAGGGAATAGGGACCAGAAAAATCTGGATGAACCAAATTTTAGGGTCACCCTAGAACATGTTAGCCTTTGGCTAGGGGCACCTAAGCTAAAGCTGGCTTAGGGATACAATGATAACCCTATGGAAGAGGTATGTGGAGAGGGCTGCTACTGGGGGAAAGTTTGGGGCTTTGGGGTGGAAGTGCTGGTGCCTCCAGGAGGAGAAACCCAGTTCATCCTCCCTTCCACCTCCCGGCCCCAGGTCCTCTGGGCATCTACCATCAGCTCCAGTGCTTCGTTGAGGAGTCCGTTGCGCTTGCTGTGCAGGTAGGCGTTGGAGCTGCCAGTTTTGGCCACACGGATCCTGGCAAGGCGGGCCTTCTGTGATTGACAGAGATGATAAAAGAGTGAGGGGGACTATTACTCATCAAAGTCCTCCCTCCTTCCCCCAAATTTCATGACTTTATCCACTCAGTATTGCATCAGGGTATTTCTCATCTCCAGACTGCAGGCTTTTGCAAGGAGCTCCCTGATTCTCTCCTAGGGTCCAGTGCTTCTCCCTGCATTCAGCAGGTGCCCAAATACCAGTTAATTAGGAGAAAATCAGGAAGTGTGTACATGTGGCCCTCAACTCCTCTCCGTCTTTCTATTTTTTCCTTAGCATTCATTACTAAGGTAGTATATCTTTTATATAGTTATCTTGTCACTGTCTCTCTCCCCCACCAGAATGTAAAACTCCTCAAGGTCTGGCTATACATGTGGAATCTAGAAAAATGGTACAGATAAACCTATTTGCAAAGCAGAAATAAAGACACAGATGTAGAGAACAAACGTTATGGGGGTAGGATGAATTGGGAGATTTAGGAGTGACGTGCACACTGCTATGCCTGGAATGGATAACTAGTAAGAGCCTGTGGGGGCTTTCCAGATGGTGCTAGTAGGAGAGAACCCGCCTTCCAATACAGGCAACATAGAGGGTTCTATCCCTGGGTCGGGAAGAACCCCTGGAGGAGGGTATGGCAACCCATTCCGGTATTCTGGCCTGGAGAATCCCTTGGACAGAGGAGCCTGGTGGGCTACAGTCCATAGGGTCACAAAGAGTCAGACATGACCGAAGCAACTTAGCATGCATGCACACAAGAGCCTATGTTTTAGAGGGGGAACTCTACTCAATGCAATGTGGTGACCTAGATGGGAGGGGCATTCAGAAGGGAGAGGAAATGTGTATACAAATGGGTGATTCACTTCACTCTACAGCAGAAACTAGTTACAGTGCTGTAAAGCAACTATACCCCAATAAATAAAAAAACAAAGTCCTCGAAGGTAGCAGTTTTTGTTTTGTTCACTGATATCTCTCCAGTGTCTGCTGCGGCTGCTGCCGATAAGTCGCTTCAGGTGTCCAACTCTGTGCAACCCCAGAGACGGCAACCCACCAGGCTCCCCCATCCTTGTGATTCTCTAGGCAAGAACACTGGAGTAGGCTGCCATTTCCTTCTTCTCCAGTGCCTAGCAAGCTGTAAATCAATAGATGAATTTACAATTTCATGTCTGTCTCTATAGGTCTGTTTTGTTGTGCATGTCTATGGGAAAAAATGTAGATGCGTGTATGTGTGACAAGAGGCCCAATGTGGGTGAGAGAGGGGAAGATGGAACATATTTCCATACACTGCCCTGGCTTGAGCTGTGTTAGTTGCTCAGTTGTGTATGACTCTTTGCGACCCCATGAACTGTAGCCTGCCGGGCTCCTCTGTCCCCAGAATTCTCTAGGCAAGAATACTGTAGTGGGTAGCCATTCCCTTCTCCAAAGGATCTTCCTGACCCAGGAATCAAACCTGGGTCTCCCCCATTGCAGACAGATTCTTTACTGTCTGAGCTGCCAGGGAAGCCACGGCCTCAGCTATGGCATCGGAAATCTCCCCAGCTCCATCCTGGGAGGCCTGTGGCAGTATCCCACGGGAAGACTGCATGGGACCTCAGCAATGCATGCTCATCTCTCCTGCTTGCAGAGGCCGTGGGGGAGGCGGGACATGCTGCATTGGTTGGCTTCTCTTCTCCTTCCCAATAAACATAATCGGTGTCACCATGACAGCAGCACAATCGCAGAGTGAGGCCTAAAAGGAGAGAGGCTCGGGAGGGAGAAGGGATGGGTAGAGGGCTTCCTGCTGGTTTAAAAACATGCAGCTTCACGTTTGGGCTCTTGTGGATCTAGACCCAGCTCCAGGAAGCAGAGGAGCCCACGTGGACTAACAGCCCTCTTCTAGGCCGGAGGGGTCCTTCCTCCTGCCTCGGGGAAAATCCACACTTAACTTCAGCATAGACTCTGAACAGAGGCGCCCTTGAAAGACTGTGGTGATTTTCGTTTCTTGTCACCTTCTCCCCAGGGTGGGCAAGTGTCCTCTCAAGTGTCCTGCTGGTCTGGCTCATCCACTAAAAGGAGGCCAGGGACTTGGCTTCTGGCTCTCAACAGAAGCGCAAAGAACACATGATACCTGTCGTGTTCTGGGAAGCCCCCCTGTGGCCAGTGTGTCCTTGCAGGGACACGTCAACGACCTTCCCTGGTTTCTAAATATGGGGAAGAGGTCAGCACTTGAGCCTGGAAGATCTGCCTGTAAATCTGAGAAAGAACTCTCCTCCAGATCGAGAATGAAAAGAGGAAGTTGGGAGAGAAAGGGCGATAAGCAAGCCCCTCATTCCTCTTCTCTCTGAGCAAAGAACATACATTCAAGTTGCAGGACAGTTCTCCTCCCAGGGATGCAGCTCCACCTTGCCCCTTGGTTCCATGTCTGCATTCACGCAAGTCCTCCATCATTTGAGGATGTGCTGTTATTGTTTTGGGTGAGTGCTGGGTGTTGAGAGCCGCGTATGGAAATCCAATTGTGTCAAGCTCATTATAGCCTTATATAATTTGATTGCACCACTTAGAGCCAGACCTTTCTTGTATCTGGGCTCTGTCTTCATTACTTTCTTGAGATGAAAGATTCTCCTGCTCTCCTCTGTGGCACTTCTTTTAATCTTATCTTACCCTGGGCTCTATTAAAGCAACAGATTGTCATATCAAATGCACTATATCGTTTAATCATTTCCCACACAGGATAAAGAGGTCTGCAATGTATTTACAGAACCCTACCCAGCACGTGTAATTTGGTGAGGACTTTTGGCTTGACTTTGAGCTCCTGAGGGCCAGAGTCTGTGATTTATGCATATTTTTATCTTAAGCATCTAGCACAGAGCTTTGCACTGAGTATTTGCTCAAGTGAGGCTTGTGATGGCCCAGGAAGGAAGATGATCCTACACAGTTGGCCAGAAATCCACATTAAAAAAGCCACTGTGATGGACTCAGTCCTTGTGTGGGCTGGTCAGCCTCCCTCTCTTCTATGGCCAGAAGTACAGTGTGAGAGTTAAAAGAATGTGGAGATCATCTAGGCTGTTTTAAAGACAAAGAAATGGAAAAAGAAAAGAAAAAGACAAGGAAATGGAGGATGTGGGGGGAAGGGACATTTTCAGGGCGAGACTTCAGCTCAGATCTTCCAACCTTCAGGCCAGTGCTGTTTCCATAACATCCCTCTTCCCTAAATTTCAGCTCCATTCAGCAAATTTTAACCTGATGAACAAAGCCCCAAACGTGTATTTTCAACAGCTGTAGAGATTCCAGGTTTGGAGGAAAGATCAGGATGGAGGATCCTGCCACCCTGGGGACAGTTCCTGGTATAGGCTAATAAGCTCAAGAATTCTGTGGGCCCCTAGAAGCCTTTCACAATGAAACACTTCCTAGCTGTCTGGCTGCCTGGTGTCCTTGGAGTGTAAGTACCGACATCTCTGCCCTGGGAGAGGCAGAAGAAGGAGAAAGAGAGAACTGGAAGAGCCGAAAGAGACCATGGGCAATTGCACTCTTAAACACTTATCTCAGAGAAAAGTTTTATTCCCACACAAACCTGCAAGTGGCTGTTAACAGCAGCTTTACTTATAATAACTCAATGTCCCTCAACATGCAAATTGTTAATCATAACTGGGATGCACCCATACCAGGGAATACTACTCAGCAAGGAAAAGGAACAGACTACTGATTCACCTGACTTGGGTGAATCTTGAGGAAATTACAACAAAATGGGAAAAGCCAGTCTCAAAAGGTTGCCTACTATATAAGCCCATTGATATAACATTTAACTGGTGGCGCAGAGGTTAAAGTGTCTGCCTGGAACGCAGGAGACCAGGGTTCGATCCCTGGGTCGGTAAGATCCCCTGGAGAAGGAAATGGCAACCCACTCCAGTACTCCTGCCTGGAGAATCCCATGGAGGGAGGAGCCTGGTAGGCTATACAGTCCATGAGGTCACAAAGAGTCGAACATGACTGAGCAACTTCACACATGCCATTTAAAAGATGAGAACATTTTATAAAGGGAGGACAGATAAATGGCTGCCAGGGTTTAGAGAGAGGGTGGATGGATGTTGGGGGGAGTGGTTGTAAGAGATACAGTGGAAGGGATCCTTGTGCTGTTGAAACTGTGTGGTATCTTGACTGAGGTGGGGGAATGTGTGATCTCGCACAGGTGATAAAACTGTATAAAACATCACACAGAGGCACACACGGGTGCAAGCAAAACTGGGAAAGTCTGAATAGGCTTGGTGGGTTGTAGCTATGTCAGTGCCCATGCATTGGATAAGATAATTTTATAGCTACATGTGTATCTATAATTATTTCAATAAAAATCCCCACTCAGATATTCCCCTCTCTCTGTCCACTGCCTCCTTACTTGAGCTCTGGCTCACCTGGCTTAGAGGAGCCAGTCTCTGTAGCAAAGAGTCATGGAGTCATTTCAGCAATAAGTAAGTAAATAAGTGTTAATTGCTCAGTCATGCCCGACTCTTTGTGACCCCATGAACTGCAGCCCACCAGGCTCTGCTATACATGAGATTTTCTAGGCCAAGGATAGTGGAATGGGTTGCCATTTCCTTCTTCAGGGGCTCTTCCCAACCCAGGGATTGAACCCAGGTCTCCTGCACTACAGGCAGATTCTTTACTGACTGAGCCACAAGGCGACCCCATAGACGGCAACCCACCAGGCTCCCCCGTCCCTGGGATTCTCCAGGCAAGAACACTGGAGTGGGTTGCCATTTCCTTCTCCAGTGCATGAAAGTGAAAACTGAAAGTGAAGTCGTTGAGTCATGTCCGACTATTTGCGACTCCATGGACTGCAGCCCACCAGGCTCCTCCGTCCATGGGATTTTCCAGGCAAGAGTACTGGAGTGGGGTGCCATCGCCTTCTCCGAGGGAAGCCCTAATCCCAAGCAAATCAGTCATGATGGGAAAGGATGACAACTTTTTGGTCCTTTCCTTTCCACATGGGCTAGTGCTTACCCTCATGACTCCTGAGTATGTGGTCTGAGCTGAGACCTGTCATCAGCAATCCTGACCTCCTTCCTGGCCCATCTCTCCACTCCCCACTGAGTCCCCTGACCTGCCTGCCTTGCCTCACTACTGTGATAGACCTGGGGCTGGAAGCAAGCAGTATTCTTGTGTTGTCTTTTTTCCCTTCTCACAAGAAGCCCAAGGTGAAAGAGACAGAGCTGAGTGGACCATGAGGAGGGACAGTATCCAGGCAACATGAAAACACTATGAATATGTACTTTGATTTACTCTCTCTTTGAGGGAGAGCAAAAAGGGAGCAAGAGAAGGGAAGCAGAGGGAGGGACTCTTGTCCTGAGGGGCTAGAAGGAGGAAGACGCCCAAGCTGATTCCTTGTGTATCTTAATCACATGGGATGAACTCTGTAAAGCTGTGTAGAGAAATGGCCCCCACAGCATTCTTTGCACAGGGCAAAATGACAGCGGACGTGATGCTCTAAGAAGCAGGTGGGGCGTGAGTGCAGAAGGAAAGGGAGTGAAGGGGTGGCTGAAGCCCTGCTCGAGTGGGGCTGCTGTGGGCTGGTGTGAGAGCTGATACGAGGAACCTTTACTGCTCTTCAAAAACCCTGTGTCAGCCCTGGTGGGTGCGGTGGGCAGTGGGGGATGGGTTGCCATTGCTATAGGGTCCCTGGCTCTTCAGTGCTTTAGGCTCCTTGATTTGGAAAGGAGATCCCAGTTTCTTCCTGCCCCCTTTTTAAGGACAGCATAATGAATGTAGATATTGTTCACACTTGCCAGCTGACTTGAATGGGGAAAGAGATAAGACTTCTCTTTGGGGGTTGGCTTGCAGGGGATGGGGGTGGAGAAGTCCTGACCTTGGGTGAAGAGGTAGAAACTGGTGCTGGAGGGGATGGAGAGGACTGCAGATCAACCCAAGGCAGGCTGACAACATCACAGACGCCAGTCAGGATAAGTCAAAGTGTGTCACTGCACAGGCAGAGGGAGACAGTTGGGCAAGGAGATGACCACAGGGGCACACAAAAGGGGAGATGTTGGAAGTGGGGACCAACTGGATCTATTATATAACTGTGTGATATATATTATTAAGTTGGTGCTGGTTTAGTCGCTAAGTTGTGTCTAACTCTTGTTATCTCATGGACTATAGCCTGCCAGACCCCCCGTCCATGGGATTTCCCAGGCGAGAATACTGGAGTGGGTTGCCTGGATTGTCATCTCCTTCTCCAGTGGATCTTCCCAACCCAGAGGTCAAACCTGGGTCTCCTGCATTACGTGCAGATTCTTGACCAGCGAGACACCAGGGAAACCCTGGTGTTTACATTGTTACATACAAATCATTATGTATTTCAGAGCTAACTTTCATGAACTTTGAGACTTCATTTCAGTCAGCATACACAGATGTGTTCTGAAATCCTGGATCCCTCTGATATGTCAAGGAAGCCCTGCCACTGGGGGGTTATCTCTGCAAAAGCAAGGCCAGGAGAGAGGCTCACATGGTGAGGAAGTAACCCAGCTGCACAGCATAGGGCCTGGCACAGAGTAGGTGCTCAGTAAACATGTGTGGAATGAATGAATGAAGAAAGAATACAATAAGGACATAACATTTCAGGCCTCCCTAAGTGACTCTTTCAGGTCCCCCATTCCATTGTACCCAGAAAGGCTTTGATGGCACCCACCCCCACCCCCTGGAGGTTGAGATGCTGCTGAAGGGGGAGTATTTCAGCCTAGATCAGAAGAGAAAGGAAAAACTGCTCCCTGGGTCAAAGAACCTTCACCAGCCAGATGTCCAAAAACTGCAGGTGAACTGGCTCAGAGGGTGAGGTGGAGGCCGGTCAGGAAAGGAGGCTTCTCTCTGGGCACCAAAACCTTCAGGCATCTTTCCTCATCCTGTTCATCCTGCCCAGTCTCCCTAGGGCGTGCTCACTGGACATCATTGGAAACCTTTCCAGGACCCACGCTTAGTCTTCTGACTGTCAAGGGCAGTTCTATGCCCTATCCTACGATACCCTGAGGTGACTAAAGCCTGCTGTGCAATTTGTCCATGAACTCAATGGCCTCAGAATGTTCTCCTTTCAGAGTATTCATTTTTCTTCTTAGCAAATTTATTTTTGTCACTCTGTTTGGTATAGGCTATTACAGGGTACTGAAAAGCAANAGTCTCCCTAGGGCGTGCTCACTGGACATCATTGGAAACCTTTCCAGGACCCACGCTTAGTCTTCTGACTATCAAGGGCAGTTCTATGCCCTATCCCATGATACCCTGAGGTGACTAAAGCCCGCTGTGCAATTTGTCCATAAACTCAATGGCCTCAGAATGTTCTCCTTTCAGAGTATTCATTTTTCTTTTTAGCAAATTTATTTTTGTCACTCTGTTTGGTATAGGCTATTACAGGGTACTGAAAAGCGATTATGCTCCCCAGCAAGCTCTTGGCTGTGGAAGGGAGGAGTCCAGGCACTGCCCAGTGTTAGTAGCTGTTGTCTAGGAGGGATGGACAGGGACCAAGGAAACTGCACAGAATATCCACAAGGAGAACATTGGCTTGTGGGTAATTGAGAGTTTGCGGCCTTGCGCAGCTGACTGTGGTTGGCGTGCAGGATGCTGGTAGGTGGGAAGGCACCTAGGGCTGCTCACTTTCCAAAGCCAGAGGCCATCTGTGCAGGGATTCTCCCAGGAGCTCTGTGTGACAAAGGGAAAAGGCCAAGGGCACCCTCTCGGTGTGGCCCCGGGTCTGAGGCTTACCTTCTGTGCCCTGCGTTTATCCGCTCTCTGATTCTGGTGGTAAATCCGGCTGAAGTTGGAAACGATCACAGGGACCGGCAGGGCAATGACTAGGACACCGCTCAGCGAGCAGATGGAACCGAAGATCTTTCCTGCAATTGTCTTGGGCACCATGTCTCCATATCTGAAAGACGAAGACAAGCAGGTGTAAGGAAGAGGGGCCATTTGGGAAACAATCAGGCTTGCTTGCTAATCACTCACCCATTCATTCATTCATTCATTCATTCGACAGTTCGTGACCTGCTACATGGCAGGTACTATGATACGCTCTGCGAGTGAGCAAAACAGACAAGGTCCTTACGTTCACAGAGCCAGCGTCCTTCCAGGGGAAGACCATAACACTTAAGTAAATATATAAAAATATTGCAACTTCTGGCTCTTTCCAGGGAGAGAGTAGAGAGAGTGCAGTTCAGGGTTGAGGGGGAGTGGTCAGAAAGGCCTCCCTGAGGAGGTAACATTTAAGCTAAGACCTGAAGGTAAAGAATCCAGCCATGCCACACACGTGGGGCAGAGTGTACCAGGCAGAGGGAACAGACAGGACGGAGGCCCTGAGGTAGGAAGCGGCTTGGCCTGTCTAGGAGCAGTGAAAGGGCCATCAGGACTGACACACAGGGCAGGTGGGGAGTTCTACAAAAGGAGACTGAGGCAGCAGGTGGGGGCCAGGCAGGGCTGACCATGCAGGGTCCAGAGGCCCCCGACGAGGAGCACGGGTTCCATCTCAAGTGCAAAGAGGAGCCATGGACAAGTTTCAAGGAGAACAACACGATTTTTCTTATGGTGATAAAAATAACGAAGAATAAACAGCCTTCTATTTATGTGAAAGCTTATAATTTACAAAGCACGTTTACACATTTGACTCACAAAAGCTCCACAAACCCTGTGAACTTGGAACCCTGATCATCACTGGCCAGATGCAGGAATTGAGGCTCAAAGGCATGAAGTGTTTGGGTACAGCTGAGAGCAAACCCCATACCTCCTGCTTTCTCCTCTTTTCACCTCATCCCACTGTCTTAAAGAGGTCTATGAGTTCCAAAAGTCAGCCCCTTAAGCTGTGAAGCCACTTTGGGACAGTGCCAGCCCCTCCCAGAGCTCAGAGAAACTCTCCTAAGTACTTCACACCCTGGCAGCCATCCCCTGGGACCAGCTTGGCCTGGCTCCTGCTCAGCCCCAGGCAAACAGGCCAGAGCCTTCTCCTCCAATCAATAAGATACGCTCAGCTGAAGTTAAGTGTTTAGCCTCTTCTTTACTGAGATCATTTAAAGGCCACCTTAAGTAAAGAACTGTGATGACTCCTTTGGCCAAAGCCAGAACCACCACCTCTCCCTGCCTCTGTGCCCTCTGGGTGTCCTGAGCAGAAACAGCCTTAGGGTGACCTGGAATTGTTGTTACTGAAATTGTGAGGCTCCAAGTCACTTGTCCTGAAGGACCCAGGTGTCCTGGGGTCCAGAAAGACTGTGGAAGGCAATGGAGCCATTGCAGAACTGTGAAGTTCTCACCCCTAACCCTAAGGGCTTGGTCAAAGGTGTGCCATGGTTGACACATACTTAGATGAATGACCCCATTTAAGCTTCTCAACACCCTTCTTCCTTCTTCAGTATTGAGGCCCTTTGTTCTGCCTCAAGCTGTCTCAGTCACACCACTGAGAGCTCCTTTGGGAGCACTGATACTAGGTTTGCCTTCTCTGCCATGATGCTCAGGAGTGGCTTCCAGTGAAGCGGTCCAGATCCTGGCTCTGATAAGACTCCCCTAGCTCCACCTGACGGAGAAGGCAATGGCACCCCACTCCAGTACTCCTGCCTGGAAAATCCCATGGACGGAGGAGCCTGGTGGGCTGCAGCCCATGGGGTCGCTAAAAGTTTGACACGACTGAGCGACTTCACTTTCACTTTTCACTTTCATGCATTGGAGAAGGAAATGGCAACCCATTCNGACAGGGAGGCCTGGCGTGCTGCGATTCATGGGATCGCAAAGAGTCGGACACGACTGAGCGACTGAACTCAATTGAAAACATAAATACTAATTAAATACTATTAGATTAATACCCAAGTACTAATTAAGCTGTAAATTAAATTACTTCACAAATTAACTTTTCTTATCTTCAGGTCCTAACTGAAAACACTTCTAGATGAATATATAATGTTCAAATTACAGATTTCACAGATTTCTGAAAATTATACAAGTCTCATCTATCATACAGTATACAAAAGGAGAATACAGTTGTAGCTATCTTTTGAATTCTAAATTAAAGAGAAAAAGTAGTTTTCTGATTAAATATTAGTAACAACATAAAAAATAAAGTTCTGAAATGACTGCTATAACATAAAGGAATACTGTATAGAAGTAGCTACAATACTGTCATTCATTTCCAGATTGTATATATCTGTGTCTACATATCTGAGCACTCGTTATTGGCGACTACAAATTGGCACTTACCAAGAGCGTTGCCAATGACTGAACTGTAAAGGCATTTGCATCTGCCATGGAGATTGAACCCCATGCTGCTATAGCTGTTGACCTTCAACAACCCCTGAGGGAGATCAGGGTGTAGTGAGGCATTCTGTGTTCCAGGGAATCTGGTGGGACGGGTCTCTAGATAGTTGGATGTTTCTAGGAACACATTTTATGATCTCAATTCTTGCATCTCCTCAGATCTAGAGAAGCACTAAAACTCTTCATGGTGACATCAGATCCTCAAGACTAACAAAAAACCTTTTGTAAAATAAGTGCTTCATTCATGGTATTGAACTCCCCTTTCACCAAAACCTTATATACAGACTTTCCCCCACTGCCACTTTGGAGCAGTCTCTCAGAGTTATCTGAGATACTGCCTCTCAGGCTGCAGTCCTCATTTTGTGGCAAAAAAAACTTAACAACTCTCAAATGCCACCTACAGACGTTATTATTTCCTGAGCAATCTATCCATAGCTTCTATTAGTTCAGTAGCTCTTTTGTGTCTGACTCTGGGATGCCGTGGACTGGAGCACACCAGGCTTCCCTGTCCATCAGGAACTCCCAGAGGGTACACAAATTCATGTTCATCGAGTCAGTGATGCCATTAGACCATCTCATCCTCTGTCGTCCGCTTCTCCTCCCACCTTCAATACTTTCCAGCATCAGGGTCTTTTCAAATGAGTCAGTTCTTTGCATCAGGTGGCCAAAGTATTGGAGTTTCAACTTCAATGAAGAACCTTCCAATGAACATTCAGGACTGATTTCCTTTAGGATTGATTTGTTGGATCTCCCTGGAGTCCAAGGGACTCTCAAGAGTCTCCTCCAACACCATAGTTCAAAAGCATCAATTCTTCAGTGCTCAGCTTTCTTTACAGTCCAACTTGCACATCCATACATGATCACTGGAAAAACAGCCTTGGCTAGATGGACTTTTGTTGGAAAGTAATGTCTCTGCTTTTTATTATGTTTTCCAGGTTGGTCACAGCTTTTCTTCCAAGGAGCAAGTGTCTTTTAATTTCAGTCACCATCTGCAGTGATTTTGGAGCCTAAGAAAATAGTCTCTCACAATTTCCATTGTTTCCCCATCTGTTTGCCATGAAGTAATGGGACTGGATGTCATGATCTTAAGTTTTCTGAATGTTGAGTTTTAAGCCAACTTTTTCACTCTCCTCTTTCACTTTCATCAAGAGGCTCTTTAGTTCTTCTTCGCTTTCTGCCATAAGGGTGGTGTCATCTGCATATCTGAAATTACTGATATTTCTCCCAGCAATCTTGATTCCAGCTTGTGCTTCGTTCAGTCTGGCACTTCACATGATGTACTCTGCACATAAGTTAAATAAGCAAGATGACAATATACAGCTTTGACGTACTCCTTTCCTGATTTGCAGCCAGTCTGTTATTCCATGTCCAGTTCTAACTGTTGCTTCTTGACCTACATACACATTTCTCAGAAGGCAGGTCAGGTGGTCTGGTATTCCCATCTCTTTAAGAATACTTCACAGTTTGTTGGATCCAAATAGTCAGTCTTTGGGGTAGTCAATAAAGCAGATGTTCTTCTGGAACTCTCTTGCTTTTTCGGTGATTCAATGGAGGTTGGCAATTTGATCTCTGGTTCCTCTGCCTTTTCCAAAACCACCTTGAACATCTGGAAGTTCACAGTTCACATACTGTTGAAGCCTGGCTTGGAGAATTTTGAGCATTACTGTGCTAGTGTGTGAGATGAGTACAATTGTGCAGTAGTTTGCACACTCTTTGGCACTACCTTTCTTTAAGATTGAAATGAAAACTGACCTTTTCCAGTCCTGTGGCCACTGCTGAGTTGTCCAAATTTTCTGGCATATTGAGTGCAGCACTTTCACAGCATCATCCTCTAGGATTTTAAATAGCTGGAATTTGATCACCACAACTAGCTTTGTTCACAGTGATGCTTCCTAAAGCCCACTTGAATTTGCATTCCAAGATGTCTGGCTCCAGGTGAGTGATCACACCATCATGGTTATCAGGGTCATGGAGATCTTTTTTGTATAGTTTTTCTGTGTTTTCTGCCACCTCTTAATATCTTTTGCTTCTGTGAGGTCCATACCATTTCTGTCCTTTATTCTGCCCATCTTCACATGAAAAGTTCCCTTGGTATCTCTAATTTTCTTGGAGAGATCTTTAGTCTTTCCCATTCTATTATATTCCTCTATATCTTTGCATTGATCACCGAGGAAGGCTGTCTTACCTCTTCTTGCTACTCTTTGGGACTCTGCATTCAAATTTTTTTCAGCTATTTGTAAGGCCTCCTCAGACAACCATTTTGCCTTTCTGCATTTCTTTTTCTTGGGGATGGTCTTGATCACTGCCTCGTACAATGTCATGAACCTCTGTCCATAGTTTTTCAGGCATTGTCTATCAGATCTAATCCCTTGACTTTATCACTTTCACTGTGTAATTGTAAGGTATTTGTTGCTGCTGCTGCTGCTAAGTCTTTTCAGTCACGTCCGACTCTGTGTGACCCCACAGACGGCAGCCCACCAGGATCCCCACTCCCTGGGATTCTCCAGGCAAGAACACTGGAGTGGGTTGCCATTTCCTTCTCCAATGCATGAAAGTGAAAAGTGAAAGTGAAGTCGCTCAGTCATGTCTGACTCTTAGCAACCCCATGGACTGCAGCCTACCAGGCTCCTCCATCCATAGGATTTTTCAGGCAAGAGTACTGGAGTGGGTTGCCATTGCCTTCTCCAACGTATCTGATTTAGGTCATACCTGAATGGTCTAGTGGTTTTCCCTACTTTCTATGATTTAAGTCTCAATTTGGCAATAAGGAGTTCATTATCTGAGCCACAGTCAGCTCCCAGCCTTGTTTTTGCTGACTATATAAAGCTTCTCCATCTTTGGCTGCAAAGAATATTATCAATTTGATTTCAGTATTGACCACCTGGTGATGTCCATGTGTAGAGTCTTCACTTAGGTTGTTCGAAAAGGGTGTTTGTTATGAAGAGTGCGATCTCTGGGCAAAACTCTGTTAGCCTTCAACCTGTTTAGTTTCGTACTCCAAGGCCTAATTTGCCTGTTACTCCAGGTATCTCTTGACTTCCTACTTTTGCACTACAGTCCCCTATAATGAAAAGGATATCTTTTTTGGGGTGTTAGTTCTAGAAGGTCTTGTAGGTCTTCATAGAACCATTCAATTTCAGCTTCTTCAGCATTACTGGTTGGGGCATAGACTTGGATTATTGTTGATACTGAATGGTTTGTCTTAGAAGTGAACAGAGATCATTTTGTCATTTTTGAGATTGCATCCAAGAACTGCATTTTGGACTCTTGTTTACTATGATGGCTACTCCATTTCTTCTAAGGGATTCTTGCCCACAGTAGTAGATATAAGGGTCATCTGAGTTAAATTCACCCATTCAAGTCTATTTTAGTTCACTGATTCCTTAAATGTCGAAGTTCACTCTTGCCATCTCCTGCTTGATCACTTCCAACTTGCCTTGACTCATGGACCTAACATTTCAGGTTCCTATGCAATATTGCTCTTTATAGCACTGGACTTTACTTCCATCATCAGTCACATCCACAACTGGGTGTTGCTTTTCTTTGGCTCCATCTCTTCGTTCTTTCTGGAGTTATTTCTCCATTGATCTCCAATAGCATATTGGGCACCTACCCACCTAGAGAGTTCATCTTTCAGTGTCCTATCTTTTTGCCTTTTCATACTGTTCACGGAGTTCTCAAGGCAAGAATACGGAAGTGGTTTGCCAGTCCCTTCTCCAGTGGACCACATTTTGTCAGAACTCTCTACCATGACCTGTCCTTCTTGGGTGGCCTTACACGACATGGCTCATAGTTTCATTGAGTTAGACAAGGTTGTGGTCCATGTGATCAGTTTGGTTAGCTTCTATGGATATCTATTAAATCCATGAACTTGTTTTCACTTGAAAGCATCTTCAATTTTCCATCTCACTTGGACTTACTCTCTGCACTATCCTTCTGTTAATTTGTTCTAATCTATTATTTCAAAATGCTACAAGCTCTTAATATTTTTATGAAATACATATTGTTAAAGGGAACAAAAGGTAATAAAGATAAAGATATGGTAAAATAAGCATCAGTAACCTCATTCCCCAGAAATACTATGAATAAATACTATTCATTTTTGAGTCAATCCTTCTGTATTATCTTGTTACACTTTTTAAAAATTAAAAAAAAAAACAAAACAGTATCACTTAAAAAGGTCTTTTCCACTCAGTAACCTACTATGGACATCAGTTCATGTCAACACATCCTAAGAGGTGTTCAGTATTTCACAGTACTTATGCTACAGATTTTAATCAACTCCCTTCTTAATAATAACATCACAGTATAAGTATTTACTGATCATATTTTACAAAAAAGAAACCTGTATGCAAAAAAAGATCTTATGACCAGATAACCACAATAGTGTGATCACTCATCTAAAGCCAGACATCCGGGAGCGCAAAGTCAAGTGGGCCTTAGGATGCATCACTACAAACAAAGCTAGTGGAGGTAATGGAATTCCAGCTAAGCTATTTCAAATCCTAAATGATGATGCTGTGAAAGTGCTGCACTCAATATGCCAGCAAATTTGGAAAACACAGCCATGACCACAGGACTGGAAAAGGTCAGTTTTCATTTCAATCCCAAAGAAAGGCAAAGCCAAAGAATGCTCCATCTACCGCACAACTGCACTCATCTCACATGCTAGCAAAGCAATGCTGAAAATTCTCCAAGCCAAGCTTCAACAGTAAGTGAATGGTGAACTTCCAGATATTCAAGCTAGACTTAGAAAAGGCAGAGGAATCAGAGAGCAATTGCCAACAACCGTTGGATCATTGAAAAAGCAAGAGAGTTTTAGAAAAAATATCTACTTTTGCTTCATTGAAATGGGAATACCAGACCACCTGACCTGCCTCCTGAGAAATCTGTATGCAGGTCAAGTAGCAAGTTAGAACTGGACATGTAACAACAGACTGATTCCAAATCGGGAAAGGAGTATGTCAAGACTGTATATCGTTACCCTGCTTGTTTAACTTATGTACAGAGTACATCATGTCAAATGCCAGACTGGATAAAGCACAAGCTGGAATCAAGATTGCTGGGAGAAATGTCAACAAGCTCAGATATGCAGATGACACCACCCTTATGGCAGAAAGTGAAGAGGAAATACAGAGCTTCTTGATGAAAGTCAAAGAGAAGAGTGAAAAAGCTGGCTTAAAACTCAACATTCAGAAAACAAAGGTCATGGCTTCCAGTCCCATCACTTCATGACAAAGAGATGGGGAAACCATGGAAACGTGACAGACTTTATTTTCTTGGGCTCCAAAATCACTGCAGATGGTGACTGAAATTAAAACATGCTTGCTCCTTGGAAGAAAAGCTATAACCAACCTAAACAGCGTATTAAAAGGTGGAAACATTACTTTGCTGACAAAGATCCATACAATCAAAGGTATAGTTTTTCCAGCAGTTACAGATGTGAGAGTTGGACCATAAAGAGGAGTGAGTGCCAAAGAATTGATACTTTTTAACTGTGGTGTTGGAGGAGACTCTTGAGAGTCCCTTGGATGGCAAGGAGATCAAACCAGGCAATCCTAAAGAAAACCAGTCCTGAATATTCTTTGGAAGGACTGATGCTGAAGTCCGAATACTTTGCCACCTGATGCAAAAAACCAACTCAGTGGAAGATACTCTGATGCTTGGAAAGATTGAAGGCAGGAGGAGAAGGGGACAACAGAGGATGAGATGGTTAGATGGCTTCAACGACTCAATGGACATGAGTTTGAGCAGGTTCTGGGAGTTGGTGATGGATCAGGAAGTCTGGCGTGCTGCAGTCCATGGGGTCGCAGAGAGTCTGACATAACTGAGTGACTGAACTGACCTTGTGAGAGATGATCCAGCTGGAAATTAATCCCATAGTTAGATAAGGCTTAGTCAAAGAGGAAATGAGTATAGTAAAGGACAAAAGATTACAAAGGATAATGTGGTCTTTTTCCTTAGCCTCTAATACACAGCATACTGACCAACATTTCCTAAAGGCTAGGTGGCCTAGCAGTGAGAACTATAGGGCTTTTCCTCTTCAGTGGGTGTGGACACAAGAGGTAACAAGGGCGGCAAGTTGCCAAGGGTGTCTTTAGCAAGAGAAGTAACCCATAAATCCCAAATTGTAGGAACTGCTTAGAAAAAAAAAAAAAATGCATAATTTGTTAAACTTTTGTTTTTAATCTTGTCATTGCTTCCAGTGTTCTGGAGATAATTTGGTTTAAATATAATCAAGAACGGCTCATAATTTAGTCAGTATTTTTTATTCTTTATGAGAATAAAATTACAGCCAGTCCTAGGCAAGTTTTTTTTCCCCTCGGGGTCCCAATTCTAATCTTGGATCTGAGCTCCTCAAATTTTCTATTAATCTGAAGATAATGATTAACTATGTGAAGGAATTGTTCTATAGCATTTTGAAATATTCAGACAAAAAGTGCTATGTGAAAAAAAAGATATGTTAGCTTAATCAGTCATGCAAGAACTGNCTCGGGGTCCCAATTCTAATCTTGGATCTGAGCTCCTCAAATTTTCTATTAATCTGAAGATAATGATTAACTATGTGAAGGAATTGTTCTATAGCATTTTGAAATATTCAGACAAAAAGTGCTATGTGAAAAAAAAGATATGTTAGCTTAATCAGTCATGCAAGAACTGACAGGAAATATTCTCATACCTTACTTTTGCTGTACTGCTATTTTAGACCATGAAAATGCCTTTTAAAATTTCCTTTTTTATAAGTCTCAGAGTCAAAAGCTGACTGGCCATTGCCATGGAGACAATTCTATTTAAGGTACTATATTAGTCCTTTCCTCACAGACGGAGGATAAAAAAGTGGTCAATAAAAAAGCATCGCTCTCCATGGTTGAGAATTAAGTCAGTAAAAATGCTTCTTGGGCAGGCAACATAGAGAAATTTGGGAGTGGGGTGGGAGGGGACAATTTAATATGGTCCATTACTTTTCCTGAGTAAGATCAACACAGGTTAAATTTTAGTACTAAAAGCAGAGAAAGTAGGAGGAAAATTCCATTACCTCAAAATTAGATGCAACCAAATAGCAAAATAAAATTTCTTATATTCACTACCTAGATAGAACTGCAACTAATTGAAATGATGTTTCCTTTTCAAAGGGTAATCTGGTAATCTTTTTTATTCTTTTCATCTAGCTAGGGCCCATGTATAATTCCTTAAGTTTAATTTTCAGGCTTCCAGACATCCCATTTGTAATTGAAGAGTAAGCTACCAGTTTACAAGTAAAAAAAAATAGTCATAATTCATATACATATTTAATCTTGTCTAAGAGACTCAAAACTATTTTAAAAAATGTGCCTATTCTAAATCTGTTTTGGAGACAAATATAGTCATTTCTCCTTCTATTTAAGAAAAGACATTCAAAATAATTTTATTTTCCATGAAAATAAAACATCAATCTTCCCTGAAATAAAAGATGGTAAAACCCATCAGAGTCTACCAATGTTAGCACTAAAACACTTATTTTTATTTAGAGGAGGGATTCTAAGAGATATTTTTACTTGATTTCAGTCATAAACAAGTTTACAAAATCTATCCTTTTTTTCTTAGAGTGCAGTATCTAGCAACAATATGATATATTTTTCTCAAGGTGAGAGCTTATTGTACCTAAAAGTCTGAAATCTATATTTTTAAAAAAGGCAAAAGAAATCTTCCTGATTCTAGAGCTGGTACTTGTCATTATTATCTCTAAAAAGTAGCGATTTAGTATTGACTTAATTGGAAACAATTTCTTCCTTTTGTGATATTTCTGAAATAACTGATAACATATACTGAACATAAAATGGATGTATAAGTTTTAATTTGCAGAAGTATTTAGTTATTAATCCTAGACTAGCAATTTTCAGTCTAAGAGTGCTTCATGATCACCTGAGGGTCTTATTCAAATCCAGATTGATGGGTCCCTCCTTCGGAATTTCTAATTCAGCAGGTCTGGGATGGGGTCCAAGAATCTGCATTTCTAACAAAAGTCCCAGTTGATGCTGATACTGCTGGTTCCAATATCACCCTTTAAGAACCACTGTCGTAGACCTTAAACAAACTTCTCAGACTACAGAACTGTTATTCCTTATTAATAAAATACTTCAATCCTTCCCCAAATGAACTATTCTAAATAGAACAACATCTTCAGTCCTTGGGGAAAAACAGTTAATCACAGCAATTTGGAGAGGCTATTCATTCAATCAAGACTATGTTAATTCCTAAAAATTGCTATCTAGTGGCTGGATAACTGCTGTGAGGTTACAGTGACATTCAGGAAAATAAACCCCTGACCAGCAATAAATAGCTTGTGTTCCCTGTGAATCCTTGAAAAACAAGTATCTACTATTAAATCATGCAGAGGAACTTAGTACTTGAATGTAAATTTTTCTTAGAAATAACTGCAAGCCAATTATGCCAATTACATAGGTTCCAGAAAAGTGTGTGTGTATTGAGTTTCTGTGAGTCCAATGTAGCTTTTCCACTGATTTACATCTTCATTTTAGAAATCTTTGATCTTGGATTGATTGATCCACAACTGACAACACATTTTATATATATATATTTTTTTCTTTGTGTCTCATTTTAATGTAATGAAAGACATCATGGATATAGACAGAGACACCGAGGCAGGCACAATTAATATGAAAATGGACTTGTTCCTTCTGTGACACTGTTACTGTTGGCATTTGGGTTTACATAGTTGGCAACCCACTCCAGAGATCTTGCCTGAAGAATCCCAGGGATGGGTGAGCCTGGTGGGCTGCTGTCCATGGCATCAGACATAGACAACAGATACAGACACAGTCTATGTCGGACACAACTGCAGCGACTTAGCAGCAGCAGCAGCACTTAGGAGATCATCTAGGTTTGGGTTTGTTGTTACTTTGGTTATCCTTCAATGTACCACACACTTCACCCATCTCTGATAATGCCTTCGACAGCACTTTATATTTTAGTTTTCATATGCTCTACAGCTCTGTCAGACAGTTAATTACCCATAAACACTAAAATGCATTAAAATGACTATAAAGATTGAATAAAAAGAAAAGACCTTTTTATAGTAACAATGTACTCCTCTCCTTTTATATCATCATGAAAAGCATACCTGTCACTGAACAAAAAACGTGATGAACAAGTCAGGAGTTCTAGAGGACAAATTACTTCATTTTTATGACATCAGAGTACCTTTCAGGAAAGGTAACACAGTGGCTTGTTAAAAGCTAAAGTTACTAAATGCACACTGCCACATAAGATTCAAATTTTACTGGCACTCTAAAAGACGCAACACCCTATTAGCACACTGGTGGTAGAATCCTCAGTTTCTCAGTAAGAAACGGCTTCTATAAATATCTGAAGTTAAATGAAGCTATCATCCAGGAAGTCATTAATTTTCAGTTCTTTCCATTCGCCATTGTGGCAAATACATTCCCTGCAGAATCTTTAATACAGACCATTAATAAAGGAAGAAACAGAAAAATACATAGACATCATGTACTTACCATTAGAAGTTTAACATCAATTAAAAGTAAAATATTTTCCATTAATGGCTGCTTAGACATTATGGAAATTTTTTTTAAATCAAGTGCATAAGATTCAGGATTACTTCATAAGATAAAAAAGAATAAGAATGATCATTTCATATCAATACATGGGTTATGTAATTTAGTTCTCCCGTATATAATCATAACCAAGCAATCATAACAAGGGTTGGTCAAGAGAACTCTCTATCAAGTCTTGTCTGAAGGACATATTATTAAAATGCATAGCTACCAATCATCATTTCAATGAAAACTCTGATTGACTGACCAGGGTTTGAATCTTGCCCAGGACACTGGCTGGGTCATTGCTGTGGGTATCAATAGATCTCAACCATGGAAAACATCATATACTGATGCTTCTAAAATGTGTGACTTAGATAAATGGTGTCATATTATATTCACTGATTAAATGCTCAATGTGAAAATTTTTTTCAGTTCATCTCCATAATAAATATTCTGAATAGCTAATGATTTTCCATGCTTAAATTATTGACAGTCATCACTTCCACTCACCACAGAAGGATTCTGTTTTGATGGAATCATCCTCCCTTCACACTGCCTCCAACACCAACATTCAGGTATCACTGCATTCAGATACCACCCTTGCCAGCTATGGACCATGAGTTTATTTCACTTATATGACACATTTCTTGAGTGTCACTATGTGCATGTTTGTGGAAGGTAGGTAGAGAATTAGGACTTTAATGGAATAAAACAATGAGTTCAACACTTTAAAATTATTTACTATAAAAACTACAGTGCCGGTTGTACTGCCAGTTTGTNTATCAATAGATCTCAACCATGGAAAACATCATATACTGATGCTTCTAAAATGTGTGACTTAGATAAATGGTGTCATATTATATTCACTGATTAAATGCTCAATGTGAAAATTTTTTTCAGTTCATCTCCATAATAAATATTCTGAATAGCTAATGATTTTCCATGCTTAAATTATTGACAGTCATCACTTCCACTCACCACAGAAGGATTCTGTTTTGATGGAATCATCCTCCCTTCACACTGCCTCCAACACCAACATTCAGGTATCGCTGCATTCAGATACCACCCTTGCCAGCTATGGACCATGAGTTTATTTCACTTATATGACACATTTCTTGAGTGTCACTATGTGCATGTTTGTGGAAGGTAGGTAGAGAATTAGGACTTTAATGGAATAAAACAATGAGTTCAACACTTTAAAATTATTTACTATAAAAACTACAGTGCTGGTTGTACTGCCAGTTTGTAGTCATAAGGAACATCTATGGAATTACCATATATGCTTTTCACGTGAGACCTCAAAGATAGTAAGAGTAACAGAGCTCTGCGATCCTAACATGGGTTTTCTGACCAGCACAAAGAGATTCTTAATTAGTTATGCATTAAGACATACCATGTCCAACTCTCTGTGACCCCATGGATTGTACAGTCCATGGAATTCTCCAGGCCAGAATACTGGAGTGGGTAGCCTTTCCCTTCTCCAAGGGTTCTTCCAAACCCAGAGATTGAACCCAGATCTCCCGCATTGCAGGTGGATTCTTTATCAGCTGAGCCAAAAGGGAAGCCCAAGAATACTGGAGTGGGTATCCTATCCCTTCTCCAGTGGATCTTCTGACCCAGGAATCAAACTGGAGTCTCCTGCATTGCAGGGGGACTCTTTACCAACTGAGCTATCAGAGAGGCCCCCTTTTCCCCCGCTACTGCTTGAGTGCTAAGCATGGGGTTTATATTTGTAAATAATTGGAAAAAAATCAAAATAATGTTTACAATGTCAAAATTATATAAAATTAAAATTTCAAGACCCCTAAATAAAGCTGTATTGGAATAAATTCACATCCACTCATTCTGTCACGTCTATGGCTGGTTTCACAGTACAGAGGCAGATCTGAGTAGGTGTCACGAAGAGAGCTATGTAGGCCTTACTCTAGACCAGCAAGCCTCCAACGCTTACTACCCACCTCTTTGTAGAAAAAGTTGCCAAACCCTGATCTATACTATCTGCCAAGTAAGGGGCATAATCTTGAGGATCTCTTTGTGAGATCCAGAGGTATGACGCAAATGATCACACTGCTTAGGCAAGAACCCTCAATGTCCTCTCTTTGTGCTTTTTCTGTGTCTAACAAGCAAGGACACTTAGTGTCTTTTGAATGAACAAATACATGAAAGATATTCACATAGCATGTGATGGTTTCTAAATGTTTACAGTTTTTATATATCTTGCCTGCTTAAGAACATGGAAGCCATTAAAGAGCAGTATCAGTGAGACCTAGAATAAGTGTAAAATGGCAATCCATACATTTTCACCAAAAAAGGACAACTGTTTCTACCTTCTTATTGGCCAAAATAAATATTTTCCCTCATTTTAAGGGCACTGAATACTAAATGGTTCTCTTGCATAGTCAAAAAAATGTTTATAAGTTCATGTTAACTTTGAGTACTCAATAATCAATGTATTTTGCATAAAGAATATTAGAACCAGGACCTTGTAGTCATTTTAATAGCTATACAATATACAATAACTAATATCTCACAAGATTATTAATATATTGTCATATTTTCAAAAAAAAAACTATAACACAATCCTATAAATAGGACTCCACATTTCAGCTGAGAATTAATTAATTTCAAGTAATATATTTAAAAAGCTTTGATAAAAGAATGTGAACACTACTTGGAGTTTAGTGCTAAGATACCTATGACTTACATGATTTTTTAATTCTTTCTGAGTGGAGTATATTTGCTGGCGTAATTTGTTTTCTTTGTTTACACCAAAAGAATTAGGATACACATGTTAAATTCCTAATTGCAAATAAAAAGGAAACTTTCTTGGGAGTTAAAATTATTTGTTTCATTTATATTACTTTAAAGACATTAGTAGGTAGTGATAGGAGAAGGCAATGGCACCCCACTCCAGTACTCTTGCCTGGAAAATCCCATGAACGGAGGAGCCTGGAAGGCTGCAGTCCATGGGGTCGCTGAGGGTCGGGCACGACTGAGCGACTTCCCTTTCACTTTTCACTTTCATGCATTGGAGAAGGAATGGCAACCCACTCCAGTGTTCTTGCCTGGAGAATCCCAGGGACGGGGGAGCCTGGTGGGCTGCCATCTACGGGGTCGCACAGAGTCGGACACGACTAAAGTGACTTAGCAGCAGCAGCAGATAGTGATATGCCATACCATATGCCAGCATATGCCGCCCAGCTAGTAATGAACCATTCTGGGCCAGTCTGACTGAGTACAAAGTGAGCAAAGATGAGCAAGCTTGATGGTGGCCCTTGGTTATCTCAACACCCTGATCATCACCCAACTTTTATCCCTCCCATCAACTATTACTTGAATGTTGGATAAAACTGCATTAACACAGCTTTCTTATGAGACACAACAACCAATAGCCAAAAATATCCTCAGAGTCAACATACTAAATCATTAACCTCCTTGGTGTTAAGCACACAAATTAGGAAAGATAGCTCCTGTGAAGCAGTTACTTAGATTTCACAATGTATTTTTTCCCCTGGAAATGATGCTACCTCTAATGGTTAGGTTTCTTGCCTAAACAGTAAAAGCCTATTGAATATACTAGTTATATTAATAGTCCTCTGGAACTAAATTAGATATCTTACTGTGTTTCTATGGAAAATTCTCAGAGTTTCAACTAAGAAATAGCAAAACCACATCTTCCCACATACCCCTCTCCCTAACATAAATGCTTTGTAAGACTAAAAAATTCTTCTGGAGACACAGTATTGTAAGAATACTGATAGGGGAAGAACAAAGTCCCAGGGTTTCTTTGCTTTTTTATAATCATCATTTCTTCCTTAACACAGAAAGCTGAAATGAATAGCAGGAATAAACGTTCATGCTACTTCTTATCTCTGTAAATTAACTCTTTACTGCAAACAGTTTACCAAAAAGCGAGACTGTTTCTTAGAGGTCCTCTTTAAGAGATACAATACTTAAGTTCAAAATGTTCCTAGACAGTATCTTTTGTCACAGACATCATAGCAGTATTGAATGAATCAGTATTAGTGAACTAACGAATGGCTGGTTGGCAAAAGGAGTGGGTCAAAGTTTGCTAGGAAATTAGGAAAAATATATCCTGGGATAGGAAAGAATGGCCATACGATTAACAACAGATTTACATAGACAAAACAGCAAACTAGATAGGTCAAAACTGTTTGACCTCAATTTAACCTTATAGAGAGAAAAATTTACATTTTTCAAGTAAAATTAAAGTAGTAGAAAATATCCGAACTTGAAATCACTCCTAGTAATCTCTTAGTAACCAAGTCCTAATTAAGTTTTGTTAATTTTTACATTTTCTGAGTCTGGTAGATAAGGAAAATATGTGGAGGATAAGGGAATGCAGGGTTTATAGGTGTATAAAAGCCAAGCTTTGGAGTCAGACTGGTTTCAAATCCTGAGCCTGCCACTTATTGGTACTATGACCTTAAGCAAGTAACCAAGGTTCTCTGAGTTCCAGTTTCTTCATCCATAAAGTATGAGTAATAATTCTTTATGGGTTTGTTGTGACAATTAACTGTAATACACATGTAGGGCTTAAATACATAGCACATCCATTGCACATATGTGATATTCAATAGAAGCTATTATTCTTGTTGATATTATAAAATACATTTCAAAACTAAGAGTTACAGTCTCAGGTAATTATCATAATCTTTCACAAAATCTGGTTTTAGTTCCCAGTGAGGTAAATTTGACCTTTTAAATTCTACATATAAAGAAACAGATATTTAAGTGCCAAGTTCCATCTTTGCAACATAGGAAGATGCAAAAATAAAATATAAATCTAGAAATGAGAACATATACCTCTAGTACAAGTAGTTCAAAGCTATACTTTAAGAAATCCCTGTTACAAGAAATAATATGGCCTTAGTCAGCCAGTTTTATGGCCATACTTGTTATACACAGGATATGTTTGATACATTCTTTGTGAAACATAGGCAAAATGCCTGTCATTCCTTACTAAATTTGGGCAGCAAAATGCAAGGTGTTTCAACCCACTGTTGAATAACCTGCAATATTCATGTGCTCCTTAAGTGGCAGTCAATACTCTGGTCCATAGACCAACAAATGACTTCTGGGAGGATCTAGAAAGCAAAGGCTAGCTAAAGGGTAGTCCAGGCCAAGAACAAGTCTCTGGTTCACAGTTGCCAAGGGAGTGCCTGCTGGCTGAAGAGATTACAGCCAACTCTGGAATATCCCAAAGTAAAAAATATCCCTCCTCCTGGTGGGGAGGGTGGTAGGAGAGGGAAAGGCTTAGCCAGAATTATCTGGTGAAACAAACCCCAGGAGGAGACTTGCTGTGAAGCTTGAAGTTTTAAGATCATACTTCTAAAACAGTCTTCTCTGAGAGAGCTCTAGCTGACTCCAGGAGGCGCAGGATGTGTCCCCATCAAAGCCATCACCATTTCACATTTCTGAGAAGGACCAGTCCCTAAGGGCTGTGTCCTGATCCTCTTAGTGAATTAACATTCTGATTTCCTCCAAAAAGGGGTATGATATTCAATAGAAACATTCTTATGGTCACAGCTTCTCAAAGTGGAGATGTCACAGGAGTTTGCAAGAAAACTTTTGAGCAACAAATAGAAAATTTCAACTTTTGTTATTAAAATTCTGAAAGTGTTCAGATAAACTTTATTAATAAAGAGGGCAAAGTATGGCTATAAAGAATAGACATATCCTGGAAAATGAGAAAAATAATTGTCATTTTCTTGGACTATACTGTATCCAATATAAATGTACTGCTAATATTTGCTTAAAAAAAAAGCTTTCTAATAACTAGATCACAAATAAGAGGCAACCCAGTAGAGGAAAGATGTATATACATATATATATATATATATACACACACACACACACACATGCAAAATACAACAAATGCAGTACACTTAAGTAGCATGGCAGTCCAGACCATAGAAGAAAAAAAAATGACGATTAGGAAAGACTTTTTGGAGATGTTACAAGAATTTTGAAGAAAACTTTTGAGCAACAAATAGAAATTCTACATGTTAATTGTAGGTTTAGATGGGGTGTGTGTGTGTGTGTGAGTGTGTGCCTAGTTGCTCAGCTGTGTTCCATTCTTTGTAACCTATGGACTGTAGCCCACCAGGCTCCTCTGTCCATGGAATTCTCCAGGCAAGAAGACTGGAGTGGGTTGCCATTTCCTACTCCTGGGCATCTTCCCAACCCAGGGATTGAACTCACGTCTTCTGCACTGGCAGGCAGATTCTTTACCACTGTGCCACCTGGGAAGCCCTTAGATGGGACAGGACTGATATTTTCAAATAGTTTATAATGCAGCTACTTATAGATTTAAGGTAACTATTATGCAACACAGGACTAAATGTCTTGGCAATGTATGTATTGTGTATTATGAATTCCACCTCCTCCTTCTATCCCTACTCCCACCACAGCGATGTCTAAAAGGGACAGGTAATCATTTGTAGGTCTTACCAGATCTAATCAGGTAGGTCCTTACGCCCATGTCTTCAAGACCACGCTGAATTACAGCTGCCATAGCTTTGTGTACAGTGTAAACCAACCCCCAACCACACACCCACACCCACCTAAATGGAAAATGCACTATACCTTAGTGGACTGCAATATTTAGGGACTTTCACATTTAGAGCTGTCCTATCTCCTGTTTACCATAGTGGTTTTCTTTTTCTTTATTGAAGTAATCTAGTTATCAGTTGTCTACACTGATACACATCTTTCTTCTGATTCTTTTCCCTTCTTCTGTATTGCTTCTCCCACACTTCTCGGCTTTCAAGAAAAGTAGGCTAACCTTGTTACTTAGGGCCTTTATTTCCTCTCCAGCCAAAAACCGACCAATTAGAGCACAATGGCCATAATCTTTGGATCTGACCATTCTTTGCTCGTTGCACAGTAAGTATAAGGAGAACATTCCTTTAGAGACAAAGAACTTTGTTTTTGTCCATCTTTGGTTTCTACCAGGTAAAAGGATGCTCACAAAACTTAGAGAAAGATCACCTCTAGCTAGTCTAAGCTTTTACTCCACTTATTGGGATACACCCCAATAAACTCATTGCAAGTTGAAATATATTGTAAGTAAAAAATGCATTTAATATACCTAGCCTACCTTCAATGTGCTTAGAACAATCATCTGAGTCTACAGTTGGGCAAAATCAGCTAACACAAAGCCTGTTTTATAATAAAGTATTAAATATCTCGTGTAATTTATCACACACTGTACTGCAGGTGAAAAACAGAATGGCTGTATGGGTCTGAAAAGGTTGCACAGTAAGTGAGTTGGTTAATTTATGATCGCATGGCAGACCTGGAACTCCACTCAGTGTATCATAGAACATATGGCTATCTCAAGAAAAGATCAAAGCTCAAAATTCAAAGATGCAGTTTCTACTGAAAGTCTATCACACTTTGTTGCTATGCAGTTGCTAAGTCCTATCCAACTCTTTGTGACACCATGAACTGCAGCACTCCAGACTCCTCTGTTCTCCACTGTCTCAAGGAGTTTGCTCAGATTCGTGTCCATTGAGTCAGTATGCTATCTAACCTTCTCATCCTCTGCCAGTTCCTTCTCCATCTGCATTCAGTCTTTCCCAGTTTTTTTCCAATCACCTTTGCACCACAAAAAACTGTACTGAACCATCCTCAATCAAGGACTATCTGTACTGTGGTACTAGAGAAGCTTCTGGTGTGTCACTGACAGGTGCTAGGCAGCATCTGGAAGTGAGTCCCACATGAACAGAGATGGCTGGGCTGGGTTTCTCTGTGCTTTCTGCCAGTGGTATTAGCCTTTTATTTCTCCTATAGTCACTCCTGAGAATTACATGCATATGCATCATATGTTGCTGCCAGGAACTGACTCAGCAGTTCTCAAATGTTTTGGTCTTGGAACTACTCCACACTTTTTAAAAACACCTTAAAAAACAATTTTGCAAATCTCTTCAATGTTTATTTTAACATACGACAGCTAGATTTCACATCTCTTCTAGATTCCATCTGTTGTGATAGGTTTTGATAGAAGGTATGTAAGGAAAATCTTGTCTCACACAGATACGTAGTTGGATGATGCAAAAGATAATTGTGAATGTTCTGCTTTGATACTACACCAAAACTCGACAAGCAGAACTTCTGAAAGGTTAGCTGCAATGTGGATTCTTAACCCCAATCAGTAAACTTAACTTCCTATATTAACATTCATTTGTCTATCTTGTACTTTGAATGGATCTTTTACCCATGCATGATTTTGATAAACTAAACTCAGCCTGACAGGTGTTAAGCAAAAATGGGGTTCATTTTTAAAGTGGCTAGTTTAGCCTGCAACTGAAACAACTACACAAATCCTTTCCCTAGAGACAACCAGACTGCTGTGCAGTAGAAACACAAAGTATACTTCTCCTCACTCAAGGATCAGGATTTAACAAAATTTAACAGTGATTACTGTTTGGTGCCATTACTTTTACTTATTCTAAGGGGCCAGTACAGTTTTACGTCCATTGCTTTTGCACAGTGGAAAAAGCTATAAAGTCTTGTATGATCATAAAAGGGCCTCCCAGGCGGTACTAGTGGTAAATAATCCACCTGCCAACACAGAAGATGCAACAGACATGTTCAATCCCTGGGTTGAGAAGATCTGCTGGAGTAGGAAATGGCAATCTTCTCCAGTATTCTTGCCTGGAAAATTCAATGGACAGAAGAGTCTGATGGGCTACAGTCCATGGGGCCACAGAGTCAGAAATGACCCATCAACTGAGCGTACACATGCACACACATGAGCACGTGCACACACACACACACACACACACACACACACACACGATCACAAAAAAAGCTGTGACTTCCCAGACCCTCTGAAATGGTTTTGGACACTCCCAAGGTCTGAAGATTGTATTTGAGATTTGCTGCTTTATATCATTCAAGAATTAACCAAACAACAGTTAAAGAGATAATAAAAATAGCCAACTAACTCTTCTCCTTCCCCTCCAGTTGATCTGCAGTCACACGTCAAAGAATGGCTAAAAGTCAAATTTCTGACTATTATTACCTGGAGAGTTTTAGGACCTATAAGCATTCCACAGATGCTAAAGCTGGCAGAGCAGGGATGGATGTTCCCTGATAGCATCAATACTGCAGGGGACCATTCGAACGTAGTTTTATTACAGAGGCATATTAAAAATTAAATGGATTTCATACTAGTTTCATGACAGAGTCCATTCCTCTTAAATTTTATTTGTGAGAACCAACTGATAATGTGAAAGCACTGTAAAAATTGTGAAATGTGAAAGTCTCTCAGTTGTGATCAACACTTTGCCACCCCATGGACTACACAGTCCATGGAATTATCCAGGCCAGAATACTGGAGTAGGTAGCCTTTCCCTTCCCCAGGGGAATCTTTCCAGCCCAGGGATCAAACCCAGGTCTCCTGCATTGCAGGCAGATTCTTTAGCAACTGAGCCACAAGAGAAGTGCAAGAATACTGGAGTGGGTAGCTTATCCCTTCTCCAAAGATCTTCCTGACCTAGGAATTGAACCAGGGTCTCCTGAATTGCAGGTGGATTCTTTACCAACTGAGCTACTAGGGAAGCCAAGGTCTAAACAAACATAAGTTATAATCCAATCCATTCAAAGGGGAAAAAGAGGATGAAGACATGGGGAGAAAAAGGTTAAAGACTTTTATTTCCCTAGCTCTTTTCCTAAATTAAAAGTTAAACATTCTTTGCTTTACCCTAGATTTGCCCCAAATTCTAGTAACCACAATCTTCCTTAACTCTTAAGTCTTTTCAAATCAAATACCAATTTTCGTCATCTGCCGAAGTGTCCAAAAGGCAACTTTTTTCTTTGAAATGCCAGAAACACATTAGATTATTATGAAAGGAAAGGGAGGGGTAGAATACAAATATAAATATGCAAATAAAAACTAGTAGTTGATCACACTAATAAAAGCATAATGTTGTTACCATGCAGGCAATAATTAGATAAGACAGAAAAGTGAAGACTAACCAAAATTACTCAGTATGTATTGATATATATTCCCATAACATACAAAGGTCCTACTCTAGGAATAGGGAAAACGCATGGGCTTGTCCTTCTTACATTTGTAGTTGTACTTTATGGTTTACAAAGTACTTTAACACACATTAACTCTCTCCAGCTATGCAGCAACCAGCAAGGCAAGTAGACAGGATCAACATTTTCCAGAGAAAACTAGACTCCAAGAAGTTAACTAAGTTGCCTGATACAGACCTGTCAGAGATCTAAGGATGAGCATATCTTGTGACTTTCAGTGTTACTATATTTGCAGTTATATTTTAGCAATTTATTTATTTGGTGGGGGCTTCCCTGGTGGCTCAGTAGTAAAGAGTCCACCTGCCAAGCAGAAGACCTGGGTTCGATCCCTGAGTCAAGAAGATCCCCTGGAGAAGAAAATGGTAATCAACACACTCCAGTATTCTTGCCTGGGAAATCCCTTCAGTAGTAAAGAGTCCACCTGCCAAGCAGAAGACCTGGGTTCGATCCCTGAGTCAAGAAGATCCCCTGGAGAAGAAAATGGCAATCAATACACTCCAGTATTCTTGCCTGGGAAATCCCATAGACGGAGGAGCCTGGCGGGCTACAAAGAGCAGGACACGACTTAATGACTACACAATTTATCTGGTGGTGGAGAGGTTGTGGAAGCAGTACCATCCCTTTTATAAATGAAATCTTATATTGAACCTGAACTGTGAGACATATAAATACACTAAAGGGCTTTTATAAGTGATTAATTATAAACTAACAACTACTGATAATAAGTTTGTGTTCTCACAAATGAAAATTGATCATGAGCAGATATGTAGAGGAAGGTTTTTCTAAAGGCCTGTGCCTTCATAATCCATGAGAGTCTTTCTCATCAATGTCTTATTAGCAAAAGTGTTTAAATACATGTACAAAGTGAACAGAACAATTTTTTCAAGGCCTGCACAAGAACAGTCTTATAATGAATGATTTTGGGGTAGATGTAATTTTGTACTTAAAATTTAATCCAACTCAAACATTTTTGAATACTGAAGCATCATAGGGGTCCATAAAAAGTAGTCTGAAAACCACTGCATAATGACTTGCTGTCATAAATTCACTTGCTTGCTCTCTACTTGGCTCATTTTGAGATAAAACTAAAACCTACTTTGACAATCCAAAAAATGTATATAAGAAACCTGATTAATAAAAACAAAGTATGATTACTATTTCACAGTCAAAGCAATACCACTCTTTTGGTTGAACCATATAAAACTGCCATTAATTGACAATTTTGACTATAAAAATCAGGTTCATATGGTTTAAACTAATATTTCTCATTTTATTTTCCCAGTCTCTTCACTCATAAAACTATCAAAAAATTGTCAAAAACAAATGGATATATAAGCAAAGTAGAAAAAGTACAATATCCAACAACAACAAAAATCCCTGGAACTACCTAAACATATTAAGTATTTTAAAATGTTAAACTCTCTAACATAATGTGCAGAGTTTTATTCACTTCAGTAGCATAACTGCTCAACACTCAAAATACATTGTCATATGCCCCCTTTTATTTACTGGAGGATGTGTGGGTTGAGTTACCTACCTTTCTTAAGGGCTTTCCTGGTGGCTCAGATGGTAAAACGTCTGCCCGCAAAGCAAGAGACCCGGGTTCGATTCCTGGGTTGGGAAGATCCCCTGGAGAAGGAAATGGCAACCCACTCCAGTACTCTTGCCTGGAGAGTCCCATGGACAGAAGACCCTGGTGGGCAACAGTCCACTGGGTTGCAAAGAATCCGACAGGACTGAGTGACTTTTCTTTCTTTTCTTTTTCTACCTTTCTTAACATAGATTGGCACCCCACTTCGAAATGTATCTAGTTGTCAGTGGAATTTCTTCAAGCAAAACATATAACACTTCGGAACTCATCAACTTTTCCAAAGTAAACAGAAGCATTTCCTTTTTTATTAAAAACTTTATTGAATTATTTAATTGATAACAGAGCAAGTAGAATAAGTAGGAGTTATAGATCTGAAGAGAGTTTTGTTTCTTCATTTCTTTCCCTATCTGGTTTATCTCTCCATTCTTCCCACTGACCTAAGATTACCAAATTAGGTATATTAGGTATATTAAATACTTGAAGTTTCTCTTTTTTTTGGAAGATACTGAATCAAAATTATAAAGGTACTTCTAAGAATAAATGTGATTCTCATAAAACACAGAATTCAATTTTGAAATATTGGGTTGAACCAAATCATTACTTTGATGGAGAATCCAGTGCTTTTGTAAGTTCCCCCTCAAATTCAATACACTGCGACAAATTAAGCCACTTAGACAATAAGGCCCTCATGCCACATAAATAAAGGTGACTCTTTCCCCATCATTAGTGAGGATTATACAGCAAAGAGTAATTCACACTGGGTATGCATGAGTTTCATTCTTCCATCATTAACTACACTGAACTAAAATTCAAAATGCTGTGACTCACATGGTTATTACTGAACACTCAATATTAAGTGGAAAACACAAGATAAATCCAGAGAATCCCATTTTGAGAGTTACAGATGAATTCTGCTTAGAGTTATATACTTTCTATCAAAAAAAAAAAAAAAAAGCCCATTTCTGTATTAGAAAAGTCTTACATGCTATTTTTAGAATGATAAAGAATTTAAAATGCTAAACACTTGATATCTTTTAAGAGCACTTAAGGCACTCTTAAAAAGCTACAAATGTTGCCAAGTCATGTCATAACTGGCTCAAACAATCCCATTCCCATCTAAAGTTATTTCATGCTACTGCATGAATCAATATTAAATACCTTGGAGTTACCAAAATCTGGAAATTGGCATAGATGTGCACAGCAATTATAAGATATGAAAATGGTGAATATTCATTTTCTATGTATTCTTTCTTTTAATAATAGGAGGATGTTTCCTTCTAGGTAAAAAGAAACAATTTCTGAAAAGCTAAAGAATCCCTCTGCAATGCAAGAGACCCTGATTCGATCCCTGGGTTGGGAAGATCCACTGGAGAAGGGAAAAGGCTACCTACTCCAGTATTCTGGCCTAGAGAATTCCACAGACTGTATAATTCACAAAGAGTTGCAAAGAGTCAGACACGACTGAATGATGTTCACAAGAGATAAAAAGATGTCTTGAAAGGTAGCAAAATGTCATGGATCATAGCAGTTCTCTCAAAAGAAAAACAGATTTTGAAACTACTACCTCCAAACATTTTATTAGTCTACCAAATTACCAGAATCATTAAAAAAAAAAAAATCCAAGTTAATACAAGTCTTCCCCTCCTCCTTATTCAGTTAAAAACGAAAAAGCTGGTTTTTTTTTAAACCAGGCTTGAGTTTAATCAAATGTGTCTCAAAAAACACTTTCTTTTTCATATTAAAGACATAGCATCACTTTTAAAGCTGGAAAATCATCATCATCATTTTTTTAAAAAGCTAAAATCAGATGACATCTGGTCCAGAAATGAAAGAGTTAACATTCAACTAAGCTGCTCTGCACTTCTGATCCTTTACATTTCTCACAAGTTGCCCTACAATGAGCTGAGCAAGTATCAACTGTATTTTGATCCCGGAGTTTATGGAAAAAAATAACTGCACATACTCAACATGCACATTTAATAAAAATCTGTTTCAAGAAAAACATACCCGATAAACACAATTTAAGGCATATTTAACTGTTTGATTAACTTTAAATATGCAATCCCTTTGCTTTCTTCATGCTCGCAAATAAAACTGGGGGGAAAAAAGCAGCGGCTCTACTGCAGGGAAAAGAGGCTTGAAAAACAACTTTGATTGGCACTTGGCCTGACCCACAGAGGAAGAAAAACAGTTTTTGGACAAAGAGCGCAAATATTTGAGCTTGCTTACTTACATGTTTCTTTCTTTTTTTTAATATAGAAAGAACATTCTTAATTGAACTGTAGTTAAAGAAATTGACTAAAAACGGTGCCGTATTCATCTTAGCCTTTCAGTCCAGAAGCATTTGCAAAGCTCAGCAATTTTAATTCATTTGTACTGAACAAACAGAAGCACCTCAACTACAGTTTCCACTTAATGAAATGTAAAAATAGTCTCGAGAAGAATAAGCTAATTATAATATAACTCAATGGCGGCTGTTAAAGTCTGATTAAAAGCTTTTCTCGGTCTAAAGCGACATCTTTTCATACTGCACCACCCTCCCGCCCCAGCCCCAACCCTTAACGGAGCGATTAAGCCAAGTGAGCTAAACAAAACTGGAGTAAACTTTCTATCAATCACTCTGGGAAGCAATAAACTGATTGCGCGTCTGATTTTTCTGGAGCAACACTAGGGTGTGGGGTTTAGGGGGGGACGGGGGATGGAGGGGTAAGCGCTAAAAAGGGACAACTCACGTCCACCCTCGTCTCCACCTCCCCCAGTCCCAGCTTGAGGAACCGTAACGTCGAACAGCGTTTCCCATGGGCATAAAGTTCAAGCTGCTTTACCAGTTTCTTTCGGGATCGACCCAGAGCCACAAGACAACCATCAACAAGAAGGTTAAAAAAAGAGTATTCGGGTAGAGCGTGCAGAAGCAAAACCGAAATAAACAAAAACAACACCCGCAGGAGTTAGGCGCAGCCGAGAGGAAACCAGGTTCCTCTGGACCAGACCAGTTCTGATTTCACACCGACTTGCACCCAGAACACCGGGAGGAGGACGGAACAGGTCCGTCACCCCTCCGCCCGAGGAGAGGGAATTGGAGGGGTAGGTAGCTAGGTGAACGGAGGGACGGTCTGCAAGCACCCCCAAACCCCCGTCCCCCAACCCCCCAGCGCCGGGGGCCAAGCGCTGACCCGGCAGGAATCAAAAGCCCAGCAGGCTAGCGCCTCCGTTCGCGGCTCAGGCCCCCTTCTGGGGGTNCGACCAGGGATGGAACCTGCGTCCCCTGCAGTGGAAACACAGACTTAACCACTGGACCAGGGAAGTCCCTGAAGGCCCAGTCTTGTCTCTGCCAGCACACTTCTGATTCTTTCCCCTATAGCTCCATCTGGCATGGTGGCAAGGGTAGTGACCGGGGAGGAGTGGGGACTGCAGGACTGAGGGAAATTTAAGCCCCAGGCCAGGTCAGATTGAGTGAGGTGCTGAGTGATTTAGCCACTTGCCCCTGTATAACCATCACTGGGCTTCCCTAAGCATTACAGCACTCTGCCCTCCGTGACCCATTGGTAAATCCATTCTATTTCAACTGCCCTTCCCAAGTCTTATCTGGCCCTCCTCCCTGCTACCCTGTATGGTCTAACAGCACCTTCTTTCATCTTGGGTGTTCTCCCTTCACCTTTTCACCCATCCCCACCCTCTGAAGATCAGGGGACATTCTCTCCCATTAAGCCTCATCTGAACTGTACGTCTTTCTGCCCGTTAGATGGGAAGCTCCATGAGAGCAGGTCTGGCAGCATCTGGACGCACACAGCTGGTGTCTCACCAACCTGACATCACCATCTCGAAGATCGGGTTGTCCTTCTGTGTTAGCACAGTACTTCTGCCTAGTGGACACATGGTGGACTGTTCAAAGGTACTTTTGGGGGTCGTGGACTAAATTTAGTCATCATTTCTAGGGCAAATTTCACCTTGAACCTGTGTGTGTATGTGTGTGTGTTGTGTGTGTTAGTCGCTCAGTCATGTCCAACTTTTTGCGACCTCATGGACAGTAGCCCTCCAGGCTCCCCTGTCTACTATGGGATTCTCCAGACAAGAATATTAGAGTGGGTAGCCATTTCCTCCTCCAGGGCATCTTCCTGATCCAGAGATTGAATGCAGGTCTCCTTCATTGCAGGCAGCTTCTTTACCATCTGAGTCAAATTCAGTCATCATTTCTAAGGCAACTGTCCCCTTGAGCCTGTCCCAGGACTAAATTCTTGGGTCCTCGAGACACCTCATCTGAAGTGCTTGAAATCCTGCTCCATGGCTTGAGGCTAATTTACATTTCCACTGAGCTATAGAAAACCCAGAAGCATTCTTCCACATCTTACATGCTACCAGCTCCAGGCTCAGCGGTTCTGGGTTTGGTTTACTTCGGTGCATTCACTGAGCCTTGATCACCCGCCTTGAAGTATGTGTTTTGCTTTGGAAGGTGGAAATGAGCCACAGGCTGGACTCGCCTCATCTGATGGCACCCCCTCAGCCCCCTGCCATCCCAGAAACCTGACTGGGGAAGGGAATGGTGAGGAGGTGGCCCACACGGCCTTCAGCAAGTGCCTGGACTGGGACACCTGCCTGGAGGGGAGCCTGGCCGCTCTGGACTCAATCTTTGGTCTCTGGGTCTCTGAGCCTTTCCTCTCTCTCTCTCTCTCTCTCTCTCTCTCTCTGTCTTACCCTCAGGTCTATGAGAGGCTTCTGGCGGGTGACACCCTTGAACAGCCTCCCCACGGCGCACCCTGGCCCATTTGCTCTCTCTGCTCCTAACCTCCATGTCCCCATATAAGCTGGTGACAGCAGAGGCCTCACCTGCCTGGGTCACCTCTGCTCCTTCAGCGTAGAGTGAGCACAGTGGCTGCCAGGGAGTAGGGTTCCTGACACATTTTATGAAGAAATGGCCGTTTAGCTGATACTCTTTCAGTCTCTGCCTCTTTTGGATCCTCGTGTCCAAGCCGTTCCAAACCAGCCTTTTCCGGGCTGATTTCTGCTGGCATCAGTCACGATAGTTTTGAAATGATTAGAGGTGGTACTCAGGGCAGCTGGTGAGGTGTGTGTGTGTAAAATAGCATTTCCCACATACAACCAGACCCCAAATAGACATATCACTTCCCCCTCGCCCCTTCAGAGAACTATTCTGACATTCGCCAGCGCACATACACTCACACCAGGTCAGAGATGGAAGAAACCTTAAAAACCATCTGTTTCATGCACACTGAAATATTTATGGGTGAAATGACACATATCTGGAAAGTGCTTTAAAATACTCCAGGAAAAAAGACCGAGTGAGGAGAAGCAAGACAGAGCCAGGTAGGTAGTGGCATGCAGTTTCATTTACCATGCTCTCCTTTGTGTAAATGCTTCAAATTATCCATAACAAAAAGCTGGGGGTGGGGAGGACAAATAATTTAAAAGAAGAACCATCTACTCCAAATCCCTCATTTTCAGAGTTATCTGAAGCCACCGCTCATTTTTCACCTATGACAACCAGTCCTGCAAAACCCTTTGTTGTTTATTTAATTTTGTTTCTTTTGTGTGAGGGTCCTGCTGCCAACCAGATTCTTGTTCCTTGACAGCAGGGCTATTTTGCTATTTTATATCCTCCTATGGAGCTTCCCTGATGACTCAGTTGGTAAAGAATCTGCATGCAATGCAGGAGACCAGAGTTTGATCCCTGGGTTGGGAAGATGCCCTGGAGAAGGAAATTGCAACCCACCCCAGTAATCTTGCCTGGAGAATCCCATGGACAGAGGAGGCTGGTGAGCTACAGTCCATGGGGTTGCATAGAGTTAGACACGACTAAGCAACTAAGTCACCACCACCATGGAGCTTAGGGGCTGGAGCATATCGGAAAGCATCCAACAGATACTCTTTGGAGGGAGCTGCCTAGCCCTTGACTGTGGACCAAGACCTTCTTTCCCATGCCCATGTCCATGGCACTTCACTCCTTCTCCACCGTCACCCATCCCAGCTACTCTCTGGCTTTTGCCAAGGTTATAGGTGATGCTCTGGTCAAGGGTGCCCCCATTTCCTAGTTAATCAGAGCCTTCCTTCAGCACTGGCAGCCTGCTCTTCTTGTCACTATCTAATTCAGTTAAATCTGAAAGGAGGAAGGTAGGTGGGCTTGGGGTTGCTACAGGGCTGGCAGGACCCGTCTCCCAGGCTCCTCCCAGATTCCCACATGACTGCACACGTTACGCTGTAATGGAGCCCCTGTTCTCTGGACCCTCCTTTATAACATTTCTGCCCTCTCTCCTTCAATTAACCTCCAGAGCTGTGGACTCCCTGTTGCTGCGGCGTGCTGGGAAGGGAACACGTCAGGTCAGTCCTATGGCTCCACCTGGCCTCCACGACACCGTCAGCCCCCGTGGGAGACACAACGGCTGCTCCAAGGGAAGGTGATGTAATGTAACTCGTTCTAATTTGTGGATGCTTAGCGTGTGCCAGGCACTGGTCCAAGTAATTTTCAAGTCTTTGTCTATTTAATTTTCCCAACACCCTAGGAGACAGGGTTTATGGTTATCCCCATTTTGCAGATTAGGAAACTAAGGCTCAGAGAGGTTGAGAAATAATCCCCAAATCACACAGGTAATAATCAATAGAGCTAGTGTTTGAGCCCAGGCCGTCCACCTCCAGAGCCTGGACTCTTGACCACGACCTCTCAGCGAGGGGGAAAGGCTGGGCCCAGAAGTTCAGGCCCAGGTGTCCAGGCTTCTCAGCTACCTCCCTGAGCTCCTTCCCCAGCCTTGGTCCCTCCAGGGCCCCGTGCACAGCTGCTGGCAGGTAAGCTTGCTGCAGAGGATGGTGTATCCAACTGAGGGCAGAGGGCTTCTTGGCTACAAAGCAGAACCGGTAGCATGAGGAGAGGGTGGCCTAAGCTGTCAGGCAGGGCTTATTGATGTGCTTTTTCTTCATCAAAGGGTCCCTTTAAAAATGACTCAATCGACTATTAATCTTGGTGAAACATCAACCCCAACTGGGAGAAAAACAGTTAGAAAATCTGCCAGAGGAGAAGGCTTGCGTTTCAGCCTCAGTCCCCTGGTGAGGTGACACCTGGGACACTGCAGGATCGTGTCTTCCAGGGCCATGACCTGGGCGCACACCCAGCACCAGCTCGGTTCCCCCCAGCCCTTCCCAGCCCACCCTCACCGGCTCCCAGCTGGTGGGGCCCCACTGAGCCCCGTCACAGCCAGAGGACACACACCTGTGTGTGTTCATGAGCCTCCTGTGTGCATGGCATGAAAATCAAATTTAGAAATACTGCCAAGTGCAAAAAGAGAGTCCTGGAGGGGCATAAATCTCTCCCCTCTCACCCCCAGCCGGGTTTGGCAGAGACCCTAAACTCTAGGGAAGAAGCGGATTTGACTTGAGAGCAAGGTCAGAGTTAGGAGGGCAGGGATGTGGAGGGCTCGAGTCTGCTGCTGGCTTGGCTTGGGGAAAGTGACTGGAGAAAATTCCCTTGTGCTGCAGAGGCAGCAACTGGCTTGTGGGGGAGGGAAAGTAATTACAGAATGTGTTTATGTTTTCATAAACTCAAAGATCCCGAACCAAGGTGTTCTAAAGAGGCAGCTAGGTGACTTCCTGGTGGCAGGAAGAGGGCAAGGAAGGCAGGACAAGAAGAGAGAGGAATGGGAGTTAGCAAGTGCTGTGTAGGGCCCGTCAGGTCAGGTGGAGTCTGAGAGCCCTGGGCTGGCCTAGCTCCCAGGTCCTTCCACGAGCGGCAGTCTCGGGGATCATCTGCTTCAGATGCGCTCCCAGCTGCCGGGACACTCACCTGCTCTTGGTACATTCCAGCTCCGGTGGGGAGCATCTGTGTCCCCTGGACCTGGGCCACTCAAGGGAGCACATCTGTCTCAACAGGGACTCCCGCTCCAGCAGAGGGCAACTGCTCAGCCCGGCTCGCCCTTTCCATCTGAGGACTTTAAAACATTTTTTTATTTATGTATTTTTTGGCTGTGCTGGGTCTTTTTGTTGCTGTGCACAGGCTTTCTGTAGTTGTGGCGAGTGGGGGATACTCATTGCAGTGGCTTATTGCAGTGCGTGGACTCTAGAGGGCAGACTCAGGAGTTGCGGAGCATGGGCTTAATTGCTTCAAGGCAAGTGGGATCTTCGCTGGCCAGGTGTGTCCCCTGCACTGACAGGCAGACTCTTAACCTCTGGACCACCAGGGAAGTCCTGAGAGTTTTCCTTTTGACACTGAAGTCCTGCTTTGCAGATCCTTCTGCTTATGACACTCACTGCCCAGCTCTCCCGGTTTCCTCTGACTTCTTGCATGTGCCTTTCACGGACTCTTCAAATAGCTTTCCTGCTCCTCTTCCCATTCCTAAGCATGGTAGGGTGGGAAAACTACGGGCTCTGGACTTGGGACAGTGTTGATTCAACCCTCGAATCCTCCNCTCACTGCCCAGCTCTCCCGGTTTCCTCTGACTTCTTGCATGTGCCTTTCACGGACTCTTCAAATAGCTTTCCTGCTCCTCTTCCCATTCCTAAGCATGGTAGGGTGGGAAAACTACGGGCTCTGGACTTGGGACAGTGTTGATTCAACCCTCGAATCCTCCACTTGGGGACCGCTGATTTTTGGGCAAAGTTTCTAACCCTCATTTTCTTATCTATAAAATGGGAGTATTCATATCTACTCACCTCACTGAATCATTGTAAGGACAGATGAGATAAGGACATCTACTTGTAGTAATGGAAAGCTAATTGATTTGAATAAACCCTTCTGCTGAGGACAAACATAAAGCTGGATGAAATGCAACAAACATTTTCTTAGGATCACCAAAGAGGTAACAGTGTGATGAGGAATCATTGGGCCACAGTCTCTGATGAAGTGAGAGTTCAGACAGGTATAGTCCAGCACACCCTTGCTTTTGAAAAATAAGTTAATCTAGAAGCAACAGTGACAGAAAGGAGCTCCAGTTTTTGCAGTCCCTACCCCATCCCCAGTGTGGGAGGCATGAGTAAATGCTCTCCACCTTTCTCAGAGCTGGGGTCCTGAGGGGCTTCACTCTCAAGGCAAAAGCGAATTGAAAGTAAACATTCTTTCTCATGGATGTGCAGCCTTGAATTTGGGCTAAAGGATTCAGCGGAAAGTGGTCCTGGACTGGTAGTATTCCCAGGTCTCTGGCAGAAGCCTGAGATAACCGCTGCATGTTTGCCTTTCATGGGAGCAACAGGGAGAGAGATGCCTTGAGTAAACCCACCCTCATCTGGGCCACCTCAGACTCCTGGCCTCAAGGATATAAGCACACCAGGGCCAGTGGCCTGTCTCCCCCTCAACAGGCTGTGGCATAAGGAAGCAGGACTGGGAAGGCTCTGGGAGAGGAAGAGAAGAGAGAGCTTTGGAAACTTGGCTGTGTTGGGTCTGAGGGAGGTTGGTGCAGGAGCCACGCAGGGGCCTGTGTAGGGGAGGCCTGGGAGTGCCTTGGGTAGGTGCTGAGGAGAAATGTGCTTTGATTAGTAAGAGCCCAAGGGGACAGCATCCAATGCCCGGGCATTTCTTCTGTTTCAACAGCAGAAAATTATTTTCCTGAAGTTGGAAAAAACTGTCACACCGCCTCTGGCGTGTGTGTGTTTTGCATGCACGTGCACTGACCCACTCATTTGCTTGAGGGTTCTCCAAGAATAAGGGCCTGTGTCAGTTAAAACAATATTGCTACAGTAATCAAGATAGCACGGTACTGACACAAAAACAGAAAAACAGACCAATGGGATGGGGTGGAAAGCCCAGAGACAAATCCCTGCAAGGGGCCACCTAAAAATATACCATGGAGAAAAGACAGGCTCTTCAATAGGTGGTGCTGGGAAAACTGCTACATGTCGAAGAATGAAATTAGAACACTCCCTAACACCATACACAAAAATAAACTCAAAATAAAGACCTAAATGTAAGACTGGACACTATAAAACTTTTAGAGGAAAACATAATCAGAACACTCTTTGACATAAATCACAGCAAGATCTTTTTTGATCCACCTCCCAGAGTAATGAAAATAAAAACAAAAATAAACAAATGGGACCTAATTAAATTTAAAAGCTTTCGCACAGCAAAGGAAACCGTAAACAAGATGAAAAGACAACCCTCAGAATAGAGAAAATATTTGCAAAGGAGGCAACTGACAAGGGATTAATCTCCAAAATATACAAACAGCTCAGTATCAAAAAAACAAACAACCCAATCAAAAAATGGGCAGAAGACCTAAACGGATATTTCTCCAAGGAAGACATACAGATGACCAAGAGGGACATGAAAGATGTTCGACATCATTAATTATTATTGAGAAATGCAAATCAAAACTATAATGAGGGAGGGATCACCTCACCCTGGTCAGATGGCTACGATCAAAAAGTCTGCAAACAATAAATGCTAAAGAGAGTGTGGAGAAAGGGAACCTTCCTACACTGTTGATCAGAATATGAATTGGTCCAGCCACTATGGAGAAGAGTATGGAGGTTCCTTAAAAAACTAAAAATAGAACTACCATATGGCCCAGCAATCCCACTAGAAAATCATATTCTCCCAAAAAAGACACTGGACCCCAGTGTTCATTGCAACACTATTTACAATAGCCAGGACATAGAAGCAAACTCAATGTCCATCAATGACTGGGTAAAGAAGATATGATACATACTACACAATGGAGTATTACTCAGCCACTAAAAGGAATGAAATTGGGTCATTTGTAGAGATGTAATGGACTTGATGGGTGTGAGTCTGGGTGAACTCTGGAAGTTGGTGATGGACAGGGAGGCCTGGCATGCTGCAATTCATGGGGTCGCAAAGAGTTGGACACGACTGAGCAACTGAACTGAACTGAACTGAACTGAATGGACTTAGAGATGTAATTGAGAAAAACAAATATTGTATATTAACACATATACGTAGAATTAAAAAAAATGATAGAGATGAACCTACTTGCAAAGCAGAAATAGAGACACAGACACAGAGATCAAAGGTATGGACACTGAGACAGGGAAGGGGAAGTGGGATGAATTGGGAGATTGGGACTACATGCACACACCGCTATGCGTGGAATAGATAACTAGTGAGAGCTGTATGGTGTGGGGAACTCCACTTGATGCTCCATGGTGACCTACCTAGATGAGAAATTCCATCTAGGGAGAGGTTATATGTATACATATGGCTGATTTGCTTCNTTGGGTAAAGAAGATATGATACATACTACACAATGGAGTATTACTCAGCCACTAAAAGGAATGAAATTGGGTCATTTGTAGAGATGTAATGGACTTGATGGGTGTGAGTCTGGGTGAACTCTGGAAGTTGGTGATGGACAGGGAGGCCTGGCATGCTGCAATTCATGGGGTCGCAAAGAGTTGGACACGACTGAGCAACTGAACTGAACTGAACTGAACTGAATGGACTTAGAGATGTAATTGAGAAAAACAAATATTGTATATTAACACATATACGTAGAATTAAAAAAAATGATAGAGATGAACCTACTTGCAAAGCAGAAATAGAGACACAGACACAGAGATCAAAGGTATGGACACTGAGACAGGGAAGGGGAAGTGGGATGAATTGGGAGATTGGGACTACATGCACACACCGCTATGCGTGGAATAGATAACTAGTGAGAGCTGTATGGTGTGGGGAACTCCACTTGATGCTCCATGGTGACCTACCTAGATGAGAAATTCCATCTAGGGAGAGGTTATATGTATACATATGGCTGATTTTCTTCGTTGTACAGCAGAAACTAGCACAACGTTGTGAAGCAACTATCCTCCAATAAACAATGATGATCAATGGGCTTTGTGTGTCAGGCACTGGGCTGGGTGCTGGGAACACAAAGATGGTCACGACAGGGCCCCCACCCTGCACTTGGGTTGTTCGTGGGCCCTGGGGAGATGCAGGCACTCGATGGTGCACTGCTGTGCGCGGCCTGCTTTCAGGGTCTCTGTATTCACTGATTGGTATCTGGTCTAGCCAAAATGCTTTCCCCAGCCCCTCCTGGGTTCCAAAGGCAGCACCGGAAATTTCAAGCAAGAAGCCACTTCCTGGTCCAGCATTACCCGGTGTGGACAGGATATTACTGAGATCGAGGATGGATGAGCTGCTCTGGTTCTTGTCTGCCTTTCTGCCCCTGATCTTGGAGCAGAAGATAACTGGGAGGTCAGCATGGGAGGGGCCTCCTGAATTCATCTGTGGCTCTGTCTTGAATAAACCGGGTGAATGGTATGTCTTTTGTTTCCCCCTCTAGCTTTTATTTCCTTTTTCTGATTCAGGGCTGGGTTGGGTGCCTGGACTCAGTGACTGTCTCTTCCCGTTCTCTGTCCAGAATGGACTTCACCTTGCTGGGGAAGAGCAGGCCCCTCATGCTGAGACCAAACATCTTGAAAGGAAGCAGTTCCAGTTGCCCTGAGACCCACGGGGCAGAGAAGGGAACTGTGCTCTGGGGCTCCATCCACCCACTTTGCCCGAAGGCTGTATCCAACCATCCATACCAGGCACAGGCTGACACACCCTGAATTTCTCTCGCAGCATCTTTCCTGGCTGGAGAGAAGGCAGGTGTCTGAGAACTGTCCCTTCTCTTCTCCTTAATGATCTATAGCCAATTAGCTGTACCCATAAAGGTGGAGAATGCCTCTTTCCACCCCCAGAGCTAACAGCAAATCCAATGTTTCCTGCAGACATCTCTGTGAAGGGCGAGGTTGAGGTAACCCCCCAGGACCCCGTGAGCTGGTTTGCAGCTGTCAGCCCAAGGCTTTAATAACAGAAAAGACAAAGGAACACTCCACTGAGTGACTTAAGAGTAAAACTTGGCCATATCTTTTACAGACTGTGTCTGGGTGTTGTGTGTGTGTGTGTGTACAAAGAACAGGGGCTCTCCCTGGGGTATAACAAATTGGGGACTTTGCTGCGAAGGGCTGTGGCAGCTGTAAGAGCAGGCAAGCTAATGACGGGGCTAAAATAATTGGTCTGTCTGCGCTCTCCCTCCAGCCTGCACCTACGTGGGCCTCAGGCAGGCTGATGCACACCTTCCCAACACCACAATCAATAGTCAATTTAAACAGATTCTATCTGTACAAAACTGTCGAGTAAGGGGAGAGGGCACCTGGACAGCACGATTCATGGGGGAGGGGGTCCTGGCTCTCGCTGCTCTGCGAGTTTCAGCAATCTGTGCTTTACATTTCCTCCTCTGCTCAGTAAGGTTGGTGACCCGTGTGCTATTCGTACACAGGAGAGAAAGAGGACTCGTGCTCATGGAGTGGGACAGCAGTGTGCTGCACTCCAGGCCGTGCGTTTCATATGCACTGCTCCACTGGCAGCGCTATGGTGAGGGCCAAAAGGAGGTGGCAAGGAACCTGGACAAAACAGGTAACACTATACACATACAGGAGCCACTGTATTTCTGGCTGCCTTGACCCAGACAGCTCTGACTGTACCTGGGATATAGAAGGTGCTCAGGAAACAGGCTAAAGAACCTTGGGTTATCTGGGTGGTGTCTGTCCTTATCTGGGTACTGGGCTCAGCTAAGGCAGAATGGATGAGTGATGGGAGATGGAAGGATGGAAGGGTGAGCAGACCCACAGGGTTTCAGCATGTATTTCTGGGGGGTAAAGGCCATCATGGAACTCCCGAGTCAAATGCACTCTTAGGACCATCCCCTTTGGGGATGGATGTTCTGTGCCTCTGTCCACTCCATTAGCTCCAAGCAGTCAGTTTGGCTGCAAAGGACTAAGTCTTGATTGTTTTCAGAAGTTATTCGGCTCCATTAAGATATGACTGAAGTTTCTATTTTAAACTTCCCCTGGAGAGATGTTAATCACCGGGAAGAGGTGAGCAACTGACATTTTTTTCTTGAGTCTGGGGTCTAGAGAATTTAGACTTGGACATCTCTTTACCTTTTTCCCACCTACCTGTTCCTAGGCCCAGCACAGAGTGATTCCAAGGGACCAAGAGGCAGTTGGTGCAGTGTGGGGATTAAGAGCAGGCAGGAATCACTCTGGCTGCTACCTGTGTGTCACATGGGCCAGTCTCCCTGAGGTTTGGTCTTCTCATCTGACAACTGGGCACAGTGTTAGTTCCTGGGCAGGGTGATATTCCTGCAGTGCTGGCGCCCACTAAATGCTCCCTGAGCGGTAGCTGTGCTGGCCAGGGAGGGCGGGGTGGGAAGAGGATGTCAGGACTGGCTCCCTGGCTCTGCTGCTACTGCTGGGGAAGCCAGTTTTCACACCGCAGGGTCAGCTACTAAGATGGTTTTGTCCCTATGCCACACTCCGCAATAGGCATTCTGGAAAATGCAGACATGCCAGCGGGGTCCCTGGGCGCCCACAACTGTCCACATGGAGCAGTCAGGGCTTAAGTGCTGAGGGTTCCCGTTAAGGAGCTTTCCTCCAAGGTGAGCTGGGGTAGGATCCCTGCGTGAAACAGGCAAGCTACAAAAATAAGGGTAGTATTTGCTAGACTTGAGTGCTTACTGTAAGCTAGCACTGTGGCAGCACTTTCTTCCCTTGGATCTTTCACATTTCAATCTGCCCGAGGGCTCAGTGAAGTAGGTTCTCTTATTCACCACTTCACAGGTGGTGACACCAGGACTCATTTGTTTAACAGCTTCACTGAAGTCACCCAATTCATAAGCAGTAGACCTGGGCCCCACACCCAGTTCTGCTTCACATCAGTATCTGAACCAAAGCCCCCCACACTGGCTGCTGGGTGCAGGCTGGCAGGAGGTGACCCTCATACCCTGCGGAACACACACCTGCACTCCCAGCCTTTGGATTTCTTTTGCTCGGCCCCTGGGGCATTCAGACAGGTATTCTCCCAGCATCCTCTGCCCTCAGCCCCAGGAAGCAAGAACAGCTGGTTCAGCTTCCCAGGTGAAGAAGTGGGGAGGAGGGGGTACCCCTAGGCAAGTGAATAACCTCAGGCTCCTGGGAATCTGGCTAGAGAAGAGCAGGGGGGCGCAGCTGAAGGCTCACCAGGTGGGAGTGCCCTCTGCATGGAGTAGGTATGGGGGAGAGGTCACGCAGGGTCCTAGGGTGCCCCCAGATCACCCTCTGAACCCTACTGAGGATGAGAGGCCAGCAGCTTCAGTGCCAGCCGTATCAGACCACAGTTCCTCAAATTAATGCACAATCCAATTTATTTTCCCTCTAGGAAATTACGTATTTTTTAAAAATACATGAAGAGTCAGAAAGGAGCCATGGCAACGAGGAGGCTGAGCATCTGAGACGAGGCCATGCCTTTTCTCCTGCAGCTGAGGCACCTGATCTTCCAGGTCAGTACCTCTGCCTATGCCGTGTTCACATCGTGGCATAATGCACAGCACAAATATTTGTCCAGGTCCCTGGGGTTAGCAGGGGCTCTTGCCTGTAGCCAGTGTGAGCATCCTGGGGCTCCAGCGAGGGCAGAGGGGCCCATGCCTTGCACACCTGTGCCAGGTGAGGGGGCTCTGCTCTGGGCATCTCCCCTAGCCAGGTGCTGCTCTGTAGCTGAGTCAAAGGGTGCAGATGGGTTCAGCAGACAGATGAGTACTTGCTAGGATTCACCCACAAGAATCCTGTGGCAACTGGGATTTCTCTCCCATTTTACAGATGAGGAAACTGAGGCCCAGAAGCAGCTGGTGTCTTGCTCAAGGTAACAATAACCATATTGAGTGAGTGAGTATGCTTTTGTCATGCTCCGTGCTGAATGCGTTGTGCATATCATCTCTCTCTGTTGAGGGCCCCTACTCTACCTGCATGCTGTGAGTTGTCTGAGTGTTTACAGAATTTGCTCAATATACCAGTCTCTCATCAGATGAGGCGTACTGATGACATACTGGGCCCAGGGGTAGGTCTCCAGTATAGAGGTAAACAAAGAAGTGGGCCTGCCCTTGGGGATCCCACTATCTGAGCAGATCTGTAGCACCTGACATGAGTAGGCTTCATTCACATATGTCTCATGCCAGGCATTGTCTGGACACTGGGCAGAGAAAGATGTAGCAGTGTCATCGTGCCAATCCTAGGAATGTGCTGACTAGCGAATGAGCCCAAATATCACCCGATCGATTACACTGCAGCAAGGTAAGCTTCAAAATAGAGGCCCCACAGACCAAAGTGGGGCCTGGAGGAAGTGACCCCTACATTTTCTGGGGAAACCTGGGAGAGCATTGCAGATTCCACAGTTATAAGAGAAAACAACATTTATTGGGCCTCCACTGTGTGAACAACCATGAGAATAAGACACACGTGGGTGTGTCTTAAGGACAAGAACTGGGTCTGCCGATGGAGCCCGTGTTCTGCATACTGTGGGTGCTGCGTGAGGGATTAGCAAGTGATGGGTAATTGAGGTGGTTCTGTCATCTTCTTATTTTCTTATCTCTCACTAATCTGGCTTTACCAAATGCTCAGAGAAGAGAACTTATTACTAGAGAAACCCCTATTGCTGCGATAAAGATCTGCTTTGGGAGCTGGGGGGTTATTGCCAGAGAATGGATGCTAACCTTCAGGTCCTGTTTCTTCCAACGTCCTGCTGGTGGAGGGGACCCTGGCCCAGCTGCCAAGATGCTGGCTGAGTTTCCCCTCGTAGTTATCTATCTCTGTAGCTAAGCCATGTGCATATTTATCTTCTCTGCATAAGTCCCTAGCATGTGTCTGCTTAGGTATACAAGGAAGGCCCAATGCCCTAGTTTTGATCAAATAGTGGAAGACCTGATTATATTTGTACCCTGACTCATGTGGTCGGGCCTTTATTCCCAAGAACACAAAGCAGTGGACAGACTTTTGGTCAGTTTCGCTTCCTCCTGCTTCTGAGAGGAGCCGTCAATTTTATCTCTGGCAGAAGGGACAGCTTAGGTCCAAGGATGCATCTGAACCCTTAAGGCCTTGGTGGCAGAACAGGGCCAGAGTCTGAGGGGGTGGGGGCTGGGGTTCCAGACTGCACTGCCTGTGGCTCCAGCTCTCTGTGCGCCAAGCTGTCCTTCAGACCAGCCCCTTGGCCCCTTGGCCTGTTTCAGGAATCTGATAGCACAGTGATGCTCCCTCTCTTTCCTTCTCTCCCCTCTTCTTCCCTCCCCTTCCTTCCTCTTCTTTTTGGTCTGTCATTTTGACCAGTTCATAAGCCCCGCTCTTTAGAGATGTCAGGCAGAAGGTGAGAAGAAATTTCTGGGCTCTCCCGGATATTCACACACAGAAAAGTCTTCCTCCTTGGAATCCTACCCGACCCCTCATCTACTGCCAGCAGCCCCTCCCAGGACCCAGGGAGAAAGTGCGGGAAAACAAGGCAGACTGGGATTACAATGGGAATAAAAGCGGCTCACCTTTCTGAGCTTTTCATGAACGATCTCCCTTAATTCTCATGACAGTCTAGGAGGCAGGTGTTATCAGACTCCCATTCTATAGATGAGGAAGTTGAGGCAGAGAGAGTTTAAATGACTTGCCTCAGCCCCATAGCTCAATACAATGAGGCCAAGATGTGAACCCCAGAGCCTGTACTTGGCCATTAGTGCCTCTCTGGGAAGGGGGCAAGTCCTGAGAATACCTTCTGATGACATCTCCAGCTGTTGGCTGGCCATGCTGACTCTGGAGAGGGTTTCCCACATGCCCTGCTGCCAGTGGCCTCTCCCCTGTCTTGTGGGCATACGTGTCTCATTCATGAAACATGTCAGGTTGAAAAGGGCCACCCCAAGACCTGCCCTGCCCTCAGGAACTTGAGGGAGGTAAGGATGATTAGAGTGGAACTGACTCAGACCCTATTGTTTCTTCCAACAAAGCCCTATATGTGCTTCTATAGAGGTTCATCCATTCATTCTACACAGACAGTTTCAGAGCTTGAGGAGTGACTCGGCCTTTTACTAGGGACTGCAGGACAGAGAAGAGGCTGCCATGGTTCTCCAGGATGTTGTCACCTCCTGGGTCTCCACTAACATCCAAACATACCCACCTTTGCACCCAAACCTGAGGAAAAACAAGGGGAACTCCGCATAGGAGGGCCTCTGTTGTACCTTCGTTGGTTCATGTACTAGTCTCCATAGTTCTATGTCATAAGTGTTATTAGCCCCATGTTACAGATGAGAAAACAAAGACTTAAAGCAAAAGGCAAAGTAACTGGTCCCAACTCATATAATTACCCACTTGGTGACACTGAACTGCAGCCTGAAAGATTCCAAAGCTTACAAAAGCTCTTCCAGAGCTTTTCACCTCCCTGTCGCCCACAGAAGGTGAAAATAACCACATATCACAACTACATGCAGTCACATCTACAAACATACAAATGGAAACATCTGTTCTCAGAGATGCTTGTACAGCCTGCAAAGTCACATGCACACACACACACACACACACACACACACACACACAGAGCACGTTCCACATGTCCACACACAGAGTTCATGCACAAGTAAACATTGTTCCCCCTAACTTTTGAACTGTGAACACTCCAACTAGTCAACAGCACATGGATAAGAATCTAGCTGCATTATACACTAAAAAATGTGAATTAAGGCAGCAAGGAAATACTATCATTTTAGCTCATCAAATCAGCAAAAATTAGGAAAAAAACGAGAAAATAGTCCCAGTGAAGGTGCATTGAAATGGGCACTTTCATATACTGCCCATTGGTACATCTCTTTTGGAAAGTGACTTGGCAGTATCCATCAAGAGATGTAAAAGTGTCCAGGACCATCGGTCCAGTAATTTCATCTGAGTGTCATTCAGAAGTAAATGCATAAAAATGTTCAACTCTGCATTGTTTATAATAGCACAAGCTTGATACTGGCTTACACTAAGGGATTGGCCATTGAGCTAGGCAAAGGAAACAATGGAAGCTATACATAAAAATACAGAAATGTTAAGAGTGGTTGGGTTTGAGTGACCAGAAGTCACAGTTACTTTTTTCCTCCTACCTTATCCACCTTCTTTCTTCTAAGGCAGAGAGAGGTGGAGGGTCTCCAGCAGCTGAGAGGCTGAGGGAGAAACAACCCAGTGTTTTAGCAGGGAGGGGTTTTCACCCTTTTGGGGCCTCTTCTGTTTTTCTACTAATTTATCAAATATGCAACGGCCAGGCTTTCATGTCCCTTAGAGACTGGGCTAAAACCAAAGGGGAACAAGACTGATGTTCTCCAAATTTTCTGGGTGCAGGTGAGAATGTGCATTGTCCCCCTAAGCTTGCCTTCTGGCTCCAAGCCCCAGGCTGGTTGTTCTGAGCAGCCTCCTTGACCCTCCCCTGGGTCTGCAGGGCAGATCTGGGCCTCGTTCAGCCTTCCAGGCTCACATGGGCAGGTGCACAGGCCTCGGGCTCTGTCCCATTTTGAGGAGATCCCAGAGCAGGGCCCTAGATGCCGGGCCCAGGGGAGGCCCAGCCCCACACCTCAGCTACCTCTAAGATCTTTGGAAGGCCCTGCCTCACTTTTCCTCTCATCTCTGAGAGGACCAACTCAAGAGGAGAAGCAATTTGGGGTTCTCATTTAAACATGGACAGGCCTTCTTTGACTGCAGGGGAGCTCACACATCCCCATGTGTGGCCACACATAAGCACACACTGTCTTTCACTGGCACACACACGCATGCACACATGGGTACATACATATTGCCCCTCCACCTTCGTGTGCTTAGATTCTGCCTGGATGGTGGCCGTGAAAAGGGTCTCACATGTCTCACCTCTGAGGATCCAGGAGGAAGAAAGGTACAGCACAGCTAGAATTCAGCTTAGAGATTCGAAACAAACAAAAAAATCCCCCAAGCCCAACAGGGATAAAAAGCTCATTAATGGCTCTGTTCCCCTACTCATTAAGCAAGAGCACACTCATAAATATTCACAGAATTCTAAAGTAAGACCGAGGTGAAAGTTAAGTTAATGTGCAGCAATTAGGCCTGCTCACAGCTCTTGAGCAGCCTGACTGGGCTCTGGCCTCCCTCAGACTGCCAGTCTCCCAGCGGGGAGGAGAAGGGCAGGGCAGGGGGCAGCCGCTGAGTGATGAGCCCTCACCACTCCCACCTCCGTGTACCCTCTTGCTAAGACAGTAAAACTCAGATGTTCTCGCTAAAAAAGAAAAGACGAAGGCCCTGTTTGGCGTCTACTTATTAATAGACAAGAGCACTCCTCTGGTGGGAGGGTCTTAAAGATCACCACGTGTCCATCACTGGTCCCCCTGTTTTGCTTTGCTTTTTTTAATTTCAGCGTTATTGAGGTATAATTGACAAATAAAACATGTTTATCTTCTCTTTTTGTGAGAACATTTGAGTTTTACTCTCTCAGCAGGGCCTTTGCATGAGTTGCTGTCACAAATAAATTTTACAAATAAAATTGCAAGATATTTGAAGTGTAGATCATGCTGACTTGATACACATATATACTTCTGAAAAGATGCCCCTCATCTAGTTAACTAACATATCCATCACCTCATCTATTTACCTCTTCTTTTTTAGTGGGAATATTTGAGTTCTACTTTTTTAGAGAATTTCAGTTATACAATACAGCATTATGAACGACAGTCACCATGTTTTATATTAGCTCCTCTGAAAGTTTGTACCCTATTATTAACCTCTCCCTATTTCTCCTACCCTGCAACCTGGCAACCTCCATTCAACACTCTATTTCTTGGTTGTTTTATTTTTATTATTATTTTTTTTAGGTTCCACATATAAGTGATGCCATGCATGGCTTATCTTTCTCCGGCTTATTTGACTGGCTGGGCCGACCACTAACAATGGGGTAACCACTGTGTGACCTGTCCGAGTGGTCACACCAAGTGACTGAGTCCCAAAGCACATCCTACAATTCACCTTCAGCCTTTAGCCAGGACCAGGAACGCTGTCACCTCCTGCAGGGATTTCCTCCAGGTTCTGCCCTGATCACTGCCTGCTCCAGGGCTTTCTGATTCTGCTCACTGCAGCCAGATTAATTTTCTTAAATGCAGGTTTAATTGCCTTCCTCCTTCCAAAAAACATTCATGGGCTCCCCATTGACTATGAATTAAGTGCAAACTCCTTGTGTTCTGTGGTCCAAATGCTCCTTTACAATCTTAATTACCATTACTCTTCACTCATTTCCAAGTTCCAGCCAAATGGAACTCGAAGCTCTTCTTCAAACACGCTTTACACTTTCCTGCTTCCAAGGCTTGTTTGTGGAGCTCCTACTCCTTGGGTTTCCTTCCCCTGCAGCTTTGACCTGTCAAAATCCTAGCCATCTTTCCCAGGCTTACTTCTGAATCATCTCTTCTATTAAACTACTCCTGTTTCCCACACTCTGATCTAGTCTCCCTCCAGGGTATTTTGCTATGTTCCAGTTGTGTGTATGTGTGAAGTTGCCTCAGTCGTATCCGACCCTTTTGTGACCCTTTGGACTATAGCCTGCCAAGCTCCTCTGTCTATGGGATTCTCCAGGCAAGAATAATGGAGACTCTGTATTGGACTGGATTCTATACTAGATTGCCATGCCCTCCTCCAGGGGACCTTCCTGACCCAGGAATCCAACCTGCATCTCATTGTCTCCTGCATTGGCAGGTGGGTTCTTCACCACTAGCGCCACCCGGGAAGCCCTGTGCTCCAGTTATGTCTCTGCAGTTCGGCTAAAAATAATAATAAGAGTTATAACATATTAGCTCCTACTTACTGAGTGCCTACTGTGTGCTAGTTGACTTGCACATATACCCTGCAAGGTAGACACTGTTATCCCATTTCACAGGTGGGAACATTGAGGCTCTGAAAGGGTAAGAAGACCAACTCTGACTGGCTCTATAAAGTTTTTGCTGTTTCTTTTTTGCTCCATTATTTCACTCTTACTGTTGGAAGCTCCTTGGGTTGAACTGTGTCTCTTGTTACAAACATATATATAGAAATCCTAACCCCTGGAACCTGTGGATGTGCCCTGATCAGGAAGAGGGTCTTTGTGGATGTAATCAAGTTAAGATGGGGCCATACTGCATTAGAGTGGCCTTTAACCCAATGACTGGTGTCCTTATAAGAAGAAGGAGATGTGAACTCACACAGAGGGAAGATGGCCATGTAAGGACGGAGGCAGAGATTGCAGTCATGCACGTACAAGTCAAGAACTGTGGGCAGCCAGACAAGCCAGCAGAGAGGCAGAGGGCATGTTCTTCCCCAGAGCCTCTGAAAAGGAACCCGCCCACCGACATCTTGGTTTCTGACTTCCAGCTTCCAGAACTGCAAGGGAATACAATTTTTTCATCCTAAGCTTGGAGTTGGTGATACTTTGTTACAGCAGCCCTGCTGCTGCTGCTGCTAAGTCGCTTCAGTCGTATCCGACTCTGTGTGACCCCATAGACGGCAGCCCACCAGGCTCCCCTGTCCCTGGGATTCTCCAGGCAAGAACACTGGAGTGGGTTGCCATTTCCTTCTCCAATGCATGAAAGTGAAAAGTGAAAGTGAAGTCACTCAGTCGTGTCTGACTCCCAGCGACCCCATGGGCTATAGCCCACCAGGCTCCTCTGTCCATGGGATTTTCCAGGCAAGAGTACTGGAGTGGGGTGCCACAGCAGCCCTAGGAAACATTTCTTCTTGTTGCTGTTCAGTCGCTAAGTTGTGTCCAACTCTGCGACCTCATGGACTGCAGCACGCCAGGCTTCCCTGTCCTTCACTATCTTCCTGAGTTTGCTCAAATTCATGTCCACTGAGGTGCTGGTACTATAAATATAATACCTCCTTCCAAGGGCAGGATCTGTCTATTCCCATTGTCCTTTCAGGTGCCTAGGGAGGCCTGTGGAGAGGAATGGAGATCTCCCTTCCCTGTCTGCAGAGGTTTCAGGGCTGCGAACAGATCAGCTTTAGAGGTCTGGAGAGGCCAGTTACCTTACAGCTAGTTGGTAGTGGAGTTGTCCAGGACAGGAGCCCATGGCCTTGGTATCTGGGCAACGGGGCACCTGGTGTGGACCTGTCTATATGTGTGAGTTCATCCCTGCCTGGGACCTGAACTCACATTTGGGTTTCTTTGGAGCCCTCATCTCTGTGCCTTTTAAAATGTCCTGAGTCTTTGGTGGTGCTGAAAAGAGGACTTGAGGAGGTCTGCTACCTGTCTGCTCAGGAAGCTGAGGGTGGCCCGCTCCAGGGTCCACATGGGCCTTAGGAGCTCTCTGGGATTCTGGGTTTCCAGGGGGCAGCCTGAAGGCTGTGGGACTCAGGACACCTGGATGCAGCCAGTGATGAGCTGCAAGCCCCTCCCATTCCTCCACACCAGCGGGAGGTCCAGCCAGCATCCTCTCCTCCTGCAGTGCTAGCAGCCGGGTACCCCAGGTGCCCCCTCACCCTGGGCTCCTGTGACCTCTGTCAGCAGACAGTGGGCTCCCGGGTTGGGGGCCAGGAGCAGTCACTGGGCCAGGGAGCATGCTACAGCCCCACTGCTGTGGGACATGGTGAATACAGCTGGCTCTGAGGGGTGTGTGTGCGCTGATGTCCTGGAAGTCAGGAAGTGGGGTTCGTCTCCTCGTTTATCCCGCCTTCTGGGACTGTGAGCGGTGGGGCTCCGGATTCTTTTCAGGAATTAAAGGCTACACTCTGAGATTTCCCCTGCTAAGGCCTGGTTTATGTCCTTGACAGTGTGCCCTGATGAGCTGCACTGCTACTCTCCTCTTTGTGTGTCTTCTTTCAGTTTTTTGATGTTAAAAATTATATTCTCTTTATTCTAAGATGTACATGACTTTTACATTTTAATATCTCTGAAATAGTGTCATGATCTAAAATTAAGGTATACCTTTTTGTTGTTAGCTTTTCTTATGGCTCAGCTGGTAAAGAATCCGCCTGCAATGTGGGAGCCCTGGGTTCGATCCCTGTGTTGGGAAGATCCCCTGGTGAAGGGAAAGGCTACCCTCTCCAGTATTCTAGCCCAGAGAATTCCATGGACTGTCCATGGGGTCACAAAGAGTCAGACACAACTGAGCGACTTTCACTTTCTTTTTGTTGTTATGTAAGCAATTTATTACTGGGGTTAAATGTAAATAACATAAAATTCACCATTTTGACCATTTTTAGGTGTGTCTAGTTCAGTGGTGTTAAATGCATTTACACTTTATAACTATCACACCATCTACCTCCGGAACTTTCTAGTCTTCCCAAACTTAAACTATGCCTATTAAACACCAGTTCCCCATTCCCTCCTCCCCATAGTCCCTGGCAGCCACCATTCAGCTTTCTGTCACTATGAATCCGATTACTCTAAGTACCTCATACGAGTGGAATCATACAATATTTGTCCTTTTTGTGTCTGGCTTAATCACTTGGCATAGCATCCTCAAGGTCCATTTAACTGTAGCATGGGACAAAATTTCCGTCCTTTTTAAAGGCTGAGTAATATTCCATTGTGTGTGCCACATTTTGTCTACCCATTCATCTGTGGGTGGATATTTGGGTTGCTTCTACCTCTTGGCTGTTGTGAATAACGCTACTATGAGTGCTGCTCCTGCTAAGTCGCTTTAGTTGTGTCCAACTCTGCATGACCTCATAGACGGCAACCCACCAGGCTCCTCCGTCCCTGGGATTCTCCAGGCAAGAACACTGGAGTGGGTTGTTACTATGAGTATGGGTGTACAAACATCTGTTTGAATCTCTGCTTCCAATTCTTTTGAGTATATACCCAGAAATGGAATTGCTGGATCATTTGGGAGTTTATGTTAATTTTTTTATAGAAGCAATTTCCTCTGTATAATCAGAAATAAGGATATGAGAAGTGGAAAAGGGGAAAAGAACTAGTATCTTGTGAACGCACTTTGTGCTGAGAATTTCATGTCATCTTTTCCAAACTTCACAACAAGCCTTTGAGTGAGATACCATTTCCACTTTATAGATGGGAAAGCCAAGACACAGCCCCCTGCAGCAGGTCGTATGGTTTATAAGTGTGGAGCAGCCATCTGCACCCAGACAGATGGTGGTGGGGCCCAACCTGGGGGCTGAGCTGTGGGTGGAGTCACAGGAGTCGGGGGTCTTACTGCTCCATGGTCTCTCTCCTTCTTTCCCAGTACCACCAAGTAGGCTGCTGGGGAGATGGGAACTTTCTTCAGAGATCCCAAAGAGCGTCCTGGGGGCTGGGCAGGGTAGTCTGTGAGGTTGTTGGGAGAATCCCTATCCTAAGCAAGCAGTGGCACGTGTGTCACCCTTCAGTCTTCTTATCCAAATCTCCCCGCTCCTTTAAATGGGGTCTCACATTAACAGTGCCCAAAGTCCCCACGGTCCCACTGTTCCCCCTCCATTGAAGCTACTCTGGTCCCCTGCACAGCATGGCCTTCACGTCACATCCCAGCCCACAGATCAGGCCTGATGCTTCTAAGGCATCCAGAGATTGAGCTCATTTAAAGACTGATCCACTCTTTCTCTTTGTTCCCATTTTGAGCTTTGGTTCTTTTTAACGGTGCTGGTTTTACGCTTTCCAATCTGAAGAACATTTTCCTTGATGGGAAAAGCAAAAGAAAAATAGGAGCTGCATAACACATTTCATTGTGGGGTGCTTTTGCCCTGCAAAGCACTTTGTGACTGGCAGCTCATTTGGTCCTCCTGTGCGACCCTCACAGTGAAGCGGGGCGGGGTTACGAGCCGGTCAGTGAGGCTGAAGGACTCACGCAAGGTCCCTCAGCTAGTTAGCAGCCCAGGCAAGACGGGGAGGTACCAACCCACGGCCCGAGATCTTAGGGGAAATTGATTATACAAGCACAAATAATCCCAATCAGGAGGCATCTAAAGCCACTCATGTAGCCACGCTGGGGACTCTCTGTACAAATTCACATTTGAAAACTGAAAACAAAAGGAAAAGGCTGCTTTAGTTGTGAATAGACAAAGCCCAGCACTGGGGAGCAGCATGGCCCGCAGAGAAGGATGTGGACGATGCTGGCTTCCCAGGAAAAGTGCAGAGGCGCACTAAAATCGTTTTTAGTTGTGCTGCTAGCATGATCCCATGCCCTTCCCAACTCAGAGGAAAAATAGAGCCCAACAACAAACATACCAAAACCAAACAAGAAATGACAATCACAGCAAAGAACAAGACAGGGTACGTGGGCTGCTCAGAGGAAAGTGGAGAGAGATACTGACCTAGAGGAGACGGCTCTGCGGAAGGCAGGGGAGCGCCTGGCGGGGGCTCCTAGCTGATGGGGGGCTGGGGGGAGGCGTGCAGGCTTCGGCGGCCGTTGGCCAGCCGGGTGACTCACAGCCAGCCACCCCGCTTTCCTGCCCCCTCATGTTCCAGATGCCCAAGTGTTTACCACACTCCACTCCTCCTTCTCCTGCCCTGGCTGTTCTGCTCTGTCCACACACCACCTGCATTATTAAATGCCAGCCAGATGCTGTTGCCTCCTGAAGGTGCAGAGCTTGTAGCTTGCACATGCTTTGTTAGGAAGAGAGATTCACAACAACACTCATCTAACAAGACTAATCTGAATCGTCAAACTAAGGCTTTCTCCTTGGTATGATCGGAAAGATGGACAGAAAATTGAAAAAAAAAAACAAAGGTTAAAAAAATAATTCTGTGTTTTTATACCACCAAAATTGCCTCAAGCTTCATTTAGAGTCATTTTGAGGGGAGCCAGTGGTCCAGGCACCACACAATAGGAAACAGTAGACTACATTGGGGGTCACTAATGCCCCAAAACTCATGACTTTTTGACCCGTGAGTCTGTGGTCCAGAATCCTCCTCCTTTTCTAGCACAACAGCCCACTGTGTTCAGGTTTTCCTCTCCACTCTCACATGCTTCCTTGCTGTGTGTGCATTCCTGGGAGTACACGGTTTAAGTTCTTTGGGTGGATCATAGCACTTCCCACAGGCCAGACTCACTTGAAACTTTAAGGTGTAAGGTGACATTGGCCACATGTCTGCACTTTTGTTGCATTTGTCTTCAATTATATAACTTTCTGTCTAGTCTTTTCATATTTACTGAACTTTTAACATTTCTTTCTTTTTTTTTTTAACATAATGAAAATCATGCGTGTTCATTGAGGGAAATCTAACCACCAAGCAGAAATGCAGAAAGAACTAATTGTTCATCGTTCCATTACCCAAAGATGCCACCATTAGTAATTTTGCTTTCTACCAGTCTCTCTTGCTGCTGTTTTAAAAATCTGTGCAATTTTGTCTCCTGCATTTTCCCATACCACCATGAACTCATCATAAACATTATTCTAGGGACTTCTCTGGTGGTCCACTGGCTAAGACACCACNTTTTCATATTTACTGAACTTTTAACATTTCTTTCTTTTTTTTTTTAACATAATGAAAATCATGCGTGTTCATTGAGGGAAATCTAACCACCAAGCAGAAATGCAGAAAGAACTAATTGTTCATCGTTCCATTACCCAAAGATGCCACCATTAGTAATTTTGCTTTCTACCAGTCTCTCTCGCTGCTGTTTTAAAAATCTGTGCAATTTTGTCTCCTGCATTTTCCCATACCACCATGAACTCATCATAAACATTATTCTAGGGACTTCTCTGGTGGTCCACTGGCTAAGACACCATGCTCCCAATGCAGGGGACCCGGTTAACTCCCTGGTTGGGGAACTAGATCCCACATGTTGCAATTAAGGGTTTGAATATTGCAACTAAAGATCCTACAGGTTGCAACCAAGACTCAGCGCAGTCAAATAAATAAATATTTTTGAAAACATCATTCTATGTGGTTGCATTTTGATTACTTCTAAGTTTTGCTTGTACAAATAACACTATTAATAACTATTAATACCACTATTAGTAACTTCTGAATTAGCACTATTTCCACAGGATAGATCTAAGAAGTGACTATCCCATCTGCAATGTTTGAATGGGACTATTTGCTGCACACTTACCAGATTTGGATACTCATTTAAAAAACTAGAAACATTTGCAAATTTGCAAGGCAAAAGTAGCTATCTTGTTTGAATTTTCATTTTGATGACAAGTAAGATTAAAGAATTTTCATCTTTTGGAAAGCTGGCTTTATTTCCTCTTTAGTGAATTGTTTATCTCATCCTTGGCTCACTTTCCCATTGTGCTTTAGGGGTTTTATTATTGATATGTGTGAACTCTTTATATGTTAAAGATATTAACCATTTATCCGATATTTGCTGCAACTGTATTTTTCCCAGTTGGACTTTTAAAACTCCAAGTTCATTAGAGGTTTCTCATGTAGCCACACTGATTTTTTAGATGCCCTATTTTCTTCCTAGTTAGAATTACATGTGATTTTTATTGTTATAATTCTATTCTTAGAGTCTCTCATTCCTTGTGAGATATGTTTTCTTCCGGCTGCCACGGGACCATAGTAACGTTCGTCCTGACTTCCCAGCTCTAGGATGTGTGTTTGCTGTGAGCCAGCATGCTTGCCCACTGCATGCACTGCCCCTCACTTGGTCCCTTGTCAGGGACACAGAGACGTTTGGGTCTCAGGCCCTCAGGCATGATGTAGGGTTTTTACTCTTTCTGTTGTTAATATTTGTTTGAATCAGAAGGTTGCTCACAGGTGGGTTATTTTGTTCATGAATTCGTAGTTTCTGAAAGGTTCCTAAAGCTGAATAATTCATTCAGGGTTTTCATAGGATGTGGCAAAGTCCTTACTCATGGGAGATATGGATTTCCTATAANTTTGTTTGAATCAGAAGGTTGCTCACAGGTGGGTTATTTTGTTCATGAATTCGTAGTTTCTGAAAGGTTCCTAAAGCTGAATAATTCATTCAGGGTTTTCATAGGATGTGGCAAAGTCCTTACTCATGGGAGATATGGATTTCCTATAATAATAAGAATGACAGCTCACACTGAAGATGTTTTAGTTGGTCAGTTGTGTTTGACTCTTAGTGACCGCATGGAATGTAGCCCGCCAGGCTCCTTTGTCCATGGAAATCTCCAGGCAAGAATACTGGAATGGGTTGCCATTCCCTTCTCCTGGGATCGAACCCAGGTCTCCTATATTGCAGGCAGATTCTTTACCATCTGAGCCACCAGGGAAGCCCGTCACTGAATGATCACTTCAAATAGGCCACTCATTCTAAGCACTTCACATGAATTATCTGGTTTAATCTCCAACAAGCCTACGAGGCTGGCACTATTATTATTGCCAGATTTCAGATGAGAAAACTAAGGCACAGATTGAGTAATTTGCCTGAATGCAGAGCAGAATGGGGAGACACGCGCACATAGAGTGTGCTCCCAGGAGAGCAGATGTGCATGCCCATAGCAGTGGGAATTTCCCTGAGCGGAGTGGGTGAGATGTGAGGAAACAGGAAGTACCCAAAGGGAAGAGAAGGCAACAGGGGCTGAGGCGACCAAGTGAGTGGCCCTTGTATCCTGTGACCCCTGCTGTGCTTTACAATGCAGGAATCCTAATTGAATAGGAATCTCAGCACTCCCCAGAGGCCTCAGGACACTGAGCAGGCAGAACTCACACCTGCTGACTCTGCAAGTCAAATACTGGGTTTCCTAAGCTCAGTGAGCACCGAAGAATTGATGCTTCTGAACTGTGGTGTTGGAGAAGACTCTTGAGAGTCCCTTGGACTGCAAAGAGATCCAACCAGTCCATTCTAAAGGAGATCAGCCCTGGGATTTCTTTGGAAGGAATGATGCTAAAGCTGAAACTCCAGTACTTTGGCCACCTCACGCGAAGAGTTGACTCATGGGAAAAAACCCTGATGCTGGGAGGGACTGGGGGCAGGAGGAGAAGGGGATAACAGAGGATGAGATGGCTGGATGGCATCACTGACTCGATGGACATGAGTTTGAGTGAACTCTGGGAGATGGTGATGGACAGGGAGGCCTGGCGTCCTGCAATTCATGGGGTTGCAAAGAGTCCCAAAGAGACTGAGCGACTGAAGTGAACTGAACTGAAGCCCAGTGAGGGCCCAGAAGAGATAACTGCAGTGATTACAATGGCAGTAGCTCACTTGAAGTGAGCACTTAGTCCATGCCGAGCACTGAGCTAACAACGATCTCTGCATCAGCTTCCGCACTCCTGATCCCAATCCTATGAGGCTGGTGCTTTTAATATTACTACACCCATTATTTACGTGTTTATTTTGGCCGTGCTGGGTCTTTGTTGCTGTGTGGGTTGCTCTCTAGTTGGAGTGCACGGGCTTCTCACTGCAGCGGCTTCTCTGGTTGTGGAAGATGGGCTCTAGACCCATGGGTTTCAGTACTTGCAGCAGGCAGGCTCAGTAGTTGTGGTGCAAGGACCTACGTTGCTCTGCGCCATGGCATGTGGAATTTTTCCCAGACCAGGGATCAAACTCATGCCCCTGCACTGGCAGATTGACTCTTATCTAACTGTACCACCAGGGAAGTCCATTATGCCCATTTTGTATGTGAGGAAACAGACTCAGAGAGATTACAAAGCTTTAGTTCGAAGAGCCTGCATGACTCCAAAGTCTATATATTGTCCCCCTCCCCTCTGATACCTCCTCCCCAGGTGGGTGGTGTTGGTCTCATCTAGCTCCTCCCTCCCTCCTGCTCCAGACACCCTGATGATCAGCCAGGGCCGAGCAGAGGAAGAAGAAACGGAGCTTCACTGGTCCAGCAGGAGACCCTGCCATTCTTTCTCTAGAGCCCTGGGACAGACAGTGAGTAAGATAGGTTTGCAGCTCCCAGGTTGTTCTATTCCATCTCCTTCCTCTTCTACTCAGGGGCTTCTCCAAAGGGGCGATGTGGAGCCCGAGGCTCTGCCCCTCCACTGCAAGAAGCGTGGCCTGATGGGGCACATCTGGGCACGGGAAGCCCAGTGACCTGGATTCCAGCCACTTTTGCTGGGTTCAGGGCTGTGTTCGGTGCTGGCATCAGGATCAGACAAAGGCTTTTTCCTTCCCTCACAGAGCCTGACATTCACACAGTGTTCCGGGGCTCTGTGAACAAAGCTGGGACCTAGCTTTTCCTTCCATCTACCTGTGGCTGTCTCATAACTGTCTCGCTTTATGGGCTTCTGTTGTGGCTCTTGGCTTGTTACTGCTCTTGTTCGAAGAGACAAAGAAGAGTGCGTGTACGCTCTTCAGCTCCATCTCCCGTTGGTCACAATGTGAACCCTCTCTTCTGGTTGAGCCTGTTCTCTCCCTGTATCCCCGAGCAACACATGCCCTCTGTGGGCCTCAGGTGCTGCCAGCTGCTGCCTTGACAAGCCCTCTGGCTGGAAGGCGCAGAGGTATTTATTTAGGTCCCTGAGAAGGCTCGGTAGTCCCTAGTTCGCAGGCCTGTCCAGGGAGGATGGATTTTCACTGTTACTTCTGGGCGAGCCCTGGGATCAGTTAGGTGCCACAAGCCTGGTAGGCTGGGGTTTGGAGGGAGCCCACCGGCTCAGTTTTCTGTCCTCTTATTTGGACACTTGGCTTTGCCCTTTGCTGTTCTCTCTTCTCTTTTTCCCCGCTCCTCCCACCCCAACACCCGCCTTCACCATACCAGTCACTGCCGGGGTCTTTCTCTGAACAAATGAGGTGCCCAGAACCNGCTGTGTGGGTTGCTCTCTAGTTGGAGTGCACGGGCTTCTCACTGCAGCGGCTTCTCTGGTTGTGGAAGATGGGCTCTAGACCCATGGGTTTCAGTACTTGCAGCAGGCAGGCTCAGTAGTTGTGGTGCAAGGACCTACGTTGCTCTGCGCCATGGCATGTGGAATTTTTCCCAGACCAGGGATCAAACTCATGCCCCTGCACTGGCAGATTGACTCTTATCTAACTGTACCACCAGGGAAGTCCATTATGCCCATTTTGTATGTGAGGAAACAGACTCAGAGAGATTACAAAGCTTTAGTTCGAAGAGCCTGCATGACTCCAAAGTCTATATATTGTCCCCCTCCCCTCTGATACCTCCTCCCCAGGTGGGTGGTGTTGGTCTCATCTAGCTCCTCCCTCCCTCCTGCTCCAGACACCCTGATGATCAGCCAGGGCCGAGCAGAGGAAGAAGAAACGGAGCTTCACTGGTCCAGCAGGAGACCCTGCCATTCTTTCTCTAGAGCCCTGGGACAGACAGTGAGTAAGATAGGTTTGCAGCTCCCAGGTTGTTCTATTCCATCTCCTTCCTCTTCTACTCAGGGGCTTCTCCAAAGGGGCGATGTGGAGCCCGAGGCTCTGCCCCTCCACTGCAAGAAGCGTGGCCTGATGGGGCACATCTGGGCACGGGAAGCCCAGTGACCTGGATTCCAGCCACTTTTGCTGGGTTCAGGGCTGTGTTCGGTGCTGGCATCAGGATCAGACAAAGGCTTTTTCCTTCCCTCACAGAGCCTGACATTCACACAGTGTTCCGGGGCTCTGTGAACAAAGCTGGGACCTAGCTTTTCCTTCCATCTACCTGTGGCTGTCTCATAACTGTCTCGCTTTATGGGCTTCTGTTGTGGCTCTTGGCTTGTTACTGCTCTTGTTCGAAGAGACAAAGAAGAGTGCGTGTACGCTCTTCAGCTCCATCTCCCGTTGGTCACAATGTGAACCCTCTCTTCTGGTTGAGCCTGTTCTCTCCCTGTATCCCCGAGCAACACATGCCCTCTGTGGGCCTCAGGTGCTGCCAGCTGCTGCCTTGACAAGCCCTCTGGCTGGAAGGCGCAGAGGTATTTATTTAGGTCCCTGAGAAGGCTCGGTAGTCCCTAGTTCGCAGGCCTGTCCAGGGAGGATGGATTTTCACTGTTACTTCTGGGCGAGCCCTGGGATCAGTTAGGTGCCACAAGCCTGGTAGGCTGGGGTTTGGAGGGAGCCCACCGGCTCAGTTTTCTGTCCTCTTATTTGGACACTTGGCTTTGCCCTTTGCTGTTCTCTCTTCTCTTTTTCCCCGCTCCTCCCACCCCAACACCCGCCTTCACCATACCAGTCACTGCCGGGGTCTTTCTCTGAACAAATGAGGTGCCCAGAACCAAGGCACCATCTCCTAGCTGCTTTTCAGCTTTGTGAGGCTTACAGCTCTCTGCAGCCTTGCTCACACCCCAAGCAGCACTCCCTTTGGCCTTGCTGCGGGGTCGGTGGGCCTCTTCCCCAGCCCTGGTACTTGGCAGTGTTTCTTCCCCAGTAAACTTATTAGGTTGAGGTCTCAGCACTCATTCAGGAATCACCCTAGACACCAAGGTGAAAAAGACAAATCAACATATTTCCCACTTCCACTTTAGTCAGGAGAAAGTCATGTGAACAAATGCATGCACCACTGTGTGACGAGTGCTAGAACGCAGTCAGACTGGAAACTAAGGGAGAAGATGACCAACATGTCTGATGGTGTGTTTTTGTGTGTGGTCAGAGGCAGAGTGGGTGGGAAGATCTAAAATGAAAGCGGGTGCTTGAGCAGTTCTTGAAGGATGAGTAGGAATTCTCTAGGTGGACAAGCTTCTGCTGAGTGTAGAAGGGGGCAATGAAAGAGGGCTTTCCAGACAGAGCAGAGTGGACGAGTAAGGCAGCAGTTTAGGAATGCCGTGGGTAATAGGGGTGTACAGAGTAAGAGAGGATGAGTTGGGCAAACCACGAAGCCATGGTAGGTGAGGGCTGAGCGAGAGGGAGCTCCTAAGGTCAGCAGCAGCATCAACGAGACAGAACAGTCTTCGGGAGTGGGGAGACGACATGTCTGCCTTAAGATGTGAAATTCGAGGCAGGTGCGAGAACAGGTAGACATGTTAGTGTCCCTTGGGGCATCTCTCCTGACTTTGAGCACTGTCCCTGTGTGGCATTATCCACTCACCACCAGAATAAGTGACAGCTCCTACATCTCAGTCCCTCTCCAGTCCTCCATTCTGAGATCAGACTCATACAATCCAGCAGCTCACTCGACATCTCCAGCTGAGTGAAGCCCCTCTTCGGCACTCCAGTCTCAGCATACTGTGAGCTGAGCTGACGATCCAAAGCCGAGTGCTACTCCTCAGGGATGTGCCATCTCAGGGCCCTGAGTGAGCACGCAGGGCAGCACCCTAGACTCCCCACCACAGGAACATGGCTTAGCACGTCTTTTAATGTCGAGCCTGCTCATTTACGCTCCTTCCCTGAATCTCTACTGCTGCTCCCCTGGTCCCCATCATCTCTTCCCTGGACTATTACTACAACTGTCTGCATACTCCTCCCCTCAGTCCAGCTTTCTGCCAGTCCACCTTCTATTGCCAGCAGGGTGGATCTCAGTCTATATTTATTTTCTGCTTCTCCACTAGCATATAAGTTCCATGAAGGCAGAAACCTTCTCTGTTCCTGGTTCCCAGTGCCTGAACAAATGACTAAATGAATCTTAATATTCAGATCTGATCCCTTCTCTCCTCCACTTAAGATTCTAGTGTGGCTCTGCAGAGGGGTAAAGACACAAGCCCATTTCTTAGTGTATCTTATATTATTGCTCCGGTCTGGCCCCAGGTTAGTTCTTAAGCCTCTTGGACTTACTCATGACTCTGTATCTGCCTGCATTCCAACTATGATCACTTCCTTGCAGTTCCTGGAGCATCTCTGAAGCCAGCAGTTTTCAAATTACAGTCTGCAGAGTCCTGGGGGTTGGGTCTTGAGACTCAGACAGTCAGTGATTATATGGGTAAAGGTCCATTCGGAGTGGAAGAATGAATAGTAGATTTTAGTTGTAAACATGGCATGAAAAGTACATTGTATGGTTCAGATTCCACAATGCAACTAACCCACTACCTTCAGGTGGTGTAACGGTAAAGAATCCGTCTGCTAATGCAGGAGACGCACGTGACGTGGGTTTGATTCCTGGGTGGGGAAGATCCCCTGGAGGAGGAAATGGCAACCCACTCCAGTATTCTTGCCTGGGAAATTTCATGGGCAGAGGCGCCTAGCGGGCTGCAATCCATGGGGCTGCAAAGAGTCAGATACGACTTGGTGGCTGAGTGCAAACACATGCACAGAAAATAATACCCGTTCCCTGACAAGGCTGCAAAAGTACTTCCTGCCTTTCCAACTCCTCACCTGCACTACAGGGCTGGGACTAATGTGAGGTTCCTGAAGCTCCTGGAACGCCAAATTTAAGGAGGACCACTGGCCGACCCTGTGCTGGCATGACCTTGGCTGAGGGTACCTACTTAAATCTTCTGTCCTAGGTGCCTTGCTTGTCCCGACCCCAGTCCTGGCATTGCTGTGTTGGTCTGGGTTTTCTTCAGATACCTCAGCTAAAACTGCATAGAACAACAGATTGAAAGCAGAGATAGATGCGAGAATCCAGCTGTTTTCTATTAAGGCAGGCCTCTTGAGAGTCCCTTGGACTGCAAGGAGATCCAACCAGTCGGTTCTGAAGGAGATCAGCCCTGGGATTTCTTTGGAAGGACTGATGCTAAAGCTGAAACTCCAGTACTTTGGCCACCTCCTGCGAAGAGTTGACTCATTGGAAAAGACCCTAATGTTGGGAGGGATTGGGGGCAGGAGGAAAAGGGGACGACAGAGGATGAGATGGCTGGATGGCATCACTGACTCGATAGACGTGAGTCTGAGTGAACTCCGGGAGTTGGTGATGGACAGGGAGGCCTGGCGTTCTGCAGTTCATGGGGTCGCAAAGAGTCAGACATGACTGAGCAACTGAACTGAACTGAATTGAAGAGATTTGCAGCAATGTAAAATAATACCACTCTTCTCACTGATTTTATTTTGGAAAATACAGCTATTTTTATAAGATTATGTTAACATGCAATGGAATTATTATTTTTAAATAAATTAATGAATGGATATTTTAAATACTCAAAAAATTCCAATTTTAATTTCTAATACCATATACATCTCACAAAAAGAAAGCACTTTGGGATCCTCAATAATTTTTCTGAGATTAGAAATGTTGAGAACTGCTCTATTAAGCTAGAAGATGTGGAGAATCACTCTTTTTATATAAAGGTAAACATGATTTGCATAAATTTTATAATTAANTTAATTTCTAATACCATATACATCCCACAAAAAAAAAGCACTTTGGGATCCTCAATAATTTTTCTGAGATTAGAAATGTTGAGAACTGCTCTATTAAGCTAGAAGATGTGGAGAATCACTCTTTTTATATAAAGGTAAACATGATTTGCATAAATTTTATAATTAAACAGAACTTCAGACAAATTGAGATAGATCAATTCAGGCAGCGCTCCTCTTGGCCTCAAGGTCTGTAATCCCTTTTTCTTTTAATGTGAAATCGAAAAAAAAGTGAAAATGTTAGTTGCTCAGTTGTGTCCAACTCTCTGTGGCCCCATGGACGGTAGCCATGAGCCTTCGAATTCTGAGACTAGCCTGGGATGCTGAGTGACAGTACGGATCAGATTTGTCAATTCTTTTTCTGGGTTTTTTTTTCTTTCTTTCTGATTTCCTGAAAAATTTCTAGGGAAGGTTTGGTCAATCAAAGCTATTTTTAATAAACATTAATGCAGTTCTCCAATTATCTCTTCTATAATTTTATATCTCTTCCTTCTCTAAACTGTTTTCATCTTTGCAGCTTGAATTATTTTCAAGACCAGTGCAGGGAAAGGTGAACATGGAGGGGGTCCCCAGGTCCTGCTTGACTTAGACTCACAACTCCCTCATCTGAAAGTTCAATTTTCAGTTCAGATCGAGTTTCTCTCCGTGTGTTTCTCCCAGCTCCCCTTCTCCTGCCCCACCAATATTGAGGCAGAGTGACAAATGTGACGCTAGAGATAACTAGGCTGAAGGGAAGGGTAGTCCTAATGAATAAATACACCTTTGGTAAACCTTCCCGCCAACATGCCTTCATAACTAAAAACAGCCACTCTATTCCCCATGGTTGCTGTGAAAGTCGACAGGCTTTTGTATTTCTGTGGGAGCCATCTCTCTTCCCTCACGAGCAAACAGACATTATACCAGGTCCAGGAAATAATTAAAGTTTCAGGGGCAGGTGGGAGGCAAGAGGGGAGAGAGCCAGGAAAGCAGCAGGACCAAACATTGGCAGTGTTATCAAGCTGGCCTTGGTCCCTGGTTCCTGGTGACAGCCGAGCTTCCGCATTCACTCATTTTCATGGAGATAGGGAAGAAATGGAGGCTTTGCTTTATGCCAGTTTTGACACCTCTCTGCTTTGCACATTAGCAGGCTCGCCATTTGACACCATTTCTGATCCATCCACTGCTCTGCAGAGGTGTCAAGCAAACTTGCTGGAGACACTAAAGCCCAATTATGGCGCCCGGTTTACACTTGGATCTTGACAGATGCTGGAAACCGTTTAGACTCTGGGATGATTAGTGCAGACCTTTCCCTTGCTTGCAAGCAGCCTGCAACACTTGTACCTGTTTTGCTGGCATCCAGTGCATCCTTAACGAGTGGCCTTCCCCAGCATGGCCCATGGGGGCAGTCAAAGGCTCACTGACAAGAGGCCCGAAGCCCAGAAAGGAAAGGTGACTTGCCTGGAATTATACTCCAAGCCTGTAACAAGTCCTCAGCTCCTTAGGAATCATGCTCAAAATGAGAAATTCAGACAGGTCGAAGCAAGAGCATCAAGCCAGCCAGCATTTCTTGGATGAGGAAGAGAATGAATTAAGGATACTGCTGTCCAAATATTGATGGTGTTGATTTCTGGAATAATTACTCTGCCTTTTGCTGCCCATACACAAAGGCCAGGAGTCTTAGACGGAGTCTCTCAATGTCACTTTCTTTATCAATTTCTTAATCCAAGGGGACATCTCCCTAGATATAGAACTGATAAATGTTACATACATAGATGTTCAGGGAAGGTGGTTGTGGGCAGTTGTAGCTAAAAACCTTTAAGAACAAACTAATCTGACTAAAGCTGAAAAAGAAAGAGTGAAGAAAACCCAATAAGCAGTGGCAATGACCAGGGCTTATTTCAAGAGGAAAATGGACTGTCCAGGGTATGGGTGAAGGGCCCAAACATTTAGGCTAAGAGTGGGAAGAAGGCTGGTTTCCCACAGTTAAGAATACATCCTTGACAACATAGAAAGTACGGCTCTGAGTTATCTGAGATGGCCACTTGAGTGAGCCTCACTCCAATCATGTCATTTCACATGGGACCAGACCAAGTCGTTAAGCCATGGAGAGGTTTAGGTATGTTCAGCCAGCTCTCTTCCTGTTTCTGGGACCACCTGAAAGTCCGGAGGAAAATGCCTGGGAACAAAAGTAGCCTCTGATGCCCACTAGAACTTGCAGACACTCCTATGAGGGGCTGCTGCTGCTGCTGCTAAGTAGCTTCCATCGTGTCCGACTCTGTGTGACCCCATAGACGGCAGCCCACCAGGCTCCCCCGTCCCTGGGATCCTCCAGGCAAGTACACTGGAGTGGGTTGCCATTTCCTTCTCCAATGCAGGAAAGTGAAAGGTGAAATTGAAGTCGCTCAGTTGTGTCTGACTCTTAGTGACCCCATGGACTGCACCTACCAGGCTCCTCCGTCCATGGGATTTTCCAGGCAAGAGTACTGGAGTGGGGTGCCATTGCCTTCTCCACCTATGAGGGGCAGGTGTCTCTAAACACTACAACAGAAATGAGTTCTAATCCTGTTGCTCAGACTCAAATTTACTGCTCCTTCTATTAAAAAGAGCTTGAAAAACAAAACCCAAGAGCTTAAAACCAGAACTTAAAAGCTATTTTTCCCAGCTTAACAGACTCATCTCAGTCCTCTCTGGCTTGCTTTGATTTGCAGGTTGTTATTATCCTCAGTTTCTACTCTCCCTACTGACTGAGAATGTGATCTGAAGCTTGGAAAGGAATTTAGATCACCTCATCTGATCTTTTATCCAAAATAGAACCTCTCAACAGCAAGCTTGATGGGAGGCCATCCAGTCTTTGAACTCTGGTCACACAATGAAGAACTTGATTACTTTTCCATGCAATCGGATTATCAGAGACACCAACCATGAGAGAGTCTTCCACAAGATAAAGCCAAAATCTGCTTCCCTTTAACTTGTATGAAAAAGTGAAAGTGATAGTTGCTCAGTCGTGTCTGACTCTTGATGACTCCATTGACTGTAACCCGCCAGGCTCCTCTGTCCTTGGAATTCTCCAGGGAAGAATACTGGAGTGGGTTGCCATTCCCTTCTCCAGGGGATCTTCCCAACCCAGGGATCGAACCTGGGTCTCCTGCATTGCAGGCAGATTCTTTTACTCTCTGAGCCACCAGGGATGCCCCTAACTAGCATGCGTGCATGCTCAGTCGCTTCAGTCATGTATGACTCTTTGCGACTCTGTGGACTACAGCCTACCAGGCTCTTCTGTCCATCGATCTCTAGTCAAGAATACCAGAGGGGGTTGCCACGCCTTCCTCCAGGGGATCTTCCCCACCCAGGGATTGAATCCACGTCTCCTGCATCTCCCGCATTGCCAGTGGACTCTTTACCGCTGAGCCACTGGGGAAGCCCCTAACTAGGATACCTAGGTCCTAATTCTGCTTTCTGAGGATACGTGAAGCAAGCTTCTTATTTGTTTTTATATGACAGCTCTGCAGGTATTTGAAGACAACCAGCAGATCCCTCTGCACCTTCCTTCAATTTTCCTCGCAGGTTATGGCTCAGGCCCCCCCACCAGCCAGATTGCTCAACTGTGGACATGCTTTAGTCAATATCTTTCTTCAAATGTGGGGACTTGTTCTGAGTACAGATAATTCGACTCATCTGCATCCAGTGAGTTTGAACCACCCTGGAGAGACAGACAGCAACCTGGATCCCAGTGACTTGGAGGGCTCTCTGTCATCTAAGAGTTAAGCTAGCGCTGTTTTTTGGAGAAACTCCAGGTTTGATTATCCTCCAAAGCAACCTGCAGAGGTGGAGGCAGTCCTGGCAGGAGGTCTGGAAGGGAAGCAGCCAAGGCTAATGGGGGGGGGGGCAGTGTTTAACTCTTGACCTTTGGACACTCTGCGTTCGCATCTTCTGCTTGGCCCCTGCTGGGAGCTGTGCTTCTTGGCAGTGGTTGGGTGGGGAACTGTGTGTCTGGGTGATCCATTTTAGTTGTTGATTTTATAAAAAATATTCAGAAAATCAGTGTCTGTGTCATTTTATGTAAATCCAGATCCATCTGTCATTGTCTATTGTACCTCCAGGCACTGTAGAAAAATTTTTTAATACATTGTTGTTTTTCTCCAAAGGCATGTGGTAATATCTTTAGAAATCTCTTGTGTAAGGAGATTTTTTTGGTATAATGCATGGCTTCATGCCCTGAAAGGTGTTGAAATTCACATGGGTGGATTCAGGACAAGCCTTCTGGTCATCTGAGATATGTGACAGGTCAACGGGAATCCCAAGGGACCAAATCACTTGCATTCCTTTTGCTGTGTCCTTGTCTGGGCACTGCCAGCTTGGGCCTCTCGCCTTCTCTCTCTCTCTCTCTTTTTCTCCTAAAGTGTAATTACTGCTGGGTAGTTCTGCAGAGACTTCATGTCTCTCTCACCCATCCAATTCTCTTTCCCAGTAATCTGACACCCTTTGGGCTCCAGCTTTACCCAGAACCTTCTTGACAATTAAGAGCTCCACAAAAAGTGGTTCTAATCGATGAGCATTCTCAGTCTGCCCTCCAGTGATGTGGATTCCACTGTCATTCTCTCTCAAGTTTATCTCCCATGAGAATGGCTCTTCCCTTCTGAACCCCTAGAGCCACCAAGGGCAGCCACCATTTCACCTGAGAGGCCCGATGGATGGGGTACTCAGAATACCAGCACTTCCCCAGCCCTGCTGGAGGGGCAGAACAGCAGTCGCTGCTGGCTAAATGCTGACTGTGCGTTGGCCCACTCATGCTGACTGTGTGTTGGCCCATGTGATCCCACAGAAACCCTGTGAGGTTCATATGATGATCTCTATTTTATACAAGAGGACACTGAGGTTCACAAAAGTTGGGTAAATTTCCAAAGCTTGTGTATTCTCTCCTAGCTAACCAGGCTCCTCTCGCTATGGGGATTCTCCAGGCAAGAACACTGGAGTGGGTTGCCATTCCCTCCTCCAGAGGATCTTCCCAACCCAGGGATCGAATCCTGCATTGCAGGCAGGTGGATTCTTTACTGTCTGAGCCACCAGGGGAGCCCAAGAATCCTGGAGTGGGTAGCCTAACCCTTCTCCAGGGAATCTGCCCAACCCAGGAATCGAACTGGGTCTCCTACATTGCAGGAGGATTCTTTACCAGCTGAGCTACCAGGGAAGCCTGAACAAGCACAATAGGAAATATACAAATGTCTAGGTATCAATGTAGTTTAATAAAAATCATGCTTATCAATAACAGTTGCTTTTTCCCAGTGCACTTTCATATTTATTAATTGATTTATCCTCTCAGTCTCCCTGCAAAATTGACCAAAAGATGCCCTTATCAATACTCTGAGGATAAGGAAGCAAAAATCCAGATAGGCTTAAGGTCATACTTAGGGCTTCAAAAAATGAGTGACAGTGATTTTCACTTCTTCCTGGTGGCCGTTTCTCTGAATTGAAGCAATAACTCTCAGGTCCAGTCTTTTCTCCAAGGTAAATCATGAGTTCCCTGTGACTCCCCTAGCTATTCGCTGAGATGCTGAAGACCCCTTTGAAATAAGGATCTGAAATAAGGTAAGGGACTCACAGTGCCCACATCGGACCCTTTGCCCACAAAGATCCACTTCCTGAGTAGTTACCATGGACCAGCGCCACCCAATGGCTCTATCAGGTTATTACCACTAATTGCCCATTTTGCAGATGAGGAAACAGAACTGGAGAGGTTAACCGACTTTACGAGGTTCCTACAGCTAGTATGTGGCAGAGCCTGGGCTTGAACCCAGGAAATCTGGGCTCCTAGCTGAGACTGCTCTTGCGGTCTGAGCAGTGGAGTCCTGCCAGGCTGCCTGATCTGGACTCCGAGATGACAGAGCAGCGCAGGATCACTCTTCCACAGTCACATTGCCCAGAGCCATGTATTGAGATCTGGTCCTTCAAAAGCCCGAGATGTCTTTCCCAAAAGCTGTACTTAATTTGGATGTCCCCCAAGACACACTTACATAATAAGTCACTTTTACGCTAAATGTAGGAGTTTATACTCTTACCCATTATATTTTTTAAACGTACTCATTATATTTTTTAAATAAACTTAAAAAAATTTGGAATAGTTTTAGATTTGCAGAAAAATGGTGAAATTAGTACACACAGAGACCCAGTTTCCTCTCTTGTTAGCATCTTACATGTTAATATGGTAGATTTTCCCACAACGAATTAATATTATTGATATATTATTATCTAAAGACCACACCATATTCAGATTTCCTTAGTTTTTCCTTAGGATCCCATCTAGAATATCACATTACGTTTAGTTGTTAGGTCTCATTAGGCTCCTCTGGACCATGAAAGCGTCTCAAAATGTCTTTGTTTTTGACGATCATGACCATTTTGAAGTGTACTGGCCAGGTAGTTCATAGAAGGTCCCTCGATTGGGATTTGCCTAGTATTTTTCTCACTATGAGACCGGAGCTATAGGCTTTTGTGAGAAAGACCACAGAGAGAAAGTGTCATTCTCATCCCACCACGTCACATCAGGAACTCCTATTACACTGCTGCTGCTAAGTCGCTTCAGTCGTGTCCGACTCTGTGCGACCCCAGAGACGGCAGCCCACCAGGCTCCCCCATCCCTGGGATTCTCCAGGCAAGAGCACTGGAGTGCGTTGCCATTTCCTTCTCCAATGCATGAAAGTGAAGTCGCCCAGTCGTGCCCGACTCTTCGCGACCCCATGGACTGCAGCCCAGCAGGCTCCCGCGTCCCTGGGATTCTCCAGGCAAGAGTACTGGAGTGGGGTGCCATTGCCTTCTCCGCCTATTGCACTAGTAGCGTGATTTATCAACGCTGCTGTTGACCTCGGTCACCTGGCTGAGGTCGCTTGCCAGGTTTCCCTGCTGCCAGAGTCACTCTCCTGGCTCCTTTCCTGCAGTACTTTTGGAAAGAGGTGACTATGCACAGCCTACACGGAAGGAGTGGAGGTTCATGTACCACCTCCTCGAGGGTGGAGTATCTAAGACATGGCTTACTACTCTTCTGCGTGTCTCCAGTCCATTTTTGCGCTTTTATTGAAGTCTAGATGATTTATGATGTTATGTTAGTTTTAGGTGTATAGCAAGATGATTCCGTTATATGTGTATATACATATATATCTATCTATATGTATACTTTACACATTCTTTTCCATTATAGGCTATTACAAGATACTGAATATAGTTCCCTGTGCTACACAGTACATCCTTGTTGCCTATTTTGTATATAGTGGGGTATATCTGCTGCTGCTAAGTCACTTCAGTCGTGTCCGACTCTGTGCGACCCCATAGACAGAAGCCCACCAGGCTCCCCCCTCCCTGGGATTCTCCAGGCAAGAACACTGGAGTGGGTTGCCATTTCCTTCTCCAAGATATAAAAGTGAAAAGTGAAAGGGAAGTCTCTTAGTCGTGTCTGACTCTTAGCGACCCCATGGACTACAGCCTACCAGGCTCCTCCAATCCTAAACTCCCAATTTACTCCTTCTCCCCTCCCTTTGGTAACCATAAGTTTGTTTTATTTGTCCATGAGTCTATTGCTGATTTGTAAATAAGTTTATTTTTATCATTTTTTAGATTCCACATATGCCTGGAAAATCCCATGGACGGAGGAGCCTGGTAGGCTGCAGTCCATGGGGTCGCACAGAGTCGGACACGACTGAGCAACTTCACTTTCACTTTTCACTTTCATGCATTGGAGAAGGAAATGGCAACCTACTCCAGTGTTCTTGCCTGGAGAATCCCAGGGACGGGGGAGCCTGGTGGGCTGCCGTCTGTGGGGTCGCACAGAGTCGGACACGACTGAAGCGACTTTAGCAGCAGCAGCAGCAGATTCCACATATAAGTGATGTCATATTATATTTGTCTTTGTCTGACTTGCTTCACTTAATCCGATAATCTCTAGGTCCACAAGTTGTTGTAAAGGGCATTTTTTACTTAACTGGCTGAGTAATATTCCATTATGTGTATATACCACATTTTCTTTATCCATTTCTCTGTTGATGGACATTTAGCTTGCTTCCATGTCTTGACTACTGTAAATAGTGCTGCTATTAATGTCGTGGTGCANTCACTTAATACGATAATCTCTAGGTCCACAAGTTGTTGTAAAGGGCATTTTTTACTTAACTGGCTGAGTAATATTCCATTATGTGTATATACCACATTTTCTTTATCCATTTCTCTGTTGATGGGCATTTAGCTTGCTTCCATGTCTTGACTACTGTAAATAGTGCTGCTATTAATGTCGTGGTGCAGGTATCTTTTCAAATTAGAGTTTTCATCTTTTCTGGATATGCCCAAGAGCAAGACTGCTGGATCATATTGTAACTCTATTTTCAGTTTTCTGTTACATTTTAGTCAGTGTAAGCCTATCATTCTGGTTGGTGGAGATCTCTTTGGATCCTGATACCATTGCTATTGCTAAGTCACTTCAGTCGTGTCTGACTCTGTGCGACCCCATAGACAGCAGCCCACCAGGCTCCCTGGTCCCTGGGATTCTCCAGGCAAGAACACTGGAGTGGGTTGCCATTTCCTTCTCCAGTGCATGAAAGCGAAATGTGAAAGTGAGGTCACTCGGTCGTGTCTGACTTAGTGACTCTATGGACTGCAGCCCACCAGGGTCCTCCATCCATGGGATTTTCCAGGCAAGAGTACTGGAGTGGGGTGCCATTGCCTTATCCATCTGATAATTTAACTTTCCCTGGTAGGTAGTATCTATGTATCTATCTAGCGTGACTCCTAAGTGACTTGTACAAACATTGGGCAGACCACCTTTTAAGAGATTCTCTTGACACCTGGGGAGGAAGATTGGCATTTTCAGGGGAGGTTTTGAAATCATATCATTACATTATTGCTCAGATCTACATTTAATCCACAATGTGATAAGGAATGGCTTTATTAAATGTTTTTCTGAAATCAAATGGCACGACAGTTATCTTCCTCTAATAGTCTAGAAAAAAATGCCTATTAAAATCATTTAAATGTTATGACTTACTTACAGTGATCCCATGCTGGCTCCTGGGTCACTATTGCTTTTCTAAGTGCACCCAGGCAATCCACTTTTCACTCTATTCTTGTACAATGTCATCAGCTTGATATCAGGCCAATCAACCCAGAACTTCTAGAACCTTGTTTTGAGAAAACTGAGTTGCCTCCAGTCTTTGCGCATCTCCTCTGTTCTACGTGGTTCTTTAACAATTACCAGCAATGCTTCTGTCACTGTATCTGCAAATTCTCTCAGGCCCGGGACATCCAGCATCTGGGTCTGGAGTCTTGGCCTCATTTAATGATGAGAGATGCTCTTCCTGACACATCAGATAAAAAAAACTGCTCCCGTTAGTAACCAAGATGGGAGAAAAACAAGAAGCAGGCATTTCTTTTTTCTCTCTTTTCCAGGGGCCACATAGGCATATGTGTGGTATTCCTCTCCCACTCTCCCGTGCCAGCCCAATTCCCTTCTGTTAGATACATCTTTCCAACAAAGTTAAGGTGACATCCTCTCCCCCAAGGAGCAGTCCTTTACCTTGTTCATTTTCCTGCTTCAGGCATTACTTAAAATTAACAAAAACTGCTAAAAGCCAATCTTTATTGAAGGGTTTGATAGTCAGAAAAGGAGAGCCAGGGCATTGCAAGCAGAGAATAATGATAATAATAATGACGGTGAAGATGTATTGAACCAAATCTGCCTGCCGCCAGGCCAAGCACTTGACAGGTTTTATTGAATTTATTAGTTACAATAACCCTTTGGGACTAGATATCATTCCCCACTTTACATATAAGGAAACGGAGGCTTGGTGAGGTTAAAGAGCTTGTCTAAGGTCACAAAGCTGAGATTCAAGCAAGGTGGGTCTGATTCCTGAACACTTGCTCTTAGCACAATAACTACAGAAATATTCAAAGTGTCTTCCTATTGTCTGGATTTTTTTTTAAGGTCTACTCTGGGCGTAGACTTCTAGACACACCGCTTGCAGGGTGCAATGCTCCCATCTTCCCTACAGCCTTTCCAATCCATAACTTCTCAGAAGCATTCCCTGCACTGTCATTGTTCCCTTGACGTTAGAGCTTCTTAACATGAGGTCTCCGATGTCTCCTAAAGTTACACACGAAATGATGGCTAGACGTGCTTTTTAAGAATATCCTTTATTATTTACTGTGGTTGTGCTGGGTCTTCACTGCTTCAAAGGCATTTCTCTAGCCGTGGGGAGTGGCAGCTACTCTCTAGGCGTGATGCTCGGGCTTCTCACTGCAGTGACGTATCTCGTTGTGGACCATGGGCTCTGGGGAGCACGGGCTCAGCAGCTGTGGCGCACAGTTTTAGTTGCTCTGCACAGATCAGGGATCAAACCCATGTCTCTTGCCTGCGAAGGCAGATTCTTTAACCACCGAGCCACCAGGGATGTGCTTTTTGTAGATTCTCAGAGTGATTTATTATCCACCCCCTCATTCAAAAATGTATGTCTTTGCTTTTAATGTTTCTTTTTTATTCTTAGAGTTGGTTGTGTTGTAATACAGACATTTCATTTTTGTAATCTCTGCAGCTTTCCGAAGGTGTGTTCCCTTTGGCATCCCTGGCCACGGAACTGAACTGACTGTTCCACTGCACTCCCTAGACGCGCCCTTTATAAAACCTCAGGCTTATGTCTGAAGTTGCTGGTGCTCCCTTCCCTGGTGATCAGTCATGCTGAGATGACATGGCCATCTCCTCCAGCTTTCCATCCCTTTCCTTTTGTTCACCAAACAAATAATTCCACCTGTACAATGTGCCAGGCACGGCTCTAGGCAGAGGAGACAAAACAAAGTCCTTGTCTGTAGGGAACTAGCACTCTTCACAGCAACAAGTAACTCTGTGGATCACAGCTCTGTCTAGACTCAGTTCCCCTATTTGCCTGTTCTACCTTTTAAGGGATAAAATTATTAGCGGTCAAGTAAAAAATTCATCAGTTCTTCTGCTTTTAGCAGAATGATATTTGCAGTCGTCTAATTAGTCAGGAGGTCCATCATTATTTCTTTTATGTCCTGTGCTTTTGGGGAATTATGCCTGGGTCGCCTCTGGCAGGCAGTCCCTAGCCTGTTCTCACTGAAATCGTCTCACCTGGGTCACCCCTCTGGCTTACAGGTTTCAGACACACAGGTACCACCTTTTTGGCACACAGTATTTCCCTCTCCCTGTCTTGTCAGAACTTAACCTTGCTCTACATTCCAGGCATGCATTCCATCCAACAGGCTGGAGGACCACTAGACTACAAGTTAATGTGACTTCCCCTCTGTGTGTTACTATATAGGTATCAGAGGACTCCAGGGCCTCTGAGGTGGTGCTGTGGCAAAGAATATGTCTGCCAATGCAGGTGACACAAGAGCCGTGGCTTCGATCCTTGGGTTGAGAAGATCCCCTGGAGTAGGAAATGGCAACCCACTCCAGTACTCTTGCCTAGAAAATTCATGGACAGGGTAAACTGGAAGGCTCCAGTCCATGGGGATGCAAAGAGCTGGACACGACTAAGCACGCACACACACACACCAGAGGACCTCATTGCCCCTGACTCCTCAGTGGCCACTTTCTGAGGCTTCCTGGGCCCCTCTTTCTCTAGAATCAGTTTGCTCAATTTCCTCTGCATGCAACTGTGGGCAGGTTAAATTCTCAGGGGTTTCTTCATTTCTACAGCAAGATTAAGACTATTTATCTCGCGAGGCTCAAGTGGAGTGGGAATGAGACAGTGGTGAGGAACGATGCTGCCAGATGCAAAACAAGGCCCCCACGTAGGGTGCAACCCATGTCGGCCGCCTGGCGGTTCTAGGTGCCTCCTGCCTGACTTCCTTCAGGGTACTTGGCTTTTCCTGGGCATTTTACTCCCTCTGCTTTCAATTTGAAGCAGTATTTCAGTGTCTGCTTATTTGGGGGCTCTTTAGGAGAGAAGAAAGAACTGAGAAGTATGCCCTAAAGTGGTCAGGGTGGCAGCGGGCTATGCCCGAGATGCCCTGAGAACCAGGGCTTAACTCTTGTCTCAGATATGTCCCTTTCCAACAGCTCCTGATTTCCAGCCCCCTGCATCTAGGCCAGTGCACTTTAGGGCTTTCCACTGTGAAAACACATCCTGGAGAGAGGGAGGGCAGCTGGGAGGCAAAGCACCTGAGAGGCCACAGGGGCATCAGTCTGGGCCCCAAATGCCAGCCAGAAAGGGGCCCTGGCATCCTGGGTTAGCGATTGCTCCTGCTAAGCTGGGCACCCTCAGGGGACTCAGGGCTCAGCAGAAGTGGTGAGGGTGAGCCAATGCTGAGCTCCAATTAGCCCTCAGCTATCCAGACTTCCTACCCACCCCCAGGAGCCCTTCCCTGGCCAGATGACTACCTGACCTTCAGTTCAGTTTCCCCATTTTAGTGTCCCTCCAAGGAATAGGCTTTGGGGCAGGAGAGAAGCCCTGCAGAAGCCAGGGACCAAGAAGGGGAAACCAGGTACCATTATCCATGCAGAGGTCCAGCAAGGCTCTGATCAGGGAGTCAATGCCATTGAGAGGTGTCCAGGCTGCAAAAGACCCAGATCAGTCTGGGAAAAAAAAAATTCAGAGTAGCTCTAGATAACCGTACAACAGGGGCAGAAAATGACTCAGAGAAGGATATTCTGGATACTTCTGGACAGTAACCACCAGGGGCTCAAAGCAGCAGCCAGTTAAAGCCATGAATCTCTGACAGCCACCTCCATCGATAGGGCTAGGTCTGTCTGGCCCTCCCAATGCAGATGTGTGCAGAGGTTGAGAGCATGTGGCAGACACACTGAACCAGGGGCACTGTCAGAGGAGAGAAAGAGTGGGGAGAAATTATACAAGCCCCAGAATTCTGCTCAGGAATAAGAAACGCCAGGTCTCTCAGCACCACGTCCTACCCCCTCTGCTTTTGGTCCTTGGATCCCGGCAGTCCCCGTGATCAGTTATGGGACAGAGAACAGCAGTATCGCACCTTGAGGGCAAAGATTATGTTACGTTCATTTCTGGCATCCTTAGCATCTTTATAGGCATGCAGTCCACCTGTGGCTAAGTGAATGAATAAAGGACGCTTTTTATTACATTGTCTGGGTTGAGCTCAACTGGGAGCCTCTTTATTGCTTTCATTGTCCTTTATCCTCTGAGTTACAGATTTGTTCCCAATTCCTACAGGAAACTCAAGCTGAGCTCAGAAAAATGCTAGCTCGGGTTTGGGGAGCATTCTGTTCTGCAGTGTCTAAACAGCTCCTGGAATTGGGGTTCCCATAGCAAAGCCTTTGGAGGCCCTGCCAGAGCCCTGGACACAGGACCTGTGGTTCCAGGAGACCCCAGTCCCATTGGAGACCCCACTGCGTGGATTCCCTGGCCTGGAAAATGTGGACGAGGAAAGGGCTGTGTGTTCCCCTGGCTCCTACTTGTGAGTGCAGGAGAAGTCACTGTCCCCGCTCCTAAGTCCAGATGGTGCTGGGCCCCAAGCCCTCTGCTTTCAGAAAGTGGGACAGGGCTCAGGGGCCCACAAGGGAGCTAAAAATACAGCCAGTCTGTTTCTGCGCCCTCAGTGGGGGTCTGGGCGGCCACTGGGGATGGATGAGCTGCGGTCCTCCTTGCCTGAGGGACATCTTGCTTTGTTTGGCCCTGGGGAGTCAGTAAGGCACCTTCTGCCCAGCATGTGAGGGTTCTCTGATCAAGCCATCGGTGCCAGGCTGGGAGGCAAGGAAGAAGGTAGTGATGGGGACAAAACGAATCCTAGTGAGAAACTAGAACTGTGGTTGCAAAAAGCCGAGGCCCCTCGAATCTGACACTGCATTTCCCCCCACACCGTGCCACCACTGCTCTGTTGGCTCCACACTGCAGTATTCGTTACTGAAAAGCCAAGAGTTACTTGGCAGAGCAGATAGCGATCATTCTACGCGGGCATATAGTGGGCTGTGGGCATGGAGCTGGGTGGGTGGGCGGCTCTCACGCTCTCAGGGTCTACACTGGACTCTGAGAATGATAGCAAACACCCCCCCCTCCCCTTTCTCTACCTTCTAGCCCTCCATATGGCCCCTGAGAGGCACACACAGGCTGGGCAGGCGCTTCTCAGGGACAGGAAGCAGCAACGTCAAAAGGAAGAAACACGGGTGCAGGTGGAAGCATCTCTCAGGATGGGAGCAAGGCATGCAGGCGTTCATTCAGTCACTCACCCAGCCCACACTTCAGAGAAAAGAAAAGAAAGTGAAGCCGCTCCGTCATGTTCGACTCTTTGCGACCCCACGGACTGTAGCCCTCCAGGCTCCTCCATCCATGGGATTTCCCAGGCAAGAATACTGGAGTGGGGTGCCATTTCCTTCTCCACATTTTAAAACGACCTAGTAACTATGGCAGGTGGGTAGGAAAAAGGGACAAAGGCACACCAGGCCCAGGTTCTGCCTTCCTGGTCACCATATCCCTGCAGACTGCTCTAGGAGGAGAGGCTCTGTTTTCCTAGGAGATGCGGAGCCCCTCCCTTGTGACTGGGGCCACTTCAAAATTATTCCTCTTTTGATTTTAAAAAACGATCCTTCTTCGTTGATACCACACACACACACTTCTATCCTTTAACTGCTGCTTTTGTTTAATCACTCAGTCATGTCCGTCTCTTTTGCGACCCCGTGGACTGCAGCCTGTCAGGCTCCTCCATCCGAGGGATTCTCCAGGCAAGAATACTGGAGTGAGTTGCCATTTCCTTCTTCAGGGGATCTTCCCGACCCAGGGCTCAAACTTGCCTCTCCTGCACCAGTAGGCAGATCCTTTACCACTGAGGCACCTGGGCAGCGTCGCGCTTTCACTGGACTCTGTCATTTACCACCTTTCTGCTCTCCGAAAACCATGGCGTAGGCTTTCACTCCAGGCCAAGCCCTGCCCATCATCCCAGGTGAACACAGCATCCATGGGGATGCCCCAACAACAGCATTCCTCCCAGTTCCTAACGGGGACCTATGTGCTCTCAGGAAACACGTTTTTCATTCTCCATACAGCTTTTTCACAAGGTCACCCTTTCTTCAAGCCTCCTTAACCCATCCTTTCATTGAACATCTTGCCTCCAACAGTCCAGAGAAAACGGTGCCAGCTGCCCACTTGGCACACCCAACCCCAAGTGATCTGTGTCCCCACACATCCTCATCTCCCTCCTCCGTCTCCTGCTAGAAGGCAGACTTCCTTGTGTCAGGGCGACTCCCGTCAGTAAACCCAGCACCTCATCCCCTCCTGCCTCCTCAATTGTGCCTTTATCTGACATCTTCAACCTCTCTGTCTCTACCCTTCTCTCTCGAGCTCAAGGCTCTGCTCTTTAAAGATGAACACACCTCTTCTGACTTTGCATGGCACTGTGGCCACTGTCCCTTTCCTCTGCAGCCCAGCTTCTTAAAAGCTGTTTACACATGTTCCTGCTACGTCTTCCTTTTATACTAGAATCCTTGCCATTTATGGTGAAAGACAACCACCAAGGCCACCCATGGCCTCCACAGCTAAATCCAGCAAGCTTTCTTCCTCTCTGAAGCTTCCAACCTCACAGCAGCACCTACTGCTGTTGGAGGCTCCATCCTTGTTGAAATTCAATTCTCCCTCGGCTTCTGAGATGTAGGAGACCCCAGTTTAATTTCTGGGTTAGGGAGATACTCTGGAGAAGATATAGGCTACCCATGCCAGTATTCTTGGGCTTACTTGGTGGCTCAGCTGGTAAAGGATCCACTTGCAGTGTGGGAAACCTGGGTTCAGTCCCTGGATTGGGAAGATCCCCTGAAGAAGGGAATGGCTATCCACTCCAGTATTCTGGCCTGGAGAATTCCATGGACTGCATAGTCCATGGGGTCACAAAGAGTTGGACATGACTGAGCAACTTTCACCTTTTTTTCGGCTTCTGGGAAATAAATCTCTCCTGGTTTTCCTTCTGACTTTCTAATCATGTTTCAGATGCCTTCCTGGGTTCCTCCGCTCCACCAGCAACTTAAAGGCTGGTGCTCCCAGACTTTTCTGGATGCTTCTCTCCTACTCCATCTCCTCCTGGAAAGGTGGAGATGATGCCAAGGTTGGAATCTTTAGCCCAGATCTTCCCTACAGGCTAGATGTGGCATGCCCAGCTTCCTACGTGGTATCTCCTCTCACCTTGTTCAGTTGTAAGTCGTGTCTGACTCTTTGTGACCCCATGGACTTCAGTACAACAGGCTTCCTCCTTTTCCATCACTGTCTTTGGAGTTTGTTCAAGTTCGTGTCCATTGAGTCAGTAATGCTATCTAACCATCTCAACCTCTGTTGCCCTCTTCTGCTTTTGCCTTCAATCTTTCCCATCATCAGGGTCTTTTCCAATGAGTTGGCTCTTTGCATTAGGTGGCCAAAGTATTGGAGCTTCCACTTCAGCAACAGTCCTTCCAATGAATATTCAGGGTTGATTTCCTTTAAGATTGACTAGTTTTACCTCCTTGCTGCCCAAGGGTCTGTCAAGAGTCTTCTCCAGCATCACAGTTTGAAAGTATCATCTCCTCTCATTTCTGACACCTCAAATCCAGCATATCCCAAACGGACTTCACCATCTCTGTGTCCTCCCTGCATCCCCCACCCCACATCTCTTGCTCTCAAGCTCAGGGAACGATTCTATTCCAGGGACCCAAGCTAGAGACCAAGTCATCCCTGGCTTGTTACTGCTTATGACTGCCTTACATATTAACTCTATGTAATGCTCACAACCACCCTGGGAGGTGATGCCATTATGATAGCTCACTCAGAGGCAAAAAAAAANGCTCAGGGAACGATTCTATTCCAGGGACCCAAGCTAGAGACCAAGTCATCCCTGGCTTGTTACTGCTTATGACTGCCTTACATATTAACTCTATGTAATGCTCACAACCACCCTGGGAGGTGACGCCATTATGATAGCTCACTCAGAGGCAAAAAAAAAAATAAGAAACAGAGAGATTAAGTAATTTACCCAAGGTCATATAGCTAATAAGTGGCTGAGCTTGGATTTGAACCCAGAGATCCTGGTGCCAGAATCCTCACCCTCACCCACTAACTCCACAGCCTCTCGGTAGCCAAAGTCTATAGATTCTGCTTCCTTAATAACTCAACGCCACTAACTGTCTGGACCTCTGCATCCCAAATGTCTGGCCTGCCTCAGGCTTGTTCCCTATAATTCATGCCTCAGTGGGTCCCCTCATCCTTCCAGAGAAAATCTGAATCCTTGAGTGGGCTAGCAAAGCCCCGTTTTCATGTTTCCAGGACCCGCACACTAGAATTAGGGTGACTATGTAATTTATCACCCCCGTTGGGATTGTCTGAGAAGGAACAGGGACTATTTATAATTAAGTTGAGCCAATAGGTGTAGACCAGGACAGTCCCAGGCAGACTAGGATACACGGTCACCCTAACTATCATCCATTCCAATGGAAATATTGGCTGTTCTCTGAACACACTGAGTTCTTTCACCTCTGGGCCTCTGAACACACAGTTCCCTTCACCAGACAAAGGCCGTTTATCCTCTTCCAGGAGCCGTTCCCTGATGTCACGTCCGCAGGTTACATAAGACACCTTTCTGTCCTGCGTCCATCACATGCTCTGCTGCTGCTAAGAGAATGGGAGCCAATGTCACCTGGGCTGAGGGGTGGGGTGAGGGACGAGTTGTTCAGTCGCTAAGTTCTGTCTGACTCTCTGTGACTACATGAACTATAGCATGCCAGGTTCTTCTGTTCATGGGATTTTCCAGGCATGAATACCGCAGTGGGTTGCCATTTCCTTCTCCAGGGGGACACATTAGCAGAGTGGTTAAACATACGGGCAAGGGAGTCAAATGGCTGGGGGTCAGGTCTCAGCTCACGGTGTGATCCCTTTTAAGGTATCTAACCTCTCCACGGTTCCATCTTGTCAGAAGCTTTCATGAGGCTTGTATGAGATAGTGCACATGAAATTTGCCTGAAAGTGAAAGTGATAGTCGCTCAGTTGTGTCTGACTCTTTGCAGCCCCATGGACTGTAGCCCACCAGGCATCTCTGTTCATGGAATTCTCCAGGCTAGAATACTGGAGACGGTAACTGTTCCCTTATCCTGCTCATCTTCCCAACTCAGGGATCAAACCCAGGTCTCCCACATTGCAGACAGATTCTTTACCATCTGCGCCACCAGGGAAGCCCAAGAATACTGGAGTGGGTAGCCTATCCCTTCTTCAGCGGATCTTCCCAAGCCAGGAATCGAACCAGGATCTCCTGCACTGCAGGTGGATTCTTCACCAGCTGAGCTACCAGGGAAGCCATATCAACATAGCAAACGCTCATTACGCATGGCTACGATTGTTTACTGAGCATTAGCTATGTGCCAGGCGTGGGCGATCACTTCATATGCAGCACAGCTCATGTGTTGTCTGCCACAATGGTTCTGCAGAGTGGCGCTTGTTATCATCTCAATCTTAACACCTGGGGAGATGAGTCTCGATGGAGTTCCTTGCCTGAGGTAATTAGGCAGCTCTGGCGAGTGCTGGCCTCCAGTTCGCGCCCAGGTGCCCTGGACCCACAGTACAGGAAGTACCTGTGCTGTCGCACTTGGTCTCTCTCGCTAGGCTGAGGGCAGAGATGGAACCTGTAGCCTGTATTCTCAGCCGCCCCATCCCGCAAGCGTCTCCTGAGGAAAGGGAGGAAGGCATTTACAGGTGACCAGGAGAAGGCATGCTCGTGCTGAAATGAAATGCCGAGGGGCAGGCGTGTCATCAGGGAGGTGGGGTCCGGGGACCAGAAGAGCTGAGGTGGGACGGATGCCTTCCACCAGGTGATGGGACAGCCCAGAGCCATCTTCTCATGGGACCTGGGGTTTTTTCCCCCTAGAATTTAGGTTTTAAAAATAAATCTACTGGGAGGAGGAAGGAAAAGGGTGTGTGAGTGTGTTTGTGTGTGTATTCATGTGTTGCTGCAATTTGGGCTCTACTGTGTCTTATCCAAGGTAAAAGTTGCCAAAAGAAAATAAAACTCCTTCAACCATTTCCGTGTTCTTTTCTGGAATTAAGCTGCAGGAAGGACAGCTCAGAACACCATGTGTCTTAGATGCCCATTTACAGTAATTCAGCAACAGTGAAGTTGTGTGTGTGTGTGTGTGTGTGTNTGTGTTGCTGCAATTTGGGCTCTACTGTGTCTTATCCAAGGTGAAAGTTGCCAAAAGAAAAGAAAACTCCTTCAACCATTTCCGTGTTCTTTTCTGGAATTAAGCTGCAGGAAGGACAGCTCAGAACACCATGTGTCTTAGATGCCCATTTACAGTAATTCAGCAACAGTGAAGTTGTGCGTGTGTGTGTGTGTGTGCTTATAGAGGATGATCCAGGTGGAAGCTGGCATATCAGTGCCCATTCCTGAGGCTAAGCAGCAGCAAATTAGCAAAAAAATATTCCTACCAGGCCTCACACTGCTAAAGAGTAAATATAATTATCCTTAATCAATACAGGCCCTTCAGCACTAGCTAATGGCTGTCCTGAGCTTAATTGTTCGCAGCAGTTGGGGAGGGGGAACAGAATCCTCCCGCTTCCCTCGAGCAGGACAGAGTGTCTGGGAGCTGCGGGCAGGACCCCAGGGCGTGAGGAGGGGAAGTGGAGGCAGGACCCCAGGGTGTGAGGAGGGGAACTGCAGGGAGGACCCCAGGGCATGAGGAGGGGAAGTGGAGGTAGAGAGAGGCCAGGGGAAGCTCATGTGGTTTGCCCCAGACGGACTGAGGGGCTGCCCTGGTGTGGCATCCACATGGGCCCCTGCGCCTTGAGAGCCCTTGCCCTGCCCTCCTCCCATCTGTGAAGCCCTCCTCAGGCCCACACTCCCCTGCTGCCATCTTAACACCCTTAGTGTGCCACACGAGGGCGCAGGTTACAGACCGGGGCAGGCCTGGCCTCACGCACAGTCTCGTCCTCTGTGACTTCACCTCCTAGCCGAGTGGGCTCCACCAGGGGGCCTGTCCTATGGGTCCTGGGTAGGGAGAGGCTGTCTGTCTCAGCACTGAGGTCACAGCTTGTGCCAGTGCAGACTGCCCTGTAGATTTCTGGGGTTCCTGACCCAGGGCTCTTGGAGGAGTGAGGCAGTGGGTGGGAGGGGTGGTGGTGATGGTGGGGCTAAGTCAAACGGAAACTCCACAGAATAAGGGCTTTGCAGGTTGCCTGCTTCCCCCCGTGCTGAGTCCCTTCTAGCCTCGACTCCCTGGATGTGGATCTTGGCCCTGAGGTGATTCCCTGCTGCCTGTCAGCAGAACCGCAGGAAACAGGCTCACACACCCTCAAATCCAACTCAGAGGCCTCACAAACCCTAGATTTCCATTCCCTGGGTGCTGCACAAGCCCAGGAGACTGGTGCCCAAATTGCACATACTCTTGCTCACAGGTGTGGCCCTGGGGCTGGCCTGGCATCCCCTTCTTAGTTCTGAGAACTTGGCGGAGTTACTGTGCTTTTGATGCCTCAGCTTCTGCCTGTAAGACGTGGATTGTAAGACTGGTGGGGTGAGGGTGGGGCTGGGGGTGAGGATGAGCTGAGGGACGCGCACGTACTCGTGGGATGGTGCCAGGAACCCAGGAAGTACTTCCCCCGGGAGGTGCTGGCTGCCCGTGGCTCTCCTCCGTGCTCCCTCCTGACCCCCGAGTCCATCTCCAGTTCTGGCCTCCAGCCCCTCCCTCCATCTCCTTCCCTCCTCTCCCCTACGCGCCACGCCTCTCCATGGCTCCTGCTCCTCAAGCAGAGGCCACAGGAAGGACAGATGCACACTCCCCTCCCGCCTGTGTCTATTCCTGGCCAGGCGCAGGCGGTCCTCGGAGACTGATGTCCTATTGATTGGGCCAGAACACTGTCTAGACGAGGCAGACCTCCTGAAGTGGACACTGGCCGCAATATCACCCAAACTCCTCGATGACTCTTGGCACGTACATCCCCCTCCCCTGGGCAGGCCGAGCAGAAGACTGAAGCTGTGAGCTGGCGAGTGGCCCAGTGCCCAGCCTCCAGCCCCTGGTGTGAGTGTGGGAGGGGCTGAGCGGTGAGCACGGGGCTCAGGGTCCCCATCCCAGCTCATCTTCCTCTCATCACCCCTGACAGGGGTGGGGGCACTCTTGCTCCCTGAGGACTCATGGAACCTCTCTTCTTAGCAAAGAACTCCCGACTTTAGACCTGGTCACGGGGACACGAGCACCTCTCTTCTTGCGAGTGGTGCAGTCCGTTGGGGCAGTCCAGGCCAATCTCTGGGAGTGACTCCATTTCTAGGTGGGAGGTAGAGGAATCCGGGGTCAACTGCTGAGGAGCTTGGCCTCAAGGGCATATTTCCCACTGTGCAGGTCCTGTCTGAGAGGCCGCCCTCCGTGTTCTGCCTCTGCGGGCGTGGGAAGCAGGAAGAGGGGCTTTTTCTAATGCACAAGATGATGCCATTTGGCCTGGCTGGGCACTGCTCAAGCCAGAGGCTCTCAGAGCATGGTGACTGCTTCCTTGCTTGAACTTACTTCCTCTGTGACTCAGCGCTTTTTTGGGTCCCTCCGTCCAGTCTTTTGGGGACCAGATTCCCTGTCTGGTGCTCCAGCCTCCATGCGGCCTGTGTGTATGCTCAGTCCCTTCAGTCATGTCCAACTCTGTGACCCCCAAGGACTGTAGCCCGCCAGGCTCCTCTGTCTGTGGGATTCTCCAGGCAAGAATACTGGAGTGGGTTGCCATGCCCTCCTCCAGGGGATCTTCCCAACCCAGGGATTGAACCCATGTCTGTTAGGTCTCCTGCATTGGCAGGTGGGTTCTTTACCACTAGCGCCACTTAGGAAGCCCCCAGGCTCCTCATTACAGGAGGCCTGACCCTGCCCCAGTCTCCTCATCCTGAGCCTTTCTGTCTCTCATCAGACCTGCCTCACAGTTGCCATCAGAACTTCCTGGATGACCGCATTTGCCTTTTTGAAAGCAAACGAGAGTCGGTTTTCGTAGCGAACCCACCAGAGAGCCTGGTACCTCACTGGTCATCCCACCATGCTCCTTCCTGCTCAATCTCAGCACCTTTTCCTCTCATCTTTTTTCTTTGTGGGGCTAGAAAATATCTGATTCTCCTCCAGCCAATCCCTGTCCAAGACTGTCATCTTTTCTGGTCTAGTCCTAACAGGCTCAGTCTGGAATTCTGAATCTTCTGGCCCCTCAGTAGGCCTATTCCCTGCTCCCTGATGAGAGAAGCCCAAATTGCCTGAGTCCCAAAAATAGCATCTTCATCAGCGACTAAACAGCCTGACAAACAGCAGCCCCCACTCTCCCTTGCCCAGTCTGCTTGGGGACACGTGTTCTGAGCTTCTGCGCTCTCAGGAATCCCTGGGGACTGCAGGACTATCTGGGGACCCCTCACAGCCAACCCACAGGCATCACTTCCCCTTGGAACATACCCCTCATATGAAAGGAAGGATGGTGGAGGGAGGAAGACTTGATCGATGAGTCTCATCCCAGTCACTCTGGGCACTTTAAACGCACCAGCCCTGGGACGTGGCCAGGGCACACCGAACGGAGCACGCAAGGAGCCATGTGCCCACAGGCCCTCAGAAGACCCTGACGTGACTGGTTCAGTCACTGGTCACCGGGAGCCACAGCACTAGGTGGCTTTTCCATGTTTATTTTCAAAGAATAGGAAGTCCGGAGATGGGGGAAGTGACCAGTGATGATGTTACTGGGGGCAGAAGAAGACTGGCTCCATGTTCCAATGCCCCCGTGGCACACACACATGAGGCTCAAGCCGCAGGAACTAAGACGAAACTGGGTTTATGTCTCACAGGCAGAGAAGCCCACATAGTAGGGTTTATTTTCCATGATGGCCATCTGGCACATGGGAGGCTAGTCTTCCCCGTTGGGATGCCTGTGTATCTCTCATTTGTATTATTACTGACTTTATATATATATATATATTTCAATTTTTTGGTCACACTATATGTGGCACATGGGATCTTAGTTCTCTCATCAGGGCTTGAACCCTTACCCCTGCAGTGGAAGTGCAGAGTCCTGAGCACCGGACTGCCAGGGAAGCCCTGAGCACCTATACTGTTGAACGGCTTGCTTCCTTATAATCGTCCCCTTTGACTATTTATAACCCACCACTTTTAACCTGGAAACTCCTAATCACCCTTCAAAACCCAACTTGGACATAACCATCCCTAGAAAGTCTTCCCTGAGCTGCTATTCCATCCACTCCCGTAAAAAAATGGTTCCTCTATCTCTATACCTTGAAAAGGCTCTCCTTGTGATAGATCTATTCCACTGACTTGCAACGTATTTTGTTCGTCCGTCTCCTGTCTGAAACAGGGCAGCGATGATACTTAATCATCTATGTACCTTCTGAGTCTAGCACAGGCTTACAGAGTAGGTGCTCAGTAAATGCTTGTTGAATAAATGAATGCAGTGAACCTTTCCATTTGGAGTGCAGGCTCCTTGAATCTAGGAACCATACATTTTCTACAAGTCAGCATAACGCTTAGTGCAGAAGTTTACACATACCTCTGTGGAACAAAGGAGACGTTATTGCTCTGATTCTGCCCCCAAACTCATCTGTACTCAGTGAAAATCTCAACAGTCTCACCACTGACGCCTGGCAAATTTAGTCGCTCCCTTCTCTGTGTTCAAACCTCTGTAAACATGCCTGCATTATGGTATTTATCCCACTGTATTGAAACCATTTGTTTACATATTTGTCTTCCCCACTAGACATGAGCTCCTTGGGGACCTCCTTGGCGTGTGTTTCTCATTTTTCTTTATATTCCCCGTCCCAGCTCAGTGTCTGCACATGGAGTGAGTCACCACCAGGAGCGGGGCTGTGGCTATGGGGGACCAAGAATGGTTCCCAGCCTGATGGAGACCCTGGAAGGAGACTGACATGGCTCTGGCTCCTCCCGGGACAGCCTTGACAAGAGCCACTGTCCCTAGCTGAGGGCAGTAAAGTGCTTGGCAAGTTCAGAAAGATGCCCAGTTCCTTGGCTGGCCTCTTGTCCCTGCCCCTAAGTCCCCAAAACACATGATCCATCAATCTTTATAGCTGTCATGGCTGGATAAGTGTGGAGGTCACAGAACAGGTGGGCTCCAAGTTCAGGTTTCTCTCTTGGAGGATTAATGCAGCATCCCTTTGTCCTCTTGCCATCGGAAGTATCTCACAATAGTAATCAGATGCCCACTTTGTCCGAGTCCCTGTTCCAAGTGCTGAAAGCAATTCTGGAAAGACAGCCTGAGTGGTCAGCGGCTGTCACAATTGAAGGAAGGCTGGCAGGGAGAAGATGAGGGTGAAGGCTAGACCAGCAAGGAAAGTTCCAGAAACAATAAATTTCAGATGTCAGAAAAACAGCTTCAACACCTGCAGGGCAGCCCAAAGCTCTCAGGCCGGGCTGCTGGCAGCCCTTCCTGCAAGCTGGCAAGGTGCTCACTCTGCACTGGGCCTCCGGCCTCTGCTTCTAGCCCAAGGCTGGGCTCTGTCCTCAGTACCTCGCTTTAGGGTAATCATTTTAATAGATATGAACTGAGGGCCTCTTGCCTGAGTGAAACTGAAATCGAATCCATAATCCAGACAGAGTGGAGCGCAGCTGCAGTGGGTTAATTACGCGCACGCGGAGCATATGGCGTGCGGCGCGCGGCGCACCTCCAGACCAGCAGGCGGAGAGCGCTCTCTGGGACACAATTAGCTCCTGCGCATGCATAAAATATGAGCCAGGGCCTCCAAGAGAAAACTAAAGTTGCTGAAGTCATAACCTCAAACCAGTATGATTACAATCACTGAGTCGCGACACTTAGGTGTAAGCACCGTTTGCTCGACAGCTCACGCGCAGGTGGGCTTGCAGTGAGGCGGCTGTCCATCCTCTTCCTGCCTGGCAGTTCCTCCATATCTGCGTCCTCTGTTTTCCCCCAGCATCCCTTCCTTCCCCAGGTCCTGGGAACCACGCCACCTAACTCGGGGCCTTCAGGGGGATTATTACACGGGTAGGGCATGACTCAGGATAAGAGTAACGGTGTGACTGTGCTGAGTCTGACACTGTACATGTGTTACTTACTAATCCTCCCAGCGATGCTATGAGATAGATATTATTAGCCCCACTTTTCAGGTGCAGAAACTGAAGCTAAGGGAGTGAAATAAGTTGTCAAAGCCATCCGCCCAGCCTGACCCGAGAACTTCCCATTCTGCTCCGTGGAGGACTCAGAAGAACCAGGCTTGAGTCCCGGCATTCCAGCACTTTAGGCAAGTCATTTCATCTTTCCTCTCTGGAAGAGTGTGATAATAAAACTTACCTTCAGGGTTGTTCTGATGTGGGGATTAAATGAAATCATGTATGTGAAGGGGACCGGCAAGAAGCCTCAATCAAGGTCTGGTAGATAGGAATGCATAGTGATTAGGAACCAGGCTGTGAGAATCAGCGCTATGGGGTGAGGGATGGGGGCGGTGAATTTCCACTTCTTCCTCAGTGAGCCTCACTTCCTTTACAGCTTTGCTCTAATGGCTCCTTGTCCAGGGCCTTCCCTGACCAACTGGATTTGAATTACCACTCCCATCAGGGACACTCCATACCCTCATTGTCTGCTGTATTTTTCTCATAAGATTTGCCACCTTTTTACATACTATATTTTATACTGTGTTAATTCCCATTTCCCCCATCCCTGCTCCCCACCAGAATGCAAGCTTCATGAGGGCAGGGGGGTGTTTATCTATTTTGTTCATTGTTATATTTCCACCACCAGTAACACTGCCTGACACCTAGTAGGGGCTCTATAAATATTTGGTGAATGAATAAACAAATGATTTACCTCAGTAATCCTGTTTCCTCATCTGTAAACTACCACCCTCTTAGATGGTTGTGAAGATTCTTTCACATCAATTTCATTTTACTTATTTAATTGAAGTATTGTTTTATATATATATATATATATATATATACATATAAACTTCCAGATCTTCAAGCTGGAGTTAGAAAAGGCAGAGAACGAGAGGTCAAATTGCCAGCATCTGCTGGATCATCAAAAAAGCAAGAGAGTTCCAGAAAAACATCTACTTCTGCTTTATTGATTATGCCAAAGCCTTTGACTGTGTGGATCACAACAAACTGTGGAAAATTCTTCAAGAGATAAGAATATCAGACCACCTTACCTGCCTCCTGAGAAATCTGTATGTGGGTCAAGAAGCAACAGTCAAGAAGACATGGAACAACAGATNAGGTCAAATTGCCAGCATCTGCTGGATCATCAAAAAAGCAAGAGAGTTCCAGAAAAACATCTACTTCTGCTTTATTGATTATGCCAAAGCCTTTGACTGTGTGGATCACAACAAACTGTGGAAAATTCTTCAAGAGATAAGAATATCAGACCACCTTACCTGCCTCCTGAGAAATCTGTATGTGGGTCAAGAAGCAACAGTCAAGAAGACATGGAACAACAGACTGGTTTCAAATCAGGAAAGGAGTACCTCAAGGTGTATATTGTCACCCTGCTTTTTAACTTCTGTGCAGAGTACATCATGTGAAATTCCAGACTGGATGAAGCAAAAACTGGAATCAAGATTGCAGGAAGAAATATCAATAACCTCAGATATGCAGATGATACCACCCTTATGGTGGAAAGCAAAGAAGACTTGAAGAGCCTCTTGATGAAAGTGAAAGAGGAGAGTGAAAATGTTGGCTTAAAACTCAACATTTAGAAGACTAAAATTATGGCATCTGGTCCCATCGCTTCATGGCAAATAGATGGGGAAACAATGGAAAGAGTGAGAGACTTTATTTTGGGGGCCTCCAAAATCACTGCAGATGATGACTGAGCCATGAAATTAAAAGACATTTTCTCCTTTTAAAGAAAAGTTATGACCAACCTAGACAGCATATTAAAAAGCAGAGATATTACTTTGCCAACAAAGGTCCATCTAGTCAAGGCTATGGTTTTTCCAGTAGTCATGTATGGATGTGAGAGTTGGACTGTGAAGAAAGCTGTCACACAATTGATGCTTTTGAACTGTGATGCTGGAGAAGACTCTTGAGAGTCCCTTGGACTGCAAGAAGTTCCAACCAGTCCATCCTAAAGGAAATCAGTCCTGAATATTCATTGGAAGGACTGATGTTGAAGCTGAAACTCCAATACTTTGGCCATCTGATGAGAAGAACTGACTTATTGGAAAAGACCCCAATGCTAGGAAAGACTGAAGGCAGGAGGAGAAGGGGATGACAGAGGATGAAATGGCTGGATGGCATCACTGACTCCAAGGACATGAGTTTGAGTAAGCTCCAGGAGTTGGTGATGGAGAGGGAAGCCTGGTGTGCTGCAGTCTATGGGGTTGCAAAGAGTCAGACACGACTGAGTGACTGAACTGAACTGATATATATGTGTACACACACACACACACACACACACACACACATATATGTGTGCATGTGTGCTTAGTTGCTCAATGTGTTCAACTCTTCGAAACCCCATGGACTGTAGCCAGGCTCCTCTGCCCATGGGGATTTTCCAGGCAAGAATACTGGAGTGGGTTGCCATGCCCTCCTCCAGGGGATCTGCTCGATCCAGGGTTCGAACCCAGCTCTCCTGCACTGCAGGGGGATTCTTTACCATCTGAGCCACCAGGGAAGCCCGTATTTACATATACACACATATATGTCTTTCACATTCTTTTCCATTTGGTTTACTATAGGACATTGACCATAGTTCCCTTTACTATACAGTAAGACCTTGTTCGTTATCTGTTTTATATACAGTAGTTTGTATCTGCTAATCTCAAACTTCTACTTTATCCCTCCCCACCTCCTTTCCCCTTTGGTGATGGCTGTGAGGATTACCTGACATAGCTTCTAGGGTGCTTAACACAGAGCATGACATTTGGTACCTTCTCTAGACATGACGGTTATGAGATGAAACTGTTTACTTTCTGTCACCATTGTCACTTCAGTGCTCAAGAGAGTGATTGGTACAAGATAGATGTTCACTAAACATCTGTTGAATGGATTCTTACTCTTTGAAGGTCTTTGAATCTGAAAAGGTGTAGGAGGCCTCTTAGAGCCTGAGGCCCCCAATGTTCCCTACTCTAAAGGACAGCTTGTGGTTCCCAGAGGCTTAGGGCTGAGGATGGGGTATTGCTCAGAGCGTGGCCACATGTCAGAGCTGGCACCCGGCAGCTGACTCTATTTGCGAGCCTTGTTGGCTGGAGTTGGGTTGCCAGAGAAAATACAGGATGCCCAGTTAAATGTAAATGTCAGATAAACAGAGGTAATTTATTAGTATGGGTATGTCACAGTATTTTGGTCATCTGATGTGAAAAGACAACTCATTGGAAAAGTCCCTGGTGCTGGGAAAGATCGAGGGCAGAAGGAGAAGAGGGCATCAGAGGATGAGACGGCTGGGCAGCTTCACTGATGCAATGGACATGGCGGTAGCGGTTTAGTCGCAAAGTCGTGTCTGACTCTTGCAACCCCATGGACTGTAGCCCGCCAGGCTCCTCTGTCCCTGGGATTCTCCAGGCCAGAATACTGGACTGGGTTTCCGTTTCCTTCTCCATGCAATGAGCATGAACTTGGGCAAACTCTGGAGATGGGGAGGGCCAGGGAGGCCTGGTGTGCTGCAGTCCGTGGGGTCACATGGGGTCGCAAAGAGTCGGACACGACGAGGAGACTGAACTACAGCAATGACAGTGTCCCATGCAGTGTTTGGGACACACTTGAACTGAAAAGTTATGCTTTATCCTTAATTTTCATTTGCTCTTCCTTAGCTGAGGGTGTGTTTTCATGGCCCTCTGAGGAAACGGAGGTATCAGGAAGATTCCCCTCGGAGACAATCATATCTCCTCCTCGGCTATGGCTGCTGTGCTTAGGTGGGGGCTTCACGAGCTCAGAGGTAGAGAGAGAGGCCGGAGAAGGGGTCAGAGGGACTCAGAAAGGGTGACGCTGACCTCTGTCACTGGGAGGACCATATACCTCGCCTTAGACGTTTTCTTTGAGGAATGGATGTGAAAGGGTGAGAATTCAGGTCTCTCCCTGGATCGCTGCTCTTAGGTGCCATTGGCTAAGCCTCCTCCATCTGCAAATGCCTCCATCCATTCATCTCAGAGGAGGTATCTCCTCCACCTCAGAGAAGAGGCCTCAAGCCACCGGAAGCACTGCCTGTGTTACCCAGCTAGTTAGCTGCTGACCTGGGCTTGGACCCTGGCCTCCTGTTGGAGAAGGGGTGAAACCACAGCACACTGTCTAGTCTGTGCCACGACTGAGCTCTGAAGCACCTGGAGAATCCCACCAACGTTTCTCAGAAGCCTGTTATGTACCTGACACCACGTCACAGGCAGAAGTGGGTGCTTGCAACTCTGTGGTGTGGGCAGTCCTGCAGCCTTGGTTCCCGCCCCGCTGTGCCTAGACTCCATGCTGGCCTGGTGGGCTGCCCTCATCCCCTCTGGGGGCCACTGTGTGAAGCTGAGGTCCTTATGCCCATGGGGGAAAGTAGGCTGAGGTCAAACCCAGACTGAAATCTCAGACCAGAGATACCGCCCCCCTTTGCCTCTCCCTTGCCTATCACTATACTCTGGGTTTCCAAGGCCTGGGCTGCTCCCCATCCAGGCCCCAGTATGTTCCTTTGGCAGCCTCAAGACCTCTCCCATCCACTCCGTCCCTCTCATCCAGGCAAGTCCAGCTGTCTCCCTCCCGAGGGTTAGAGTTCCTGGTGCCCGTTAACTGAAAGCTAACTAATCTCATCCACTCTCCCAGGATCAGGGAGGCATGTCCTAGCAAGTGAGACCCAGGGCGACTCTAATCACCAGTCTATAATTACTTTTCACACCCCAGCTGCATCTTGACGACCCTCTTTGAGCAAAGAGTCTGTGCCTTAGGCTAATGATCACATACCAGGCAGATGTGGGAGGGCCGTGGAGGGAATATACAAGATCAAGGAGGCTGTTGGTACCTTCTTCCAGACTGCTGGAATTTGGGGGAGCTTTGAGGTATGTATCCCTGTGGTTGAGGCATCAGCATCCTTCTCTCCAGCTGGGTCCAAAAGGATCATCCATCTCACCTTGGACCTTTTCTGACCTTCTTCCACATCCCCACTGCTGATAGATGGCAGCTCAAATGAGGGGAAGCAGGAAGGTCACCAAAGGGTCTCCCTACACAGGCATGGGCCAGGTCTGATGAAACCACGGCAGTAGCAGAGTGCAACTGGAGAAGAAGGCAGGGCTGTCACCAACTGAAACGGTGAAGTGAGGAAGCGGCACCGAAACTGGGGGAGAGGGGCCTGCAGAAAGGGCCCCTCGAGAGGAGCCCTGGCCTGCAGTCATGGCCAGCAGGGGACATTTTCACTTTACCCTCCTCCTTCCCTCCAAGCTGTTGCCAGGACGCCCCGTCGGCAACCCCAGCTGGAAGCAGAAGGCAAGGAGGGGAGGATGGGAGCAGACCTGGAGGGAGACCACTGTCCCACCCTTTCAGGGTGAATAGCTAAGGGGCTGTTTCTTCTCTTTCCATCCCACGCAGGAGAAGAAACAGGAGGGAGCAGAGCAGAGGGTGTCTGTTCCCGGGTCTGTGAGGGCACTGATGTGGTGCGGGGAGATGGGTTTACAAGTTTCAGGAAAAGAAACACGTATGTTGGTCTCAGAAGCCTCAGGACCTTGAACTGTGTGTGTGACCTTGGTCACTTACCCACTTTGAGCCTGTGTCTTATCTGTAAAGTGTGACACTGACTACCCTGCCCACTGTGAGGTTTACCGAGGATAACGTGAGCAAAATCCCTCAGCACAGTGTGGGCCTGTAGTAGATGTACAATAAACAACTGGAGCTGCATGTCCGCAGAAGGTTGCCTGATGACCTGGGCTTGCCCTCCTGTCCTGGGCCTCCTCCCTGCCATCTTGCCCAGCCTCCATCCATGCAGTCCCCCCCTCACACATGTGGATCTGAGTCTCTCCCAGCCTGGGGTCAGCTCCAGGAAGCTGGCTGCCAGCCCTACCTGCCAATTTCCACAGCAACACTCGCCAGCACAGAGCCCATCCCAGCTTCCATCTCTGTTTGCTCCTGAGTATTGGCTCCATGCCCCCGAGGGACTGCTATGCATGGAGGCAAGCATGAAGGGGCAGGGGGCCAGGCTGCAGCAGAGGAGGGAGGGGAGACCGCCCCCCCACCCCGCCCCGCAGGGTCTGGTTCCCAGTACTCTGGGTGGGCAGCTAAGCAGGGCAGGAATGAGGTGGCCCTCCCTGCCTGGGAGAAAGCAGCAGCTGCCTGTCTACCCTGTTAACTGGAACAGTTAGGCAGTTAGGAGTCAGAGGATGTCTCATGTTTATTCATGTACCGTTCACACACTGTCTTTCTGTGTCCGTGACAGTTCCTGGGGTACTTTACGGCCACTCCCCCCTTCTTTAACTTCCTCTGCCTCCAAGTAGCTCCTGGGCAAGCATCCTGTGCCTTCTCTCATCAACTCATTTACAAATTGTAAATGAACATCTGTATAATGTCTTACAGTTTACCAAGCACTTTCCACATCCATTACTCCGTGTAAGTCTCACAGCCGCCCTGCGCAGTTTCTATTATTATCAGTATCCCCATTTTACAGATGCTCCACTCCACCCGGGGCTCCAAGCCCCCAGCAGAGAGGCGAGGCCGTCTGCTGGCGCAGCAGCCAGTCTGCTGGCCTCCATGGGGTCTCTGCGGGTAACCCAGGAGAACAGAGCCGATGGGTACTATTCACCTCACTGGGTGCCTGGGCTGGTTTTGCTGACCCAGGTAGTGCGGACGCGAGACAAAGTGTTCCTGTGGGCTGATGCAGGACCATCATCCTCCCCTCTCCTGGCTGAGCTCTGGGGGTTCCTTTGCCAACAGTGCAGCTGCTGCTGCTGCTGAGTCGCTTCAGTCGTGTCCGACTCTGTGCGACCCCATAGATGGTAGCCCACCAGGCTCCCCCGTCCCTGGGATTCTCCAGGCAAGAACACTGGAGTGGGTTGCCATTTCCTCCTCCAATGCATGAAAGTGAAAAGTGAAAGTGAAAAGTAAAATTGAAGTCACTCAGTCGTGTCCGACCCTCAGCGACCCCATGGACTGCAGCCTTCCAGGCTCCTCCATCCATGGGATTTCCCAGGCAAGAGTACTGGAGTGGGGAACAGTGCAACAGGGAAAAGTAAACACCCATCCCTTACTGCAGGGGGCCGGGGACATGTGGCAATCCTCCACTGATGAACAGTGTAGCAATTGTTGCCTCCTCAGCAAACTTCTACCTCTGACAGCTGCTTGGACCCCCCGGGGCTCCAGGGCACACCAAATGCCTTCTCTGCTCTGCTCCATTCAGGGTACCCAGAGCATGCCCCCCTTTTCAGGGGAAGGGCCGCCCCGGCTCCAGGGGAACTCGCTTATCCACACACGCCTTTTCTTGGAGGCTTTCTCTGAGCACACTAGCTATAGCGCCCCTTCCCTGACTCTCCATCTTCTTGCAAAATTTTTCTTACTAGCACATATTCACCCTGACAATCTAAGACTTTCATTTCTTTTCTCTCTGTTGCTTCCACTAGAATGTAAGTTTCTTATGGAAAAAGAGTACTAAATATTGGGAATCTGAATATATAAATGAAAGAATTATACTAAACCTTTGGGAAAAGTAAAAGTGGTAGTCATTTAGTCATGTCTGACTCACTGCGACCCCATGGACTATAGCACACCAAGCTCCTCTGCCCATAAAATTCTCCAAGCCAGAATACTGGAGTGGGCTGTCATTCCTTTCTCCAGGGGATCTTCCTGATCCAGGGATTGAACCTGGGTCTCTCACCCTGCAGGCAGATTCTTTACTGTCTGAGCCACCAGGGAAGCCCCAACCTTTGGGAAGATTCAGTTCATATTTAAGAGTTGATTCATTGGAAAAGACTTTGATGCTGGGAGGGATTGGGGGCAGGAGGAGAAGGGGACAACCGAGGATGAGATGGCTGCATGGCATCACTGACTCAATGGACGCGAGTCTGAGTGAACTTCGGGAGTTGGTGATGGACAGGGAGGCCTGGCGTGCTGCGATTCATGGGGTCGCAAAGAGTCAGACACGACTGAGCGACTGAACTGAACTGAACTATGCACCAGGCACTTTTTTTTTTTTTTTTAACTCTTTTGATTCTTACAGTGATGTCAGGAGATAACTTTTGGTATCCCCATTTTAGTGATAAGGAAACTGATGCTCAGAAGGGCTCCAGGACTTGCCCGGCGTCACATCCTGGCTGACCTGGTCCTCATCACAGTGAGAGGCACCATCAAACATGCGGCTGCCAAGCTTGTGCATCAGAGTCCTACCTCCTTCACATTCTCACCCTTCCCATCGCACAGCACACGCACATCATCAAGACATGCCAGCCCCACCACTGGAGTATTTCTTGACTCCATCTGATCCCTTTTCTCTTTCCAGGTTCCAGAGCCAACCCACAATCATCTCTCAGAGCTGCCTTACCTTGACCCTTCAAGGCCTCAATTTTATATCTGCAAAATGGGGGTAAGTTCAACCAACTCCAAAGGCCTTCCAAAGGCCTCCCAAGTAGGTTGACTAACAGTCCTGGTTTATGTCTGGCATTATGCTATTTGCGGGCCCTTTGCCTTCATAGTTTTCTCCCTCCCTTAAAAGAACCTAAAAATTAACCTTTACATTGGTATATAAAGACAAACATAATTCAGGCTGGATTTATTGTTATGTTTTCATTATCATCATATTCTTTTCTCATGATTAAAAAAAATAAAATTAAAACATTTTCATGGGTCCCTGAAAGTATGGTGTGCTCTAGGTGCTATGCTTGTGCCTGACGGATGGGTTGGTTCTTTTGACTTTAGCACCAAAAATTCCACATCCCAGGAAACTTCTCAGTCCCAGGCAGACTGGGACAGCTGGTGACTCTGCTGGGAGAACCCCCCACCCCGCCCCCGCCTGATCTGGCTCCCATTGCCTCTCAGCGTCTACTTCTCTGGCTAATTCTACTCTAGACACACTGGTTGCTCTGTTGGTGCCTGACCAACCTGGGCACACTCCCGCCTCAGAGCATTTGCACTCACCCCTCCCTCCGCCTGACATAAACATTTGGCTAATTTCATCAAGATCTGCGCCCAAGTGCCACTTTGTCAGTGTAACCCTCTGTGGCCACCAGGGCACAGCCCGTTCATGGTCTCCCTTCCCCCCTCCTTTTCATGCCCATATGTTCCCCCACACAGCAGTCAAAGTGACCTTTCAGTAAAGAAAACTGGTCATGTCTGTCTCCTAACAGCAACAAGGAAATGTTTCTTGGTTCTCACTGCTTTCAGAAGATGCAGGTTCCTTCGCCTGACCTGCAGGCCCTGATGAGCTGAGGCTCCCATGGGGAGACATTCTGGTCAGGAGCTATAGTGCTAACCCTTCTGCGGTTTTTCTCCCAAGGACCTCCCGGTGCACAGCTGCACTGACCAACTTGTGAGAAGCTCTTTGGGGCATCTGAGCCTCAGTTTTACCTGACCTCAGCATGCCAAAAGAAGGCTTGGGATTGGTGCAAATGGGAAGGACAGATGGATGGATGGATGGATGGATGGAAAGACTCTGAGAGACCCAGAAAGTCTGGGCTTTTACTCTCTCCCAAACCCAGCTGGAAGCTCTGGGGAGACCGTGAAGGATACTGGGCCCCATGTGGCCAGGGCAGCAGTGACAGGATTTTACTTGGAAATTTTCACCTTCTTTTACCTCTGGGCATTGCTGGAGGCTGGGCAGTACTTTCCAGAAGCCACAGAACAGAGAATTGACAGGCTACAGTGAGGAAGCCTTGTGCCTTCCTGCACGCAGCATACTATGCTTTCCCTCCGTGGTGGAAACAGAGGGTTAGGAGGTCCTCCAACCATAAAGCCCTTTGTTCTCGTGAGTGCTGAGCCCTACTTCAACAATAAAAATGAATACTTTAATATCAAACCTTTATCCTGTGCCAACCATTCTCAGTTCTTTAACGCCTAAGGTGATTTATTCCTCACAATAGCCCTTGGAAGGAGTATCATTTGGTGAGATGAAGGTTTGGAGCTCCTATCTGTCTGACCCTAAGATGCCAGAGTGGTAGGAGGTGTGGGAAGGCCTTTCCCCTCCGCAACTCTTTTTGGAGCAGAAGTCCCTGCATTATCTGGGAAAGCACCCTAAGGGCGATCAGGGCCAGTCCTGTGGAGACCACCTCATGGGTGCTACTCTGCTGTAGACACAGCTGGAGTTGACACAAATCCTGCCGTCTTAGGTACCGCCAACAGCAGTGGTGCCTGGAGTACCGAGGTCCTTTAAAAATATGTGGTGAATAAATGAATTTATTGAGCATCAGCTTAGTGCCAGTGCTCGAGAAGGTAATTTGCATGCCTTGTCTCATGTAAACCACACCAAAACCCCAAGTAGTATTGTGAATTCGATTTAACAGATGAGGAAATAGCAGCTCAGGGAGAATAAGTAGCTTAACTGAGGCCAAACAACTAATAAATGTTGAAGCTGGGATTTGTCCCCAAGACTGTCTGACTTGCCTCTAACAGCTTAGGCGCTTGATTAATACTGTTAGGTGGCAAATGAAAATCGGGCCGCTGACAGCTCTGCCTGGGATAAAAACACCAGCATCGTGCACTGTGCACTAGGAAGAGCTGCTCTGGCAGCGGGAGAGGATCTGGAGCGGCGCTGCTGCTTGGCTTCTCAGCCCTCCCCGCCCCCCAGCCCTCTGGCTTGGGATCAGCCCTATCCATGCATGACCCACGCTCCGAGTCCCCCCCCAGCCCTGCCCACCCTTGAGCTGCAGCTGTGAAATCATAGTGGCAGATCCAGTTTAGTTCCCTGGATGCGCCTGTGATTATGCCTGCCTCGGCGGGGAGGTTACCCGTTCTCTGTCCTTGCCCTGTGACAGACAAGCTCTCCTTCCTCATGCAGCTTGCTCCGAGACACCACCTCCTCCATCAAGGCTTCCTGGATTGACTAGAAGTCGGCTGGCAGCTGACGGAAGTCCTTCCATCCACTCATTGAAAGCTCTGGACCCAGATCTCAGCCAGCAACTGCCCCTGTCTTCTTGGACTATTGACGGGACATTTCTGTGAAGGTTTAGGTCCCAGCAAGGAAGTCCCCTTACTGATCTTGAGGGAGGCCCTCATTCAAGCAGGAGCTGTCTGGCAGAGTCAATTTCACCAGCTCCTATTTCCGAAGGGCTCATGGGGTAAACCCAGTAATCAAGGGTGCTTTGAACAAAGTGAAGGGGCAGAAGGGAGTGGGGAGGAGTGAGAGAGACAGAGACAAAGAGAAAGAGAGAGTGGGAGGCTGGTGGCACAGAGGCACAGATAACTATTGGTGGTGGTGGGGGCAGTGTAAAAGTTCTCTTTAAAAAAAAGAGAGAAGGAACGTTCCTAGGGCAGGTTCTGCTGAGGGTCCCTGGAAAACCCCAGAACACCAGAGTCTGCACCCTGGCTTCCAGTGAAGATGTGCCCTAACTAGGCTCACAAGTTTCGGCACATGGAGATTTGGGGATGCTTATGTTTAGACTTGGGGGGATCTTCCAGACTTTGGTTATGCAAATTACTTTCCCAGTCTCAGTGCAGTCTCAGAAACTTGGAATAATAAAGTTTTGAAGATCATGTTAAAAGCCTTCTCATTTTACAGATTAGAAAATCAAGGCCTGGAGTCTTGCCGCAGGCACGCAGTGGGCCCCTCCTTGCAGGCAGCTCCTGCCTCCCCGTGTTCATGGAGGGAAGCCAGCGGCGGAAGCAGGCCGCAGGGACAGGACAGAACGAGTCGTTCCTCTCATTCCTCCCCGTCCTCTCCTTCCTCGCGTCCCGAGGCAGTATTTCCAGGCTGGCAGAGCAGGGTGGGGTGCAGGGAAGGCTCGGCGGGAAGGGGGGCCTGCAGGGCCGGGGCAGACACCAGTGACAAGAGCAATTTATTTCCTGGGCGCAGATTAGATGGCAACTGAGAAATTCTCCCTCCGTCGTCATCCATCAGCAGGCCGCCTCCGGCAGCCTCCGTGGGGTCAGGACATTTGTCTTGACTGCACGACTCTGTTGCTTTATTTGGGCTCCTGTGGCTCAAGCCATGCCAAAGACCCCCAAGCCAGCACAAGGAATCAAACTTAAAGATTGTCCATAGAGCTAGGACCTTACAAACTGCACCTGTCTGCTCCCACCCTGGGCTGCACAGACCCCCGGAAAGACATGATGTATTTCCTCGTGGCCTTCGGGGAAAAAAGGGGGCTTCTCTTAGTGCACTGCACTGTCTGGGAAGGGAGCAGCCCTCAGAGACTCTGCCCAGGTGTGCGGGATCTTTGGCATTTTTCCAGCCTTTGACAGGAGGATGTTGGCTAAAAGAAGGCCCCCATCATAACCACTCAGCTCTGCCACTGTCGGGCAGAGTCAGTCATGGACAATATATAAACGAATAGAGCAGCCACGTTCCAACAAATCTTTATTTATAAAACGCAGGTGACTGGCCATATGCTAATGGCGCAAACCCTCAGGAATTTGGGAAACCTTCCCCTTCTTAATAGGATACGTATGCTAAGTCACTTCAACCATATTCTTTGCAATCAGCTCTTTGCAACTCTATGAACTGAGCCCACTAGTCTCCTCTGTCTGTGGGATTCTCCAGGCAAGAATACTGGAGTGGGCTGCCATTTCCTACTTCAGGGGATCTTCCTGACCCAGATATCGAACTCATGTCTCTTACATCTCCTGAGATGGTAGTCAAGTTCTTTGCCACTAGCACCACCTAGGATAAGATATATCAACTAATAATTATCATGATAAATTTTACAATGAAAAGCTGTAAATCAAGTAATGAGGCCATGGTGTTTACCCTAAATTCCAATACAGGGAGCCTGTATGTTGTCTCACCGTCTCAGAAGCCAAAGGGGTCTGCTTTTTCATGATTTGGGGCTATTATCTCTTACAGCTTCCTTAATCAGTGTTGGACAGGAGTGTGTAGGAGTTAAGACAACAGGCTCTGGAATCATCAGTCCTAATTCTACTACTAACTATATGATCTTAACCTCACTTGTCTCAGTTTTCTCATCTGTACAATGGGGATAATAACAATTCACCCTTGTAGGGTCATTGTGGAACTGAATGAATTATAGGTAAAGCACAATGCCTGGCTGGTGGTGAGTCCTCAGATGTTGCCAGATCCTAGAAGTGATCCAGATCCTTCACTAAACACTGCCCAGGGCTGGCTAATCTTGGGTGATGTGAGAGGTTGAGGTCTGAGGACACTGTTCCTGTTAGATGGGTAATAAGTGACCATCCCCATCCAGGTACCTTGGCATCAGGCATTTGAGATTTCTCTTTTGCCTTTGTCTATTTGTATTAGAATAGAATTATATCAAGGAGAAGAAGAAAAAGGACATGGAAACTGCATCTATTGAGTTGCTAGAGTGGGTTGTCCAAGATTAAGTGCCTCACACTTTTACATCATAAAATCCACACAATGATCCTGCAAGGTAGACCTTAGTGTTCTCATTTTACAGACAAAGAAAATTAAGTTCCAGAAAGGTATGTGACATGCTCGAGGTCAGTCAGATTGCCTAATTACAAGTTCATTCTTTCATCAAATATTGCTTTTTCACCAGCTGTGTGTTGGACAGACATAACTTGTGAAACAGAGATAGATAAAACCAGCTCACGGTCTAGATGGGGGAGATGAGAATTTAAATCAATCATTTTAGGGTAGGATTGATTACAAAGGAAAGTTTAGGGGAGCAGGAAGTCTTCACCAAGGAGGAGGCAACAAACTGAGTCTTGAGGAATGAATGGGAGACTACCAAGAGGACAGGAGAAATATCATATGCAAACACACAGGCATTAAATAACATGGTGCTTTTGAGACCATTCATTGCCCTGCAGGATTGCATGGACAAGCAAGTGGCAAAGTGATTGGAGAGTCAAGTTGCAAGGGGTTAGGAGAGGCCCTATGAATCACGATGAAGAGATTGATCTTGGTTCTGTATGCAACGGGGAGACATCTATTATAAAGAGTCTTCAGTGAGGCATCAATAGAACCAAATTCTGTTTTGGAAATAAAAAACGAAGGTTGGTCTGGAAGGTGAATGAGGCAGGAAATAGGAAGGTCATCTGAAAGACAGCCAAAATAATCCAGGGGAGAAATGATGAAAGGGTTAACGAAAAAATGGCAGTGGGTCTAGGGAGGAGAAGAGTGGTTTGAGAGATACTGAGGAGATAAGGTTGGCTGGATTTGATTGACATTAAAGGTGAAGTGGGGAAGAAAGAATGGACTCTAGGGTGGTTTGGAGCTTTGGGTGATGATAGGAATGGGTACAATCTTGACTGATATGGGAAAAAGAAGGGCAAAAGGATTTTACAGAAAGAGCTCCCCTTTAGATAGGCCAAGACTGGCTAGTGTGGGAGTTAATTGTGGTGGAAGGTGTGGGAGC
>SJYA01000475.1:224387-241454 GCA_006410615.1 Neotragus moschatus
AGGCCAAGACTGGCTAGTGTGGGAGTTAATTGTGGTGGAAGGTGTGGGAGATGACTGGGTTGAGAAGAGGACATACATTCTTAATCCCGCAGAGAATCACTGATAAGAGCTGAGAAATAATACCTTCATCTGGCCCAGATAACCAGTTTTGGGAGAACAGTAGAGGGTGTTTAGAGGTTTCTGTGGTGCTCAGGCTCAGTAGTTGTGGTGGGAGGGCTTAGTTGCTCTGCGGCATATGGGATCTTAGTTCCCCAACCAGGGATCAAACCTGCATCCCTTGCATTGCCAGACAGAGTCTTAACCATACTTAACCACTAGATCGCCAGAGAAGTCCCTTATTTATATGTTTTCAATTATAAAAATCCTTCATTTTCTAGGAGCAAGTTAGTTTTCTGACAAAATACTTTTGATCATTTTATTTTAAACATTTCAAAATAGTTTTCTTTTTAGAGCAGTTTTAGGCTCACAGCAAAATTGAGAAGATACCATTTTATTTTTCTTTGTTGGTCCTCTAATTTTCTTGTGTCTTCACACACACACACACACACACACACACACACACACTGTGATTGAGAAGCTGAGCAATGCTATTTCAGGTCAAACACAAGGTGTGATTCTAATGTATTAAGGCTGACTTTCCTATTTAATTCCTAAATTGGTTCTAATGGTTATTTCCAAAGAGGTACCCTACAACCAGTCAGCAATGCCAGCACCATTGAATTAAGTATGCAGCCTCCCAAGGCAACCCTTAAGCCCTTTGAAGGGCACTGCAATCTTTTGAATGCACACTGTGGAAAGATTCCTACGCGTGCTTATTTTTTAAAAACTGTATTAAAGTCCTGGCTCTGCCACTTAGTCATCTGTGTGACCTTGGATAAGTTACCTAGCTTCTCTGTGCCTGGTTCCTTCACCTGTAGAAAGGGGATAGTAATGAGCCTACACAAGTAAACTGCTTGGAACAGTGCCTGGCCCTTTGGAAGCATGTGGTAGATGGTCACTTTCAGCTGTCCTTCAATACACCCTCTTGCCCTTCATCTTCTGGGAACATCCCCAGGTAGAAAACCCAGTGAGTTAAGGCATGTTAGGTAAAGTTAAGTAGTTTGGTCCAAAGTCTGGGGTAAGGTAGTGTTCAGAGCATGTCTTTTGATCTAACTAGGACTAAACATCGCCCTTCAGGGCTTCCCTGGTGGCTCAGTGGTAAAGAATCTGCCTGCCAGCACAGAAGTAAGTTTGATCTCTTGGTTAGGAAGATCCCCTGGAGAAGGGAATGGTGAGCCATTCCAGTATTCCTGCCCGAAGAATTCCATGGACAGAGGAGCCTGGTGGGCTACAGTCCATGGGGTCACAAAGAGTCAGACATGACTGAACACACACCCACAAACACAGCCTTTTGGGAACTGGCAGGCTTGCATTAGGATTTGCTGAAGACAGAGAGGCGATGGCATCCCACTCCAGTACTCTTGCCTGGAAAATCCCATGGATGGAGGAGCCTGGAAGGCTGTAGTCCATGGGGTCGCACAGAGTCGGACATGACTGAGTGACTTCCCTTTTACTTTTCACTTTCATGCATTGGAGAAGGAAATGGCAACCCACTCCAGTGTTCTTGCCTGGAGAATCCCAGGGATGGGGGAGCCTGCTGGGCTGCCGTCTATGGGGTCGCACAGAGTCGGACACGACTGAAGTGACTTAGCAGCAACAGCAGCAGCAGCAGAAGACAGAGAACGCTCTTGGACAGATTTCTAAGATCACGTTTTAGATATTTTCTAAATATGCAGGGCATCCCAGTCCTGGGTCATAACTGGGTGAGACTGTGAAGCTGGAATGCAAGCAAGACTTAGGGTCCTTAGAGTAGCCCTGTCCCCTAGGGGAACACCCTCACTGCCATTCCCATGCAGAGGGGGTGGTGGAAGGATGGGGTCTGTGCTCTCAACTGGAACTATTCTCATCATATGGGAAAGCAGGGCTTGCTAAAGTGTGAGTTTTTGAGATTTAGTCCCCCTCTCCTGAGGTTATATGCACCTCTAAGAGTGAAAAAAAAAGATTTCAGAACCCCTCAAAGAACAGATTTGCCAGAGACAGCATTGCAGGCACCTTGATAAAGGTGAATAGGAGAATTCTGGAAATTTTGTAAGGAACTTTGAAGAAACCCCTTCTGAGCACAGTTGAAGACCCTATTTTAGTGGTAAGAGCGCAGGTTATGATGAAAAGCAGACCTCAGTGTCAGTTCAGGCTTTCATACACAAACAGTGTAACCTTAAGAAAGCTATTTATTGCTTTGCCCCCCAGGGCCTCATCTGTCAAATGGGGGTAACCCCAGCATCCATGTCTGTGGGCTGTTAATAGACCTCCATGAGTAAGGTCTGTAAAGCACTCAGCAGGGTGTCTGGTGCAGGAAGCTCTCTGTAAGTTGTGGCTTTTGTTATTTTAAGTGTCTGATTGTAACAACAGCTATCATTTATTGAGCCTTTACTATAGGCCAAGGGCTTCCCAGGTGGGGCTAGTGGAAAATAATCTGCCTGCCAATTCGGGAGTTGTAGGAGACGCGGTTAGATCCCTGGGTGGGGAAGATCCCCTGGAGGAGGGCACAGCAACCCACTCAAGTATTCTTGCCTGGGCAGTTCCATGGACAGAGGAGGCTGGTGGGCTATAGTCCATAGAATTGCAAAGAGTTGGACATGATTGAAGTCAAATTTAGCATGCATGCAAGCACGCATATACCAAACATTCTGCTAAAGTGCTTAACAAACATTATTTTATTTAAACTCCACAATAACCCTTTGAGGTATCATTCCCATTTTACAACTGAGGAGATTGAGGCCAGGGAATTTCGGTCATTTTATCCCAGACCAAACACTAAGCAGGGAGCCAGGATTTAAGTCCAGGATGCCTTAACTCTAAAACCCATGCTTTTAAGTCCCATGCTATTCCCATCCATAAGCCACCAATTCACCCACAGGCCTTTTCACAGCACAGACACCAGCCATACCTGACTGAACTCAGAGCCTTACATTCTCTCTTTTCTGTCTTTCCTTTTCCTTCTTATAATCTTTTCTCTCTAAAAGGTCCATTTAGCATTCATAGAGCGCAGACCTTTTACAGTGAGCTCATGAGAAAGAAATAATGCAAGCTGTAAGAATGATTAGACAGAAGCAGAGTTTCCAGAGCCCCTGGCCAGCCTCTAGGACCCCTAACTCTCATTCTAAATTTGCCCACCAGCCTGAACTCTCTCCTTTGCCACAGCGATGCCCCACCCTCTTCCATCCAGTGTCACTGCAGGATTTCGAATGAGTTGGGGCTATGGCCATATTATGTATACGAGTCCACATGTTCTTCCAGGGATCTTGTAATCCTGGTTTACAAGCTGAAAACAGGGAAATTGAAGCTAAGACTAAAAATGAACGAAGATCATTGAGTGGTCAGAAAGCAGAGATGGGACCAGAGCTCAAATTTTACGAAGCTAAGTCTTGCCCTGACTGCTCCCAGGTCTCTTTCACCTTGGTCCATAATCTGTGGGATGGTTCTTGTGAGGACCTGTCTGCACACAACATTGGCCGAGCAGAACAGTGAACAGTGCTCCAAGCTCAAGGCTCTAAGAAATGCATGGCCCTGTGTGTTCAGCCAGGAAAGAAGAGAGGAGCGAAAACAACCCAGTAACCATCTCCCTGTGCTGAACCCTGAGCCAGGCAGTTCCACTTAAACCATGTCATGAATAATCCTGCAGGGAGCTAGCGCGAGTCTGCTCTGTGACGAGAAAATCGGAATTCAGACATTAACCTACAGCCAGTAACCGACGGATCTCAGTTTGGGATTCACATCTGACAAAGTCTGTGCTTATTTTGGAAACTTCCTTTCCAAAGAATGAAAACACACCTGACACACACGTATGCACAGAGACAGACACACACACACACACACAGACACGCGTAGATACACAGACACACACACACAGGCACACACTCACACACACAGACACACAACACACACACACACAACACACACACACACACACAACACAGGGTCAGGAACTAAAATAAAGTGCTTATATCAAATCAGCATCAAGGATAATTGTATAAAGTATGCTAGTGGGGCAAATGGGATGGGAAGCAAAAGGATGAACTGAGACACATGCTGGTAAAATAATAATAGATAAAAATGTTGAGCACTTGCTATGTACTAAGCACTAGTCTAAGTGCCTTCTTTGTGTTAGCTCAGGTGAGCCTCACAAAGATCCTATGAAGGAGTATGATTATTATTCCCATTTTAAAGATGAGGGAACTGAAGCACAGAGAAGCCATTTGGTGAAGGCTACAGACCTGGAAAGAGGGGTGCCAATTACTTACCTACTGCTACATCCTCATCCGTTTCCCCTTCTCTGTCTGAAGCTGGACTCTGTGGCCTCCCTTGATAACTGACTTTCTATGAGGCATGTGGCGGCAGGTATTAGGAGGAGACTGGACAGCAGGCAGAAGGGAGGAGGGCACTTCTCTCCTGTTTCTTTTCTGCTCCTATTGGTGGAGCCCCTACTGGTGGAACCCCAACAGTGGCTCCTGACTCCAGCCATTAAGTCTCTGGGGCATTTCAGAGCCAGCCTCTTGGGGACCAGCAGCAGCCAGGGGGCACTCTCAACTCAGAGGTTTTAGCACTAGATCTTCTGAACTCCAGGTTCTGATAACTCTTCCCTCTTGCCTCTCAATCCTAGAGATGACAGCTGTTTCCTGCCTTTATTACCTCTGGGTCACTTCAGTGTTCCCTTCATTCTCTTCCAGTTCTCCTACCAATTCCCTGTATTTAATCTCCTCTATTTGAAACACCTAAGGTGGCTTCTTTTTTCCCTTCTGGGCCCTGACTGCTATAGTACTTGGATCTGGTAGCTTGTTTCCAGAGCAGGTTCTCTTAACAACTAGTGTCTTACCTGCCTCTTGGTAGCTGTGGGAATTTCAAATCCTAGCTGGCAGGATCACAAAAGTCACTTTTATGATTTCATTTATTTTTTTAACCAGATGCTAAATTCACTTCTCAGAAAACAAACATTTAAAATCTCCTATCAGACCACGGTCACGGGCTTCTCTGTTAAGAGTCTCAGCTATGGGAATTTTGGTTGAGGGTCCGGGGCATGGTGGACTTTGAGAGTTGCCAGCCTGATTTTGACTCCCCTCATTCTGGGACTGGGCACTAATGTAACTGCCACAGACTCAGACTGAGTCGGAATTAAGGGAGAGATGGTCACTTTGACACTGAAGGAAATTACTGGGGCTTGAATTAGAGGGCCAGCTGGTGTTAGAAGCGTTTTGAAGACATGGGTATGAGGCATTCAAAGAGGCACTACTTGGAGAGCCCTCAGCTATGACACCTTGTTAAGAGGGCTTTGACTGGGGGACAAGGTGGGGCAATACCACATCCAGGATTTGGAATGGCAGCCATGCATAAGTCAATGGGTATACTGCTACGAGCTCTCTTGCGTAAGATGGTGCATGGGATTGCATTTAGTGAAAGAAAAGAAAAACACAAGAAGGGGAAAGAGATGGTCTCCATCCAACCACTTAACAGTTTTTCCAATCATCAATACACCAGTTTATTCATTCATTTAACAAACAGCTATTGGGCTACTATCCTCTGCAAAGTGAATATGGACTGGGAGATAGAGATGAATCAGACATGGCTCCCGTCCTGAAGGAACACAGTCCCATACACACAAACAAGTTCTGTTCCGAGAGCGTGTTCACGAGTCCAATTTGCTCGTAAGTCCAACAAAGTTAGTCTATGTACTCGGCTAACACAATCTGCTATATAGTAGTGTACTGTAATAGGTTTATGATACTTTTCACACAAATAAATAAGAACAAGAAAACAAAAGTTAAAGAAAACATTTTAAACCTTACAATACAGTACCTTGAAAAGTATAGTAGCACAGTACAATAGCTGGCCTACAGAGGCTGGCACAGTGAACAGACAAGAAGAGTTACTGACTGGAGGAGGGAGAGGGTGGGAGATGGTGGAGCTGAACGATCGTCAGCAATAGGAGATGGAGTAAGAGAGGTGCGGTTGCACTCATGCCCCATGTTGATGGCACAGGTTTTGGTTCCTTCTTGGAACCAGATGCATGTTCACAACTTTTGAACGTTTGCAACCTGAAGGTTGACATGGAGGGGACTTACTGTATCATCTCCAATATCAGAAGGTCAGAAGAAGAAAAGGTACCATCTAGCAGGAGCAACTGTGGCTTCATGAAGGAAGCAGCAGCTGAGATGGGGAGGAAAGTGTGGGGGCGCACATGAACATGTTGAGAGATGCAGTGAGTTTAGAGCAGCTTTTGTGAAGAGATGTCACAGTAGCAAGGTCAGAAAGACAGCTGAGACTGTATCATGAAAGGCCTTGGGTCTCAGTTTTGCTCTGTTGGTAGTAAGGAGGAACGGCATGTTTTCAAGCAGGATATGAGATGATGAAAGTTGGCTCATAGATGAGCATTCTAGAAGCACAGTGTAAAATGGACTGTGATTGAGACACTAGTTAAGAAGCTGCCATGACGGTCAAGGCAGTGAAGGCACAAGGAAGGAGTGAATTGTGGGAGAAGCAGAGAAAATGCAGACAAGGGAATGGAGTTCAGAGCAAGATGGCAACCCACTTGGTAGGACCTGGCAAGAGACGGGGAGGAATCAAGCTTGAGGGCTGAAGAGGACAGCTGTGTCACTAACAGAAATAGGGAGCATGGAAAAAAGGACAAAGGAGTCAGTCTATGAGTTCATCTCTGGACACACTGGAATTTGAGGCGTTGGAGGCAAGTAAGGCTGAAATGTTCAATGAAAGTGTAAGTTGCTCAGTCGTGTCTGACTCTTTGTGACCTCGTGGACTATACAGTCCATGGCCTTCTCTAAGCCAGAATACTAGAGTGGGTAGCCTTTCTCTTCTCCAGGGGATCTTCCCAACCCAGGGACTGAACCCAGGTCTCCCGAATTTCAGGCGGATTCTTTACCAGCTGAGCCACAAGGGAAGCCTGAGAATGCTGGAGTGGGCAGCCTATTCCTTCCCCAGTGAATCTTTCCAACTCAGGAATCAAACTGGTGTCTCCTGCATCACAGGCAGATTCTTTACCAATCAGCCTCCCTGAGCTATCAGGGAAGCCCGAAATGTTTAGTACATAGTTGGAAAAGATGGACAGTATGGAGTTCAGGAGAGAAGTTAGGGATGGATAGGAAACTAACTGGAGTACCATATACCTTCACCAAGGTTAACAGATGAAGCTCTGAAATTGGATATGATCTTCTAAGGACACACTATGAGAAAGAGCAAAAAAGAGCCATCTTTGAGTAAAACCCAAGTTTGTAAGGTGGAAGGAAGGAGGGACCAAGGCAGCAACGGCCACAGAGGAGAACAACAGGAGTGGCTGCAGAGCAGACAGGGAGAGGGGCGAGGCAGCAGAGGGAGGAGAACAGAAGGCCAGATGCTCCCAAGGGCCCGGAGAGGAGCCACAGGGAAAGGCCACCGGGCCCGGGGGCTGAGAAGCCATCACGACTGCCGCGGCGGAGGTGGGTGGAGTGAAGGAAAGAGCTCGATTAAAAAGAGCCAGAAAGAGTCATTATAAAGATACTGGTTAAAGAAAAATGAAAACTTGCATTTGACGCCTACTAAGGGAGAAGGCAGTNGACACGCGTAGATACACAGACACACACACACAGGCACACACTCACACACACAGACACACAACACACACACACACAACACACACACACACACACAACACAGGGTCAGGAACTAAAATAAAGTGCTTATATCAAATCAGCATCAAGGATAATTGTATAAAGTATGCTAGTGGGGCAAATGGGATGGGAAGCAAAAGGATGAACTGAGACACATGCTGGTAAAATAATAATAGATAAAAATGTTGAGCACTTGCTATGTACTAAGCACTAGTCTAAGTGCCTTCTTTGTGTTAGCTCAGGTGAGCCTCACAAAGATCCTATGAAGGAGTATGATTATTATTCCCATTTTAAAGATGAGGGAACTGAAGCACAGAGAAGCCATTTGGTGAAGGCTACAGACCTGGAAAGAGGGGTGCCAATTACTTACCTACTGCTACATCCTCATCCGTTTCCCCTTCTCTGTCTGAAGCTGGACTCTGTGGCCTCCCTTGATAACTGACTTTCTATGAGGCATGTGGCGGCAGGTATTAGGAGGAGACTGGACAGCAGGCAGAAGGGAGGAGGGCACTTCTCTCCTGTTTCTTTTCTGCTCCTATTGGTGGAGCCCCTACTGGTGGAACCCCAACAGTGGCTCCTGACTCCAGCCATTAAGTCTCTGGGGCATTTCAGAGTCAGCCTCTTGGGGACCAGCAGCAGCCAGGGGGCACTCTCAACTCAGAGGTTTTAGCACTAGATCTTCTGAACTCCAGGTTCTGATAACTCTTCCCTCTTGCCTCTCAATCCTAGAGATGACAGCTGTTTCCTGCCTTTATTACCTCTGGGTCACTTCAGTGTTCCCTTCATTCTCTTCCAGTTCTCCTACCAATTCCCTGTATTTAATCTCCTCTATTTGAAACACCTAAGGTGGCTTCTTTTTTCCCTTCTGGGCCCTGACTGCTATAGTACTTGGATCTGGTAGCTTGTTTCCAGAGCAGGTTCTCTTAACAACTAGTGTCTTACCTGCCTCTTGGTAGCTGTGGGAATTTCAAATCCTAGCTGGCAGGATCACAAAAGTCACTTTTATGATTTCATTTATTTTTTTAACCAGATGCTAAATTCACTTCTCAGAAAACAAACATTTAAAATCTCCTATCAGACCACGGTCACGGGCTTCTCTGTTAAGAGTCTCAGCTATGGGAATTTTGGTTGAGGGTCCGGGGCATGGTGGACTTTGAGAGTTGCCAGCCTGATTTTGACTCCCCTCATTCTGGGACTGGGCACTAATGTAACTGCCACAGACTCAGACTGAGTCGGAATTAAGGGAGAGATGGTCACTTTGACACTGAAGGAAATTACTGGGGCTTGAATTAGAGGGCCAGCTGGTGTTAGAAGCGTTTTGAAGACATGGGTATGAGGCATTCAAAGAGGCACTACTTGGAGAGCCCTCAGCTATGACACCTTGTTAAGAGGGCTTTGACTGGGGGACAAGGTGGGGCAATACCACATCCAGGATTTGGAATGGCAGCCATGCATAAGTCAATGGGTATACTGCTACGAGCTCTCTTGCGTAAGATGGTGCATGGGATTGCATTTAGTGAAAGAAAAGAAAAACACAAGAAGGGGAAAGAGATGGTCTCCATCCAACCACTTAACAGTTTTTCCAATCATCAATACACCAGTTTATTCATTCATTTAACAAACAGCTATTGGGCTACTATCCTCTGCAAAGTGAATATGGACTGGGAGATAGAGATGAATCAGACATGGCTCCCGTCCTGAAGGAACACAGTCCCATACACACAAACAAGTTCTGTTCCGAGAGCGTGTTCACGAGTCCAATTTGCTCGTAAGTCCAACAAAGTTAGTCTATGTACTCGGCTAACACAATCTGCTATATAGTAGTGTACTGTAATAGGTTTATGATACTTTTCACACAAATAAATAAGAACAAGAAAACAAAAGTTAAAGAAAACATTTTAAACCTTACAATACAGTACCTTGAAAAGTATAGTAGCACAGTACAATAGCTGGCCTACAGAGGCTGGCACAGTGAACAGACAAGAAGAGTTACTGACTGGAGGAGGGAGAGGGTGGGAGATGGTGGAGCTGAACGATCGTCAGCAATAGGAGATGGAGTAAGAGAGGTGCGGTTGCACTCATGCCCGATGTTGATGGCACAGGTTTTGGTTCCTTCTTGGAACCAGATGCATGTTCACAACTTTTGAACGTTTGCAACCTGAAGGTTGACATGGAGGGGACTTACTGTATCATCTCCAATATCAGAAGGTCAGAAGAAGAAAAGGTACCATCTAGCAGGAGCAACTGTGGCTTCATGAAGGAAGCAGCAGCTGAGATGGGGAGGAAAGTGTGGGGGCGCACATGAACATGTTGAGAGATGCAGTGAGTTTAGAGCAGCTTTTGTGAAGAGATGTCACAGTAGCAAGGTCAGAAAGACAGCTGAGACTGTATCATGAAAGGCCTTGGGTCTCAGTTTTGCTCTGTTGGTAGTAAGGAGGAAAGGCATGTTTTCAAGCAGGATATGAGATGATGAAAGTTGGCTCATAGATGAGCATTCTAGAAGCACAGTGTAAAATGGACTGTGATTGAGACACTAGTTAAGAAGCTGCCATGACGGTCAAGGCAGTGAAGGCACAAGGAAGGAGTGAATTGTGGGAGAAGCAGAGAAAATGCAGACAAGGGAATGGAGTTCAGAGCAAGATGGCAACCCACTTGGTAGGACCTGGCAAGAGACGGGGAGGAATCAAGCTTGAGGGCTGAAGAGGACAGCTGTGTCACTAACAGAAATAGGGAGCATGGAAAAAAGGACAAAGGAGTCAGTCTATGAGTTCATCTCTGGACACACTGGAATTTGAGGCGTTGGAGGCAAGTAAGGCTGAAATGTTCAATGAAAGTGTAAGTTGCTCAGTCGTGTCTGACTCTTTGTGACCTCGTGGACTATACAGTCCATGGCCTTCTCTAAGCCAGAATACTAGAGTGGGTAGCCTTTCTCTTCTCCAGGGGATCTTCCCAACCCAGGGACTGAACCCAGGTCTCCCGAATTTCAGGCGGATTCTTTACCAGCTGAGCCACAAGGGAAGCCTGAGAATGCTGGAGTGGGCAGCCTATTCCTTCCCCAGTGAATCTTTCCAACTCAGGAATCAAACTGGTATCTCCTGCATCACAGGCAGATTCTTTACCAATCAGCCTCCCTGAGCTATCAGGGAAGCCCGAAATGTTTAGTACATAGTTGGAAAAGATGGACAGTATGGAGTTCAGGAGAGAAGTTAGGGATGGATAGGAAACTAACTGGAGTACCATATACCTTCACCAAGGTTAACAGATGAAGCTCTGAAATTGGATATGATCTTCTAAGGACACACTATGAGAAAGAGCAAAAAAGAGCCATCTTTGAGTAAAACCCAAGTTTGTAAGGTGGAAGGAAGGAGGGACCAAGGCAGCAACGGCCACAGAGGAGAACAACAGGAGTGGCTGCAGAGCAGACAGGGAGAGGGGCGAGGCAGCAGAGGGAGGAGAACAGAAGGCCAGATGCTCCCAAGGGCCCGGAGAGGAGCCACAGGGAAAGGCCACCGGGCCCGGGGGCTGAGAAGCCATCACGACTGCCGCGGCGGAGGTGGGTGGAGTGAAGGAAAGAGCTCGATTAAAAAGAGCCAGAAAGAGTCATTATAAAGATACTGGTTAAAGAAAAATGAAAACTTGCATTTGACGCCTACTAAGGGAGAAGGCAGTGGCACCCCACTCCAGTACTCTTGCCTGGAAACTCCCATGGATGGAGGAGCCTGGAAGGCTGCAGTCCATGGTGTCGCTGAGGTCAGTCACGACTGAGCGACTTCACTTTCACTTTTCACTCTCATGCACTGGAAAAGGAAACGGCAACCCACTCCAGTGTTCTTGCCTGGAGAATCCCAGGGATGAGGGAGCCTGGTGGGCTGCCGTCTATGGGGTCACACAGAGTCGGACATGACTAAAGTGACTTAGCAGCAGCAGCAGCAGCAGCAAGGGCCAAACACTCTCTAAACACTTTGAAAACTGAAGTGAAAGTGAAGCTCACTCAGTCGTGTATGACTCTTTGCGACCTCATGGACTATATAGTCTATGGAATTCTCCAGGCTGAAATACTGGAGTGGGTAGCCTCTTCCTTCTCCAGGGGATCTCCCCAACCCAGGGATCAAATCCAGGTCTCCCACACTGCAGGCAGATTCTTTATCAGCTGAGCGACAAGAGAAGCCCTCTAAACACTTTACCTGAATGAATTCATTTAATCTTCACAGCTACTCTATGAGGTGAGTAATATTATTAGCTCCCACTTTACTGATAAGGGAACCAGGGCACTGAAGAAAATAAGAAAAAAGGAAAAGACTGTAGATTTCCAAAGTGTAGAACCCCAGTCCTGCAGGAAGCACTAAGAAAAAGGGCTCTGAGGTTAAGTAAATTTGGCGTTTCCTCTTTAGGAATGCAGATGAGTTTATTAAACTCTGAGAAACCCTTCACTGAAGAGACTTGTTTGGTTTTGTGAAATCCAATGTTTTCTAGATTCATTTGACCTACAAACCTTTTGGAGAAGGAAACGGCAACCCACTCCCGTATTCTTGACTGGAGAAATCTGAGGACAGAGGAGCCCGGTGGACTGCAGTCTATATGGTCACAAAGAGTCAGACACGACTGAAGCGACTTAGCACGCATGCACGATCCTTCTACCATTACCATTCTGTGGAATAATGTTCTACACTTTGGGGAATGCTGAAGTGAAGACTCTTTTATTATACGATGTCATGGACAGAAACTCGCAGAGGATGGGGCATCCTGTTTTTCTTTTTTGAGAGGGATGGGTGTTTGTTTTTTATGAGAGGGGAGCAAAATTTTAGGGTGAGCTAAAGGAAGTGAGGGAGAGAGATGATGGAAAACAAGGAATCACAGTGCTGGACAATAAATCAACAACACATCTATAGAGCTTTGAGCTGGGAGTCTTGGAAAAGAGACCACAAAAAGAGCATATTATGACTAACTGCACTTCAGAAAATTGGCCTGTCCACTCCTGTGAACCCACTGAGCACGCTCACAGCTTCATTAGGGGAGATGCTCCCATAGTTTTAGGGAGGAATTTAAATTATTCTGAAGCCTCCTCTTCATTCATTGATTCACTAATTCATTCAAAAAACACAGATAGAACTTCCTCTGGACCAGGAGCATGTCAGGCATTGCTCTTCCTCTGATGTTCTCTCTTCCCAACCCTCAACTCTTGGTTCTGCAGTCTGGATTTTGGTCCTGCCTCTGAGTATTTGGCGGAGAAGGCAACAGCACCCCACTCCAGTATTCTTGCCTGGAAAATCCCATGGATGACGGAGGAGCCTGGTAGGCTGCAGTCCATGGGGTCTCAAAGAGTCGGACACGACTGAGCGACTTCACTTTCACTTTTCACTTCCATGCATTGGAGGAGGAAATGGCAACCCACTCCAGTGTTCTTGCCTGGAGAATCTCAGGGACGGGGGAGCCTGGTGGGCTGCCATCTATGGGGTCGCACAGAGTCGGACATGACGCAGCAGCAGCTGAGCATTTGGACTTGAAGCTGTGCTTGGTTTTCCCGGAGTTTGAAGATCATTTTCCCCACTGTGTGTTGTGCGCTATGCTGAGTTGCTTCAGTTGTGTCCAACTCTTTGAGACTCCATGGACTCTAGTTTGCCAGGCTCCTTGGTCCAGTGGGATTCTCCAGCCAAGAATACTGGGGTGGGTTGCCATTTCCTACTCCATGTTATCTTCCCAACCTAGGGATCAAACGTGCCTCTTTTATGTCTCCGGAATTGGCAGGCGGGTTCTTTACCCCTTGCACCGCCTGGGAAGCCCAGTTTCTGCACTAGTCTCTGGTTTATTCCTCTTTGGCTCCCAGTGTCTCATGAAGCTTCATGTAAGAAAGCTGATCTAGTCCTGGGCCATCCACCCTGACACTGTCCCCTTGTGCAGTGTCCCAGTTAGTCCTGCCCTGATATGTTCTTGCCCTCTGCCAGGAGCTGTGTGTGTTAGGAGGTAGGGCTCTCAAAGGAGGAGAGTACTCAGATGAGAACAGAGCCTGTCCTCAAAGAGACACAAGCCCAGCAGGCAGAGATAGCAATGGTCTCCTAAGGAGGGCCTGCCTAGTAGCAAGGGCTTCCCTGGTGGCCCAGACAGTAAAGAATTTGCATGCAATGCAGGAGACCCAGGTTTGATCCCTGAGTCCGGAAGATCCCCTAGAGAAGGGAATGGCCTCTCACTCCAGTATTTTTGCTGAGAGAATCCCATGGATAGAGAAGCCTGGTGGATAATAGTCCATGGGGTCTCAAAGCATCGGATATGACCGAGCCTAATAGCATAGAGAGCAGGCATACGTGATATGACAGGCGGCAGGAATTACTAGGTCAAGTCTTCTGAAGGCAAGAGTCTTAATCAGTAGCCCTACTCAGGGACAGGGCATTGTGGGCAGAAGGCAGTCTAGCTTAGAAATCCTGCTTTATGAATAAGAAACTGCCTGTTTGTCCTAGATCCATTTCATAGGGACGGAAATGCTGCTCCCTCCACCTGGGAAGACAAGCTCAATGTATTTTAATGTGCAGCTGCCGCCCCAGCCCAGGGTCCCCATTAGGCCAGGGCATCTGGCTGGAGAGGTCTCTTTTAAACAGATGCTTATTATAGACTTGTTCTGAGCACTTACCAAGCCTTCTCTTTCCCAGCTGCCATATGCCCATTTCCAAGTTATTGAAATTCACTGGGAAGTATGGTTAATATGAGAATATAGATTAGCCCCCTTGCCACTGACGCAAAGCTGCCTGCTTGGCAGCCTCCAGTATTCAAGATTCATGAAATATCTGGCAGGAGCAGGAGAAAAACAGAGACTGGACAGGGATGAGGGTGAGAGAGTAGGTTTAATTCTTAAGCTACTAATGAATCTGATTGCAGCCAACACTCCATTATACCCAGGTGGATTACATACAGGGCCAGTTGTCTGTAGAAAACAATAAATCCCTTGAGATTTTCGCCATTGCTCCACACACCCAGAAAGCTTCCCAGCAGGCTGACCCAGCCATTAACTGGCTTGTACTCTCAGCCGGTTAGCTCATTCCCATACTGGCTGAAGCAAAACATAATTAAGAAGGCAAACACACAGTAAGATATGTGCACTTTCCGTATATTATACCACACATATGAAGTCAAACATCCTGAGTTTTCAGTTTTCCGTTGCTTGGAGTTAATCACCCCCACTGCTCTCCCCACTCCATCAGCATGAACCAGTGAGGAGGAGCCGCAGCCCACGAGGCTTTTTTTTCTCAGATATTTGAACAAACATCTGAGAACACACACGTTCAAGTGTGTTGTTCTTTCAAAATCATCACCTGGAGACTGAACTACTGCCTGGTTTAAGGCACTTATGGAAGTTCTTTTGGGGGAGGGGAATCGCCTTTGCAGCTTCTTGCCCATTCTTTAACATGCTGTCTTCTCCCAAGGGGGCAGATCTTCATCTTGGGAGGGCAGGATTGATTTTAGTGACAGCAGGAAGCATTCTGGAGCAAAATGTAGTGAGTCAAGTACAATCGTCTAGTTCTTACTCATAAAGATTTGTTTTCCCATTTCCTTTTTTTTTTCCCCCAGGAAAGTAGTTTAAGGTAAACTCTGCATTCGTGAGCATTGCCTAAGCCAGGGGTGAGTGCAACAGTGCTCCCTGAACAAAATGAGCACGAGAAACCCTACGGCCCAGCGATGACACAGGGACCTTTCTTTCCTTCTCCTGAGCACAGAGCACTCAGTCAGGCACTCGCTGACAGCCACATGGCACACCACCACCTTTTAAATAGCCCCCAGGGCCTCTCCTTCCTGAGCTGCTGAAACATCAGCTTCAAACATCTTGCTGCAGGCCAGCTTCCCTCGCCAGGCAACCAACATCTTACCCACCTCCCAGAGCCACTCATCAACCTGTGCCAGGAAAGGCGAATTTGTGTGAATGTCAATGTCCAAGGTAATCAGGAGGATGAAACCATGGCAACAGCCTTTAGAGAATGAGCCAAAGGTCCCAGAGACATTCTGGTTCCCAAGGGGCAATGTGGGCTTGCAGTGACCCAAGGCTGGACACTTTTCAAAGGAAGGTGTCAAAGCCATCCCAAGAGATGTGGCTATAGTGTGTGGGTCCCCCAAAGGATCTCTCAGGGGAGGTCAAGCCTCCTACTTGGATTTAGGACTTCTGATATTTTGGTTAAAAAGTAAACTCAGGGGTTCCCCTGGAGGCTCAGTGGTAAAGAATCTGGCTGCAAATGCAGGAGACAGGGGTTTGATCCCTGATCTGGGAAGCCCCCACATATCATGAAGGAACTAAGCCTGTGCACCACAGCTATCGACCCTGTGCTCTAGAATTCAGGAGCCACAACTATTGGGCTCGTGTGCTGCAACGACGGAAGCCTGGGGGCCCCAGAGCCCATGCTCTGCAACAGGAGCAGCCACCACAATGAAATGCCTGTGCATTGTAACTGGAGAGAAGCCCATGCAGCCAGGAAGACCCGGAACAGCCACAAAGAAAATAAATAAGTAAAAATTCAAAAATTCAAACATGTATGTTTGTAGTCAGAGGGAGTGCTAGGCCAGGTGAGAGGAGCTGGGCAGTCTTCGGGTGGCTATATGCGTATAAGTCTGCTTTTAATATATCAAGTGAGAGACACTCTAGATCCATCGTGAAGTCTCTAGCAAGACAGGTAAACTGTTCCTAAGACCTTGTTCCATACCCTAAAGCCATCTTTTTACCTTTAAAATGTCCAGGTTCGAGGTATGACTTTGGGAACTGGCCACTCTGTGCCAATCAGAGAGGTTCAGAAAGTCAGACCCCAAGGGGAGGGGAGCCCACAGACCAGGGATAATTCTCCGTGGAAGCCACAGTCTGCTGTATTCCTTCCGAGATCCACAGTCTTTGTTGGCACCAGTCCCTGGAGATTCTCTCTGACACCAGGGAGCAGTGAATTCTCTGGCTGTCCCTAGCTTCTCCTCCCCCAGGGATGCTCTACAACCAACTCTGACAATTTCCACGACTTCATTCCCTGGATGTGGAGCCTCCAGATTCAGAGAAACTAGAATCCCATTCTTTCCTCTAAGGAAAACCATTAGACCTGCACTTAGCAACCACCAGGAGTGTATTTTTAGCTCTCTGGCAGAAGGGTAATGTACAAAATGTAATCATCTCGGCCTTGAAGTTCCTCACAGCCCCATTCAACATAAAATTGTGGCTGATGGATGCTCATAGAAGAAGCAGAGAAACAGGGCCGACGGGCTTGCCTGCTGTTTGCCTTCTCTTCAGGATGTTGTAGGTACCGGGGGTGGCAGGAAGGCTCAGAAACACACAGATTCAGGCAGTGTGTTTCAACTGGCAGGGAAACCAGCACCGCCCCCCCTGCCCCCCGCCCGCCCCGGTGGGCCCCTCCTCCTT
>SJYA01000475.1:241634-308917 GCA_006410615.1 Neotragus moschatus
CCCCGGTGTCCCGTTCTTCCTTAGGTCGAGTTGATAGCCCATGGATTAAAGGCACTAAGCTGACATTTCCAAGTGCACCAGTCGCCCTTCTCCCGACTTGTTCTGTGCCCTCAGGCAAGTCCCTTTACCAGTCTGAGCCTCAGTTTCCATACCTGCAAAATGGTCCTTTTCGGCTAGGGCATTCCATACTTACAGGAGCACTACATGGAATTGATTCAGATAAGCCACTGACTGGGGAAAAGCCCAGAGCAATCACACCGTGTATTTGCTGAGAGCATACAGGGTATTCCACGCTACTTCTCTGGCCCTGACCTAGGAAGTGGCTAACCCACTAGGCTCTCTCTAGACAAATTTTAATCCCATGATGCAGCCCCACTCTATCTGGCACTTCTGCTTATAGGCTCTCTGCCCTGACTTTAGGTGGAGGAACTGTGAGTGGATTTGAACTCCAGCTCAAGCAAAACAAAACCAGGCAGGTTCAATCTGCTCCAAAATACTCACTGGACTTATTCTGAGGTCAAAGAAAGGTGATTTCAAGGAACGAGACAGGGTAGGGACAGAGACAGACTTTGTTCTCCCTCATCTGACCATGCTTTTCCCAGGGCAGGAGAGTCAAGAAGAGGGAAGAGGGAAGGAGATTTGGAGCTGTGTTTCCTGCCTGGAAGTCGGGGAGGAAACAAAGACGAGGCGAGTCATTCCCTAGTCCTGACTCCCCCAGCAAGCCTGGCTCCCAGGGCTCCTCACCACCTTTCTATCTCCAGGTAGGATGGCTCCATACCTACATGGACTGGTTGGGATCCTATCTCAGAGCTCCATCAGTCAGTCATTCACTCATTCATTCAAATGCATTTAGAAAAGAACCTTCTATGTGCCAGGCAGTGTGCTCACCTGTCAAATTGTCTTTGTTTAGAGTATCACTTTTGTCTGGTGGAGTTGGAAAGAGGTTGCCCTAAGTCTCCATTTTGCCTATATCCAAAAATGCTGGACACTGCATCAAACTAGTGTCCCCAACACTTTCGCTCTGGGCACTTATGTACACACACTGGAGAAGTCAGAGCTCTGTGCACTTATGTGCACACAGTGGAGAAGCAGGGGTGGAACCTGGGGATAGGGAACCAGGGAGGAGATGCTTTGAGTTGCCTGTAACAAGGAAATATATCATGCACTTCCGACACGATCATAATCAGTGAGGAAGGCCCAAGAAGACTACGCAGGACTTCAGGGCTGGGAGCGGCATGGAGGGAGTGGGAGGTCATGAGGAAGACACAGATACTGCTCATCTTGTCCTTTAGAGATCCACAACCACTCTGCAATTAGCCACGCCAGAAGAGAGGCGTGGTAATGGAGGATCTTACGATGATCCTCAGACTCACTCAACACAGGGCTGTTGACCCTCAGCCTCAGGACAGGCAGTGGGGCAGTGGGAAAGAGTTATTGACTTTTTTCTTAGAGTAAGTTCATTCCCTCCCAGGGCACACGTTTGACTGTGCAGGGAGCCAGCCTAGAACTTGAAATTTGCTGTACATATTCCACTAGGAGAAAACTGATTTTCTAAATCTCAGGAAGCAAAAGGAGGCTGATGTATATTAATAACAACATGTACTGGGGCCCTACCAAGAAGTTTTTCTTTCTTTTATTGAAGTTTAGTTGATTGACTGTTGTGTTTCTGGCGAATAGCAAAGTGATTCAGTTATATTTAGATGTATATATATGTACACATGGGGCTTCCCAGGGGGTGCTAGTGGTAAACTGGTGAAGAACCTGCCGGCCAGTGCAGGAGACATAAGAGACGCTGGTTCGATCCCTGGGTCAGGGGGTCCCCTGGAGGAGGGCATGGCAACCCACTCCAGTATTCTTGGCTGGAGAATCCCATGGACAGAGGAGCCTGGAGGGCTACGGTCGCGGGGTCACAAAGAGTCCAACATGACTGAGCACACACAGTACATTACATATGTACATATATTCTTTTTCAGATTCTTTTCCATTATTATTATAAGATATTGAATATACTTTCCTATGCTATACAGTAGGACCTTGTTGTTTATTTTATACACATAGCTTACATCTGGTAATCCCAAATTCCTAATTTATCCCTCATGCCCTTTTCCCCTCTGTTAACATTTGGCAAGTTTGTTTACTATGTCTGTGAGTCTGTTTGTTCATTGATGTAATTTTTTAGATGCCACATGTAAGTGATATCATATGGTATTTGTCTCTCTCTGTCTGACCTCCTTGGTATGATCATCTCTAGGTCCATGCCTGTTGCTACCAAAAGAGCCAGACATTTTTTAAGCCATATGTATATTCACCTATAAATAGAAGAATTCATCTAATTCTCACAAGAACAGTCTTACGGAGTGGGTGTTATTATTCTCTCTCTCTCTCTTTTTTTCAAATAAGCAAGCTGGCCCAAGGAAAGGCTAAGTGATTTGCCCAAGGTCACACAGCTGGTAGAGGGAAGACGAGGTGTTCCTGGCACAAAAGCCCACACGTGAACCTCAGTGCTATATCGCCTCTGGTTACTGGAAAGGGAAGTTTGTACTCATGTCCTCTGGCTGGTCGCCACTGCCAACTTTCAGACGAGCAGGCAGAGAAGCACGGACGTGAAACCTCTTCCTGCCTCTTTGTCGAATTCCATTTCCCAGAGTGTGAAATGAGCTTCCCTCCTGCCAGCCACAATATGGCCTTATTTTGCCTAATAAGATGCCAGTTTTGCTAGTCAGCATGAGCTCAGATGCTGAGCAAAGGGGAGACACAGGGACACTGCTTCCACTCCACCACCTGCCCATTCAGGGTGCTCAGGACTGAGGCTGGAGGTCACAGACAAGACAGGACTCATGCGTGGGCCCTTCTCCCCATCCCTGGCTTCTCTGGTTTTACGGGGTCCTGCGAGGAAAAGAAGAAGCTAAAGGATGAAGAGAGGCACTCCCACTGTCATATATCGGTGCTTGAACCTGCACAGCTGGCTGCTGAGGGCAACAGATGTAGGAGACCAGCAGAAAGGGCAGCCTCATTAGTGGAGTTAATAGGATGCTCTGGGCACTCTCCCCACATTCCCGCCGCCTAGAATAACAGTTGGAGGGCAAGGGGTGGAGAAGGCAGGGGTGCCCCAGTGGTTAATTTTGTGTGTCTATTTGACTGGGCCACAGGGTGCCCAGAGATTTGGTCAAACATTATTCTGGGTAAGTCTGTGGGGATGTTCTTGGATGAGATTAATATACGGTTGGCAGAATGAGTAAAGCAGATTGGCCTCCCTAATGTGGGTAGGCCTGATCCAATCAGTGGGATATCTGAATAGGTACAAAAAGGTTGACCTTTCCACAAATTATGGGAAAACTCCTGCCTGATGGCTTGAACTGGGACATGGGTATTTTGTTTTAGCCTTTGGACTCCAACTGAAACATCAGTTCTTCTACTTGAACTTGGACCTTTGTCTGCCCTGGTCCTTGAGCCTTCAGACTCATTGGAACTACACATCGACACTCCTGGGTCTTCAGCTCGGCAGTTGCAGATTTCAGCCTATATAACTATATGGATGTGTGCAAAGTCACTTTAGTCATGTCTGATTCTGTGACCCCATAGACTGTAGCCCGCCAGGCCCCTCTGTCCATTCTTGCTCCAGGCAAGAATACTGGGGTGGGTTGCCATGCCTTTCTCCAGGGGATCTTCCTGACCAGGGATCGAGCCCACATCTCTTATATCTCCTGCATTGGCAGGCATGTTCTTTACCACTAGTGAAACCTGCTGCGGCTGCTAAACTGCTTCAGTCGTGTCCGTCCCTGTGTGACCCCATAGACGGCAGCCCACCAGGCTCCCTTGTCCCTGGGATTCTCCAGGCAAGACCACTGGAGTTGGTTGCCATTTCCTGCTCCAATGCATGAAAGTGAAAAGTGAAAGTGAAGTCGCTCAGTTGTGTATGACTCTTAGCGACCCCATGGACTGCAGCCCACCAGGCTCCTCCGTCCATGACATTTTCCAGGCAAGAGTACTGGAGTGGGCCTGGGAAACCCATAGCTATGTGAGCCAATTTCTTATATGAAACATGTATCTCCTATTGGTTCTGTTTCTCCAGAGAGTTTTGACTAATACAGGCACCATAAATATTCATTGATGGGGACCTGGCTTGGAGTGTGGTGGGTTGGATTTCTATCTGTGAGGGAAGGTTCTGGGTCAATGTATTTGTCTGCTGGCCTCTCAGCTTCTGGGAGTTACTCTTATGACCACTCTTGGATGCTGCCTTGAGCAGGAAAGTCAGCATGAAGGCACTTCTCTGGCCAAATATTCCTAGATATGGCCTGTTTTTCAAAAATTGAAATGAAAGTCCATGAGCAGAGCTTTTCATTCTTCCCCAGCTCTGTATGTGTTACAGGGCTGAGAAGAACCATATGGTGTGAGAGTTTGAACATGATTTATCTCAGCCTTGCAAAGAGAAGCTTGCTTGGGTGTCCAGATGCACGTATAGTGTTGGGAAGACAATGGCTGGATTCAAGGGGGCTGTCTTTATTCGTTTCCTGCCTCCAAGAGGAAGGGCTCTCATCTGGGTGTGTGGGCTCTGCAGTGCTTCAAGGTCTCTGAGGAAAGGACCTCTACACGTTTCACCTCTCCTTTATTCCACTGTTGGCTCCTCCAGAAGATTCCAAATGCTTTAATTCTCAGGGAGGCCAATGCTTCTGCAGTGCAGCCATGAGGAGGGGAGTCTGGGGCAGGCTGGTGAGACAGGGAGGCGGTGAGGGCCAGCATTCACACTAGAGCTAAGCTGCCTGGCTCAGCCCCAGCTCTGACATTACCGCTTGTGAGATCTTGGGCGAGTTACTTAAGCTCCTTGTACCTCAGCTGGCTTCCCTGGTGGCTCGGAGGTAAAGAATCTGCCTACCGTGCGGGAGACCAGCGTTCAATCCCTGGGTCAGGAAGATTGCCCTGGAGAAGGGAATGGTATCTCAGTTTCCTCACCTGAAACCTGAGATGATGATAGTGGAGACCGTTCTTAAAGTTGCTGTGAGGATTAAATGATTAAATGTACATGTATATGTGTATGTGTGTGTGTGTATATATATNCAGCTGGCTTCCCTGGTGGCTCGGAGGTAAAGAATCTGCCTACCGTGCGGGAGACCAGCGTTCAATCCCTGGGTCAGGAAGATTGCCCTGGAGAAGGGAATGGTATCTCAGTTTCCTCACCTGAAACCTGAGATGATGATAGTGGAGACCGTTCTTAAAGTTGCTGTGAGGATTAAATGATTAAATGTACATGTATATGTGTATGTGTGTGTGTATATATATATATATATATATAAATTAGCTGCCTGTAATAGCACTATCTATTATCAGATGCTTATGGTGGTGGTGGTAATTTAGTAGCTAAATCGTGTCCAACACTTGCAACCCCATGGACTGTAGCCCACCAGGCTCCTCTGTCCATGGGATTCTCCAGGTGAGAATATTGGAGTGGGTAGAGATTTCCTTCTCCAGGGGACCCTCCCAACGCAAGGATCGGACCCAGGTCTCCTGCATTTCAGGTGGATTCTTTACTGACAGAGCCACCAGGGGAGCGTTAGACATTTATAGGTTGATAGAATAAAATTTACCCTTCTTTGTATCCCCCTCTAAGACTAGAACTTGCCTAGTATTCAAAGAATTATCTGTGTGACAGTAACACAGGGAGACGTTAAACGTTCTGCTTTCAGATATTAGCTACTGCCAGGACTCCAGCCTAATCTGGACTCAGCGGAGGGACACTTGAGACATGGTCTTGATCAAGCTTATCTACTCTCACCAGGTTAAAAGTTGGCAGCCACTACTGTCAGAGGGGCAACTGAAGACGTGGGGACCGAGGAGCGTTTGCCAGCCTGGGTGCAGTCTACCTACACAGGGCAACTGTGGGATCTGAGGTAAGAACTCAGTGGCCCCAGTTATTCCCAGCTAAGGTCTCGGGTAGATGGAGGTCACCTAACTCCTCTGGGAAATGGACTGACTGAGAGGTGCTCAGAATGGTAACAAAGTTTTGAAGTTTCCTGCTAGGACTTCTTTGCTAGTGCCATAGAAATGCAGTGTAGGAGCACAATGTCTTAAATAATAAAGGAGAAGGAGAAAAAATAATCCGGAGAGAAATCAGCTTGTGGTTCATTTAAACCTTATTGAAATTTCTACTGTGGAAACATTTAAATATCATAGTTACTGCCGTGTGTCTTCGCTCCTGCTATTCCCGGGTGGATGTTTCGTTGCACATTTGGTTGGTGAGCAGAACAATAAAGCTGCTTGGAAATTGCTTTCCCACTGCTAGGTAATTACAACAGGTCTTTATTCCAAATGTAAAGAATGAACTGTTATTTTTTTAATAAAGGGAGTGCTCGGCTGGCCCCGGCCCCTCCGCCCTCCTGCCTCCAGCGGCACTGGCCCTTTGCTCCCACATCCTCCACTGACTGCATCCTTCTCTCTCTCCCGCCTCGCCTCTAAGAGGCAGCTGGAAGCAGCTTCCCAGCTGCTGGCTCCTCTGTCTCCCTGCCCAGGAGCCTTGCGTGTCACTGTTTAGAGAAAGAAACGGCCCCCTCCAGGTCTCTGTCGAGAACATTAAATATTTAGCCTGACTCTATCCAGACCAGCAAACATACTCCCGTCTCCCTTTCCTACCCGACATGACACATCTCCCCACCTCCATCCCATCTCTCTCTTTTTAATCCCAAGCAAGTGATCCGGGATTAACTCGGCATTTGTCAGTTCTGTCTGAGCACAGGCGTGAGCTCGACTCTCCCACCAGACTGAGCAGAGAAAGTGTCTTTTTTGCTCTCAGAGGCACCGTGTGGCCTGGCAGCCAAGTGAGCACCCGGCCAAGGCTGCGGCATCTCCAGCTCCTGCCACCTGCCCACGCATAGCTTCTCTCCTTCGCCCTCTCTAGCATACTGCGGGTCGGCCTCCCCGTCACCTGACACGTTTCCTCTTTCCTAACTCTGACTCTGGCTACTGGTCCTGGGAAAACAAATTCTCTCTGTGCCGTCACCTCTGATGCCACCAGGAGGGAGGACTCGTGGGGGCAGCCTCTATACCTCACGTGACGCGGTGGCAGTCCAGGGTGGCCTCCGCAGCTGGCAGCGGATGTCAGCCTGTCACTCTGCGGCTTTGTGGCTCCAAGTGCCCCTTCCCCTTTCTGGACCTCAGTTACCCTCTCTGGAAGATGAGAGACATGGAGGAGATATCTTTGCATCCCTTTGAACTATGGTACCCCGGGACTTGACACTTTGATCATATGCATTTCGATCAACTGTCTGCTGTTTTGCCTTATCCATGCCCACGTGTCCTCCCCTGAGCCTGAACCTTTTTGGCTGGAACCAGACAGAAGCCCTGCACTAGCCTCAAGCTGCCTGGCTCCGAGGGGCAAATGTCTGTTAGATGAAGGTTTATTCTAGTGAGTGGAAGATGGTGAGGCTGTCACTGGTGCCCTGGTGGACTGACGGCCTAGGACTGGAGACCCAGTAGCTTCAGAGGGAGGCAGGCTGGTGGGTGGGTTCATCAGGATGGACAAGGTACTGCTTTGGAGCTGACTCTGACCTTTGGGGAAGCCACTTACTCTCCAAGCTTTGGTTTCTCCATCGTTTTAATGGGATGACATAATCCATACCCCCAATTTAGGAGCATCAGTGTTTTGTTGTTATTCAGTCAGTCAGTCATGTCTGACTCTTTGTGACCCCATGGACTGCAGCAGCCAGGCTTCCCTGTCCTTCACCATCTCCTGGAGTTTGCTCAAACTCATATGCATTGATTCGGTACCTCTGCCACCCCTTTCTTCTCCTGCCCTCAATCTTTCCCAACATCAGGGTCTTCTCCAGTGAGTTGGCTCTTCGCAACCAGGTGGCCAAAGTATCAGAGTTTCAATGAGGAAATGAAAACCAAAGCTCTTTGGAAAGGAAAAGAAGCCAGATGACCAATGGGGAAATTGAGAAATGGGGAGAAGTGACCAGCTCTCCACCCTGGAGGGAGGCAGGGCCTCCAGAATCCAGTTCGCAGTCCATCAGGCCATCCCTTCACTGCTGGAGGTGAGGGTGAGTGAGGAGGGAGATGTCTCCTACCAGCCTCCCTCTGCCCCTGCCCAGAACTGTGGGGAAGAAAGCACTGCTGGGTCCGGGCCAAGGAGGAGCCTGGGAGGAAAGGTGTGTTGTCTCTGAGTCTGGAGCGTACATAGTGTGACAGTGCCGGAAGGAGCCAGGCAGGGCCCCTGTACCTCCCAGCTGCCCGGAGGCTGGTTTCTGAGGTGTGGCAGGGAAGGGGTGGGGGATGGGAGGAGAGCAGCGGCTGTGCTGGGGGCGGACAAAGGGAGAAGACAAAGATTATTTTAAACCTGTATTAATCACTGCTCCAAACAGGGACTGGGGGTGGGAGCGCAGCTGTCACAGGGAGGCTGGTGAGGGTGGTGGAAGAGAGTCCGGCGGGGAGGGGCCAGAAATCCCCACTCTCCCCAGGACCTCAGCCCAGCCCAGCTGTGAGCCTGGGGCCTTGCCGGGTCTCCGGGACTTGCTCAGAGTCCAGAGTAAAAACATGGCAAAAACTAAGCTAACCCCAGCCCTCTGGGCCAACTGGTCTTGCTGCCTCTAGCCACCCTCCTCACCTGCCTACCCTCCACACTGTAGCTCAGGGTTAACCAAAAACTGTCCTGTCACTCTCGAAAGCTGGAAATGGTTTGCTCTTGCCCCCAAAACTGGCTTCTTCTTTGACCTGGCATGCAAGGCCCTTGAGGACTGGCCCACATGGACCTTCCAGCCCCAAGACCAAGCTCCGAGCCACAGGTCCAACACTGATGGTCCATTAAGCACCTACTGTGTGCCTGGCACTGAGCTAAGCGCTTTCACACGTTGCTCACTGAAGCTTCACATGCACCTTGCAGGTCGCTTCTTACAGATGAAGAATCTGAGGCTTAGGGAGCTTAGATGACTTGATCGAGGTCTGTCTGCTACCCCAAGCTTATGTTCTTAACTTCCTGGAGAGTTCCACAAATACTCATGGTTCCCTTCTTAGCTCAGCTCTTATCTCACCCTTGGAGGTCTCACCCAAGAGAAGTCTTCTTGATCCTTTTGCCCTAGTGAACAGCCACCTCATTCCTCAGGGCTCAAGTCAAATGCTGCCTATTTTAAGAAGTCTCCCTGGTTAAAACTCAAGCATGGCTTCAGCAAGCATCTGAACAGTTCGGGTAGGTCCTATTATCTCTAAATACAGAAGCTTAGAGAAAAGGCGATGGCACCCTACTCTAGCACTCTTGCCTGGAAAATCCCATGGATGGAGGAGCCTGGTAGGCTGCAGTCCGTGGGGTCAGTAGGAGTCGGACATGACCGAGTGACTTCCCTTTCACTTTTCACTTTCATGCATTGGAGAAGGAAATGGCAACCCACTCCAGTGTTTTGCCTGGAGAATCCCAGGGACGGGGGAGCCTGGTGGGCTGCCGTCTATGGGGTCGCACAGAGTCGGACACGACTGAAGCGACTTAGCAGGAGCAGTAACAGAGAAAGGAAGTGAAGCATCCATGTTTGCAGAGCTATTGAGTGACAGAAGAGGGATTCAGAATCAGGTCTTCCACTGGCCCCAAGTTCAGTGTTCTTTACAATACTTTCAATGACTTCAGGGGCTCTTCCTTTATCTGTCCACAGTCCTTTGTGCTTTTTTTAGTGCTTATCAGATTCTACACGCCACATATCTGTACTAGGATATTAGTGTATTCAATAATAACTACAATATTGGCTTCTTATTATGTGCACGAGGCATTTCAGATGCTTATTCTCATTTTGTTTTCATGACCACAAGATAGCTATTGCTGCTCCATTCTTCTAGAGGGGACCCAGACACTTCGAGGCATTAAGAATTAGGTCTAATTAACACAATCTCACCATCTCCGTGGGGTTCACATGCAGATCTGTTTCACGTTCATGCTTTTGCACTGCACAGGCAGCTTCTTGCCAGTTCCTCAGGAGCCGAGTTCACGCTTTCTTGATCCCTGAACGAATAGTGCCCTAACCGCGTTTTGGTTATAGCAGGAGCTCAGTGAATATGTAGATGGAGCACTGCTGACTGACAGCTCTGCTGGACACCGACAACTCCTTTAATACCTTAGCTCAATCCTCTTTAGACTCAGTCTTCTAAAGAGGTATGAGAAATGTTTTATTTATTTTTCCATTTGTCAAGGTTTTTGATATCCATCTGGGGACATGTTACCGCGCTAAGTGGGAAATGGGCACCTTTAAAGAGAGAAAGACATTTCCATGTGGCTTCCTAACTTGCCACAGATTCTGTGTCATTCCAGGCTGGGACGGGAGGCATGGGAGGGACAGAAGGCAGAAGTCATCACCAGGAACATGAGCAGTCCTGGGAAACTGGACAGAAATCACTAGAGAGGAAACTCCTACATGGACATATCTCCACGGAGCAGGGCATCCCAGGAGGAACTTGCTCCCTAAAAGAGAAGCAGCCCCTCAAATCTGGGGACTCTCAATGTGAGACTGGAGAGTCTAGATGAGTTTTCATTCAACCAGGGAATTCTGTCTTGCCAAAAATAAATTTATGTTAATATAACTTTTGGACGGAGAAGGCAATGGCAACCCACTCCAGTACTCTTGCCTGGAAAATCTCATGGATGGAGGAGCCTGGTAGGCTGCAGTCCATGAGGTTGCTAAGAGTCGGACACGACTGAGCGACTTCACTTCTCACTTCTCACTTTCATGCATTGGAGAAGGAAATGGCAACCCACTCCAGTGTTCTTGCCTGGAGAATCCCAGGGACGGGGGAGCCTGGTGGGCTGCCGTCTGTGAGGTTGCACAGAGTCGGACATGACTGAAGCAACTTAGCAGTAGCAGTATAACTTTTGGAAAGTGGTGATCATGTAGAATCGGCAAGAATTTGTCAAAACCAGAAGGAATCAAATCAATCTTTAGAAAAAAGTTTTTTTTTAATTTTGATAAAGATTTAGGTCTCGATTCATTAGAAAAGACCTTGATACTGGGAAAGATTGAAGGTTAAAAGAGAAGGGGGCAGCAGAGGACGAGATGGTTAGATAGCATCACCGACTCAACAGACATGATTTTGAGCAAACTCTGGGAGATAGTGGAGGACAGAGGAGCCTGGCGTGCTACAGTCCATGGGGTCGCAGAATCAGATACGACTTAGCGGTTGAACAATAACAACGAAAGGATATAAGTGTGCATCTAGTATTAAAGAAGCAGGATGCTGTTTTAAAACTTGACAACAGAGAGGAATAATTTTGAAGTGGCATCGGTTACAAGGTTCTAGATCAGGATTTCTCAACGTTGGCACTGTTGACATTTAGAGCAGCTAATTCTTTACTGTGTGTGTGTGAGTGAGGGAGAAGGGGGCTACTCTGTGCACTGTTGGAGGTTCAGCTTCACCCTGGCCGCCACCCACTGGATGCCAGTAGAAGGCCCTTCTCCCCCAGTTCATACACTCAGTTGTGACAACCAAGAATATCTCCAGACATTGCTAAGTGTTTCCTAGGGAAAAACCTTTCCTAGTGAAGAACCACTATTCTAGACTGACAAATCAGGAAGCTTCTATATGCCCAGTTCTTTAGTGAGGCATTCAATATATTTGCGCATTATCCTTGAGAAGAAGGAGAAATAGGCTGAGGATCTGTCTAACTAGCTGTAGAAGACTGCATGGCAGGGTTGATTTATGGATGGGCATCAACTTGGTACAGACTTCCAGGTTCCACACATTTCTGTCAACAACTTGGATGAAGGCATTGATGACGTGCTTACTTTATATACACATATCACAAGTCTGGTAGATGTGAAACTATGTCAGATAAGGGACTGAAGATTCAAAAGGATCCCAGACATTGTTAGGCAAAAAAAAGCAAGCTCTAGAGCAGAGTGCTCCATATGCTACTGTTTGTGCAAAAAGCGGGTGAAATACAAGAGCCAGTATTGGTACTGGCTTGTAACTGCATAAGGAAACACTGGAAGGGTACATAAGAAACTAACAATGTGCTCACTCTCTATGCAGGGAGAGTGAAGGGTAGACAGATGGGATGGCCTAGGAACTTTTCAGTTTGCCCTGTTATATTTTTTGATTTCTAAATACTGAAGTGTATTATCTATTCAAACAGTGATATTAAAAATAGATCTTCAACATAAGGTAGGGGTCAAATAAATACAACTGAACAGACACAACATCCACCCTGCATTAGTTCAAAAATTAATTTGGCAAGTATGATGAGGGTGGGCTTAAGAAGTTCATGTTAAAATCAGGAGCTTTTTGTTGGTCACAGGTTGCCAAGTTAATCGATCAACAGAGAGACACTAATGAAGCTTTGACTGTTTATGACGTCCAGGTCAAGGGCATTATAGTCCCCTCTGCAACCCGGGCAGGTCAGGGCAAATTCGTAGTTGCACCTTCACTTCCATATGGTGTATTTTGGGGAAAGCATTGATGAGTGTGTACAAAGGACAGTGACCTAGATGGCAAGGGGCCTGGAAAGCATGAAAAGTGTGAGGACTGGGTGATGAAACTAGGGATGTTTGAACTGGAGAAAAGATTTAGAAGGTACATGAAAGCTGTCCTCAAACACGGAAAGGGTTATCCCATGCAAGAGGGATTAAGAGTCTTTTGTGTAGCTCTCGACTGCACAACCAGGCCCTCTTCAATTTGCTGGGAGGCCAGTTTCAGTTCAGAACTGGGCAAAGGACGCCTTGCGAGTTAATAATCAAAGAGCTAACACTGACTGAGCATGCGCAAAGCATCAGGCCCTGTGATAAGCACTTTCCTTGTGTTGCCTCCCAGACTTTTCACAACATTCTGACAAAGGTGTTTTTTTTTTTTTTTTTTGGTCATTCTTTTAATGAAGAGGGAAATGGAGACTCAGAGAAGTTAATAAGTGTGCCTGATGTGGCACAACCAGTAGATGGTGTCACTGTGTGACCCCCCAACACACACACTCTTGACCACTAAGCCTACTGCCTAAAGGCAATGAGCTGTTTATCACAACCAGCATTCACCAGAGATGTATCCACTACCTCGGCATGGTGTGATGGAGAATTCCTGCAGCATTTAGCAGAGGCCTGTTCCCTGCCTAACACACTGCAGTCCTTGAAGGAAGTTCTGCGCATGTGAGAATGCCAGGGATGGGGGCGGGGCGGGGGCGGGCATGTGGAAAGAGAGACCAGCAGGCTCCTGGGGGCAAAATTGAGGTTTTGGGCTGGTGGTGTCAGTTAGAAGTCAGGGGTAAGAGCCAAGGAGAAACTGTGTGTGTCTGTGCATGTGAGCTCAGTCATGTTTGACCCTCTATAACCCCACGGTTGTGGCCTGCGAGGCTCCTCTCTGTTCACGGGATTCTCCAGGTAAGAACACTGGAGTGGGTTACCATTTCCTACTCCAAAGGATCTTCCTGACCCCAGGTCTCGAACCCGCATCTTCTGCATTGGCAGAAGGATTCTTTACCAATGGCACCACCTGGGAAGCACAGGGAGAAACACTGCCCAGGCAATAAAGAGTTGGTTCTTCTGTCCAAGGAGGCTGAGAAGCACTTATAAACCATGAGCTTACGCTTCCTATTATGCTTTCCATTTTACAAAGCCCCCTCATGGACATGAGGTCATCTGAATGTTCAATGACCTTGTAACCTTCTACTAAAATACCCTTCTGGCAGGTGAGGGTGAGGAGGGATGGGAAGGCTGTCTGCAGAGACAGAAGGAGAGAATGATAAACATAGAGAACAATATAACAGCGGTCATGCTAGAGAAAGAGTTAGAGAGGAAGGGGAGAGAGGAGCGGAAAAGTACCTCTTCCCAAGATCATCTGGGCCCAGTCAGACCTGCTTGCTGCCTTCAAGTAGCTAATATTTCCAACTGAAACGAAACCCCTAAGATAAAGGACTGCTCATGATTTCCGCCATCCCTCTGTCCTAGGAGTGAACACTCACTGGTTGGGAAAAGGAAGAGCCAGCAAGGAAGCCAGATTTAAAACTGGCCAAATCGAAGCAAATAAACCAGAGGCTGGCCCTAAGTTTTATAAAGTTATCTGACATGCTGACTGTAAAAGAGAGAGATGGGCAGGACTTCAATCTGACAAGGAATTGCTTTGGAGTGCCCTGGGAAGGAAAATTCATGGTCAGTGGGGAGGAGCTGAAGAGAAGGATTTGTAATTTGGAGGGAGGTCTCCCAGGGAACCAACCTCATACTTTAGACTGAATGGCAGGGACAGCTCTGGTGAAAGGGGGAAAATCCCAGATACTGGCAAAGGCCACGGGCCACCAGACAAGTCCACCCCAGGCAGGTGGACCAGAGCTTTGGCAAAGAGGGCAGAGGAGCTGGGAGGGCGGGGACTGACAGTAGGCTCAGTTCAGGCTACATACCAAAGGGTCATGGACAGAAACCCTATCTGTAGGGTGAGAGGGAAGCTCTGCAGGGATTCTCAGTGGGCCTGATGGGGGGAGGCAGAGAACTGCCCCCCGCCCCCACCAAAGGCCAGAGACCAAGAGAAGAGGCCAGAATAGCAGGAGGGTGGTGATGACAGGAGAGGAAGGGGAGGACTCAGAGGCGGAATAAAACAGAAAGAGAGGCTGAGAAGAAGAGCTGGGATGGTAATGAAATGGAATGTGTGTGCCCCATCACGTCCAACTCTTTGCAACCCCACGGACTGCAGCCCACCAGGCTCCTCTGTCCGTGGGATTCTCCAGGCAAGAACACTGGAGGGGGTTGCCATTTCCTTCTGCAGGGGATCTTTCTGACCCAGGGATTGAAACTGCATCTTCTGCATTGCTAGATGGATTCTTTACCACTGCGCCACCTGGGAAAACCATGAGGTGGGATGAGGTGAGGCGCAGGAGGAGGGCAAAGATTAGAGAGAGAGACAGAGGCAAGAGACACACAGAGGGGAAAACGCGGAAAATGAGGCAGATAGAAACTCAGAGACACAGGCAGAAAACTGTGCAGAGGGCTGGAGAGAGAAGGGGCGAGGGAGAAGCAGAACGGAAAGAGGCAAACACACATGGAGAAAGAAGCGAAGAAACCAGCAGAGAGGCTGAGGACGGAAGGCCATCCGCTGACTTGTGTCCCCTGGAAACCCAGCTCCTATAGCTGGCGGGCAGCAAGCTTGCTGGCACAGGTCTTTTCTCTGGTTATGGCTCTCAGGGAAGTGGGAGGCACACAGAGGTGAGCCCTTCAGACCCGGGCTGTGTGCTTATCTTCATGTAACGGGTCTGTCTGGGTAAACGGTGATGTGGCTGCTGGACTGGGGTTTGCTGGGCTCTGAGTCCTGCTGCGCCACCTGGGCCAGGCCACAGGTGTCACCCCCCCCATAGGAATGGGGGTCTGCTAGGAGAAGGCAATGGCACCCCACTCCAGTACTCTTGCCTGGAAAATCCCACGGACGGAGGAGCCTGGTAGGCTGTAGTCCATGGGGTTGCTAAGTGGGACACGACTGAGCGACTCCACTTTCACTTTTCACTTTCACGCATTGGAGAAGGAAATGGCAACCCACTCCAGTGTTCTTGCCTGGAGAATCCCAGGAACAGGGACAGGGGAAGCCTGGTGGGCTTCTGTCTATGGGGTCGCACAGAGTCGGACACGAATGAAGCGACTTAGCAGCAGCAGCAGGAGATGTGGGGCAGACAGCATGGCCTTGCCAGTGGGTCTGCCCTGTGGACAGACTGCTGGCCCTTGACCGTGCTCTACGAGCGAAGGAGGACCCGACGGGACCCTGGTAACCATCTGTCCCTGGCCTGGAAGCCTTCGCCCAGACAATCACCGAACAGGGGTCCACAGAGTGTGGTTCTGGCAGGTTCTGACCTAGTTGCTCAGAATATCCCTGAACAAGACAAAGATTCCGATTCCCGTGGAGCTCACCTTCCAGTGAGGGTTGGTTTACCTCAATAAGTAAAGTTTGCCATATGTTACAAGGTGAAAAGTGCTATGAGGAAAAACAGAGAAAGAGGAAGCGGGAAGCCTGGGCAGGTGATTCTGAGGGAGTAGGCTGTGAGGGCAGCTGGGAGAGTAAGCCTTTCAGCCATGGAAACATCCAAGGGCGAAGTCCTACAATGGGAGTGCTCCTGAGGAGCGGAGGGACAGGAAACAGCATGACAGGCAGGAGGAGCCCCAGAAGAGGAGCTGCATGAGCTCTGAGAGGCGACAGGGGAAGGGCTTGAAGGACACCATAAAAGCTTTGCCTCTGGGTGAAATGGGGAGTCCTCAGAAGATTGTGAGAAGAGGAAAGCATGCTCTGACTTAAGTCTTAAAAGGGTGGCATTGGCCACCGTGATAAGAGTAGATAAGAGGTCAGGGGTACAAGTGGGGGGCCAGCTAGGAGGACATCAGGTAACCCATGGAGGATGGCAGCATGCATTAGCATGGCGGGGGGGGGGCGATGGAGAGAAGCGGTCAGGTCCTGTGTGGGCTCTGAAGGAAGGCGAGACGGAAAGTGGGGTGTGGGACAAACAGAACAGTCAAATAAGATGCTAAGGCTCTTGGCTCGAGCACCTGCAAGGATGGTTACTGCAGCCATGAAATCAAAAGACGCTTACTCCTTGGAAGAAAAGTTATGACCAACCTAGATAGCATATTCAAAAGCAGAGATATTACTTTGCTGACTAAGATCCATCCAGTCAAGGCTATGGTTTTTCCAGTAGTCATGTATGGATATGAGAATTGGACTGTGAAGAAAGCCCAGCACTGAAGAATTGATGCTTTTGAACTGCGGTGTTGGAGAAGACTCTTGAGAGTCCCTCGGACTGCAAGGAGATCCAACCGGTCCATTCTGAAGGAGATCAGCCCTGGGATTTCTTTGGAAGGAACGATGCTGAAGCTGAAACCCCAGTACTTTGGCCACTTCCTGCGAAGAGTTGACTCATTGGAAAAGACTCTGATGCTGGGAGGGATTGCAGGTAGGAGAAAAAGGGGACAACAGAGGATGAGATGGCTGGATGGTATCACTGACTCAATGAGCATGAGTCTGAGTGAACTCTGGGAGTTGGTGATGGACAGGGAGGCTTGGCGTGCTGTGATTCATGGGGTCGCAAAGAGTCAGACACGACTGAGCAACTGAACCGAACTGAACTGAACTGAAGGATGGAGCTCTCTGTCAATAAAGATACATGGGAGAAGCAGGTATAGGGAGGGAGGGGGCAGGAAATCAGTTCAGTTAGACAGGTTGAATTTGAGGCATCTTTTATATACCCATGTGGAGATGTGAAGAACCCAGATGGATAAAGAAGCCTGGAGTTAGAGAAAAGGTCTGCACAGGAATTACAAACATAGGAGTCTTCGCATGTACCGTATTTAAAGCCTGGAGACTAGATGAGATGGTCAGGGAGTGAATGTAGATGGAGAAAAGTATTGCGGGCCCAGCTGTGGCTCTCCCATGTGCACAGGTTAGGGAGAAGAGAGGCAGGTAAAGGAGGCGGGGAGGGAGTGAAACCGAGGTGAGAGAGCTGGGCTAGTGTGCTGTCCAGGAAGCCTGGGGAAGAAAGCCTGACAAGGAGTGGAGTAATCAGCTGTGCTAAATGGTGCTGTCTCATAGCATCAGGAAAGATGAAGGGGGAGAAATGACCATGGGATCTAGCAATGTGGAGGCCACAGGTGACTGGACAGGAAGAGTTTCAGGACAGTGGGGCTTGAGAAGTCCTGAGTGAGGTCGTTTTCAAGGGATGTGACCAGAGGGTATGGAGCAGAGTGATTAAGAGCACATATCTGGGCCCCAGGCCACCAGGGTTCGAGTCCCAGCTCTACCTCTTTCTGGCTGTGTGACGTTAGGCAAATTATTTAACCTCTCTTTGTTTCCATTTCCCAGTCTGAGGCCACCTACCTCAGAGGGCTAATAGGAGGATTAAATCAGCTAGTATTGGTCAGGTACCAGGCACAAGGGCACAATGGATGTTTATCAAGTTGAAAAGAAGAAAGAGAATGGGAGGAGATGAATCAGAACATTCCTTCAGGGAGTTTTGCTGAATGGAGAGGGTTTGTTAGGTGGGGGGGGGTGGGGGGGAGAAAGGTATTTTAAGAAGGAAGAAATAACAGGATGTCTGAATACCGATGAGAATGGTCCATTAGAGAGGAGCGTTCAGTGATTCAGAAGAAAAGGGGAGACTTGCTGGAGGAATGTTCTGCAGGAGGGATGGGACTGAGCTTCAAACGCATGAGCTCCACACAGCACCCTCATCCCCCTCAAGGCATCCCCACCAGCACCTCCTTGGGGAGCCATTCCTGACACTCCTGTCGTATCGCAGGCATCCCCGACACTCCCTGCCCCTTCCTCTGCTTTACTGTCCCCCATGGCATTGTCACCATCGAACTTACTACTTCGGTTACTCCTCCTGTTTCACCTGTCCGTCAGCTAGCGTGTAAACTCCCTGAATGCAGGCAGTCTTTTCTGTCTTATTGACAATTATATCTCCAGAGTCTAGAACAGGGCCTGATGCAGAGTGACCGCTCCATAAATATTTACCGAAGGAATGGATGAATCGTACGTGTACGTTGCCCATCAGAAAGAATACAAACCCCTTCTTTATTTGTGCTGTGTGTTCTCAGTCACTCAGTCATGTCCGACTCTTGCAACCCCATGGACCGTAGCTCCTCTATCCATGGAATTTTCTAGGCAAGGATACTGGAGCAGGTTGCCATTTCCTCCTCCAGGGGATCTTCCTGACCCAGGAATCAAACCCAGAGCTCTTGCGTCTCCTGCACTGGCAGGTGGATTTTTTTTTTTTTTTTTTTTTTAACCACTGTGCCACCTGGAAAGCCTTCTTCCTTTATTCTGCATGTAATTTCTGAACATCTACTATATCCCAGGAATGGTATTCGATTTTAGGGAATCAGAAGCGAGTCAGTGCTCTCTTTGTCCCCACTGAGTCAGCTTTCGTGTGTGTGCACAGGTGAATGTGAGTGTATGCTGAAGGAGCCTAAGAAATAAAAGGCCACTTCAAAGCTGTGTGAGCAGCATTATAAGAGAGGGACATCCAGGGTCCCACTGCTTTGGGCTTCTGGGACAAGGAAAAGCTTCCTGGAGAAGGGGCTCCACACTGGAAGAACAAACCAGAGTCAGCAACGTGGGATGAAGAGGGTGGGCCCCAGGGTTTCAGGTTGGAGAAACAACCACCACCAGCAAAGCCCTGGCAGTGGGAACAAGTATCCCAAGCTCACCTCAGCCCTCATGGCCTCCCCCAAGTCCGCCTGGGCCCTTGACTTCCCTCTGCTCCTGCCCTGACAGCACCTGTTGTATCATTTTTGGGGGCATTGCTCCAGCCTGTGAGCCTACCATCTAAAGTGTGAGTCTCAGGACTTCGGGCAGGTGGTTTGCCTTTGGCCTGAAGGGCCATGGTGCCTATAGGAACACAGTACACACGGCAAGAGCTCAGGAGTCATCACAAAAGAACCCCCAAGGGCCTTCCACAGGCCGAGTGTGGTTCTGGGCACTCGGGAGGCAGCTGTGAGCAGGATAGACCAGGCCCCGCTTCCTGGAACTTACATCGTATTTGGGGAGATTATACAATAAATAAATAAACAAGCACACAAGTAGAAGATTATAGAGTATCACAAAGAGAATAACAGTGGGTAGGTGGGCAGGGGCTCCTCTACACCATCGTCAGAGAAGGTGTCTCTGACATTTAGGCCAAGACTGAATGATAATTATCTACTGAGTCAACTACTGAAGAGAAGCAGAACAGGAAGGAAGACCTCTTGAAAGCCACATTTTAGGGAACTATGGATGAACCAGGGAGTCCTCAGGCTGAGAGAATATGGCAAAGTATTTTCTAAAATCAAAGAGGACTTCCTGGAGGAGGTGAGTTTTTCTCCAGACTTAGTGTGAATGGTGACTCTTAAATTTATAAACGTGATTAGACAGGTTGACTTTTAGCTTAGATGATGACGGAAAAGGAGGGCTCTGTGTCAATGGATGCTTGTTAAGTAGCCACTCTGGGCCAAGCTGGGTGAAGACAGGAAGATGGCTAAAGAAGACAATCCCAGCCCTCTGAGGCTACAATCCTACATGGAGACAGGCAGGCAAACAAATAAAGACAGCACTGTGATGAGGGCTGTGGCGGACCTGCAAGCAGAGGGAAGGTCTAGACACCCGAGGCCTGAGGAGCCTGGGACTCGGCAAGGGGGCAGGGCACACAAACGGAGTCTAAGCCCCCTCACTGGCCTCTGCCAGCAGCCTTCCCATTCGGCACCCTGCCCCTTTCACACCCATAATCCATCCTCCACACGCCCCTCAGTGTTAACTTTTAAAGCATAAACCCGATCACTTCGCCCTCTGCTTAGAACCTTCCAGAGGCTTTCCGTAGCCCCTCCCTTGGCCTTCTGGTGAGTGAGGGCCCTGTGGTCTGTGGCTGGCTGCCTCCTCAGGCCAGGGCTTGCTCACTGCTCCCCGCACCCCTCTGCTCCACAATGGGCCTCTGTCCTGCCTTCCAGACCTGCCAAGACCATTCCCAGTTTTGGCCTTTGCTGGGATGTGTGTTGTTCTCTTTCTGCCTGGAAGGTTCTTCCCTAGATCTTTGCCGAGGGGAGTTCTTTGCCTCAGGACCCCACCCCTCAGCTACTAGGGGTGGCACCCGGATACTAAAGCTGTCTCTCCCCACCTCCTTCACAGCACTCTGCTTGGGGTCATCTTAGTCATTTGTGTTTATCTGTTTCATGTTTGCATGTCCCCCCTCCACCCATCACCAGGATGCAGGGGCAGGAAATGGGCCTTATTTATGGTTCTGCTCCCAGATCCCCACACGGTGCCTGGCACGTAGTAAACACATGGACGGACTCTCTCCTTAGGAGCTAAGGATGGCAGGAATCGGCATGTCACCAGACTGGGCTGCACGGTGGCAACACAGGAAGCTCCTGGCTGGGGTTCGTGGAGGCTGCCCAGGCAAAGGGCTGGCCAGGGGGGTCACCAGGCCAGGAGCCACCTGGGTGCTGAGCGAGTGGGGAGGGAAATGCCCTCTGGCTGAGGCTGGGCGCTCATGGCATGGCCTGGACTGGCCTGACCTTTCTGAGGATTTCTGTCTCCTAAACAATTTCCAGAAACTCCTCCACAGCACAGCAGAGCAGCCGGGCCTGCATAGGCCGTGGTGAGGGTTGGGGTGGGGGCCTGGGAGACCTCCGTGCACGATGTGTTCCTTGACTAAGAGACACAGCAGCAGTGTGGCGTGGCGGGGGTGCAGCGGGGGTGGGGGAGAGGAAGAGGAAGGGGAGGGAGAGAGAGAGGAAGCGGGAGCAGGGAAGGGGAGAGGAAAATGAGGAGGAAGAGGAAGAAGGAGGCAGACAAGGAGGGGGAGGGGAGGACGGGGATTCTGTCTCAGCTGTAGACGGGGCCTGGGGGCTTCTCCTCCTCTCCTTTGAGGGTAACAGCCGGGAGGACACGCCTCTGACCTTCCCTTGGCCTCACAGAGCCAAGGGCACACCTACTGGGGAGGTGGAGGAAGGGGTAATAAAAATTAAATTAAAAAAATTTTTTTTAAGTTGGAAGAACAAATTATTTGGAGACAAAGCAAAAAATATCTGTGACACAGCGAGCACTGTTTTAATGACAGCCCGTGTAGGAGGACAGTTTAGTCATATTTTTTCATTTTCTCTTCCCCGGGGAGCCGCGTTCCAGTGATCAAGCCCTGATATCAAATTGGTATGTTCCCTGAATCAGTCACCTTCCCTCTCTCTCGTTATTCAGCGGCACCGTGAGTCAGGGGGCTGCCCAGTAACCCCTTCTCCAGATGTTCAGGATGCGCACTAGTGCCCTCCTTGCTTGGGGGAGGGGAGAGGCTGATGGGGAGCAGGCCGCCTGGCGGGTGGGCAGGAAGCTGGGGGGACGGGTGGAGAAGCTGCAAGCTCCCTCCACCCCCCTGAAACTCCAGAGAACTCCCGGGGTGAGGATGAGCCTGGTCTCCAACCTGGGGTCACAGCCAGGGGGGGAAAGGGTTTCTTCGAAGACAGCTTGGTGAGATGCCAGGAGGAAGGAGTTCAGGAAGCAGGGCTGCCAGCCCCTCAGGCACGAGCACGTCCAGGACGAAAGATAAAAATAAGAAGGATAATTTTAAGTGACTGCCACGGGGATGCGAGTGCTGACGGCGGGCAACACGCCTCCCGCCACGCCATTCGTCTTCCTCACGACAGCCCTGGAGGCAGGCGCTTCCACCCCCAGGACTCTGGGAGAGACGGGAACTGGAGGGACTCCTCCAAGGGTATAGCTGCTCTGGGTCAGGGCCAAACTGGAACCCAGGTCTGCGGGATTCCAGAGCCCAGCCACTTTCCTGCACAGTGAGGTGGTCAAGCCCTTGGTCCTCCTCTGTGTGGGGTGTGGGGGAAAATCCAAGACAGGGACTCTGGGAGGGGACCTGTTCATGGTGCTTTACCCAGAAGATTTCCACTCTCTTTAGCTACTGGTGGCTCAGACGGTAAAGAATCCGCCTGCAGTGTGGGAAACCTGGGTTTGATCCCTGGCTTAGGAAGATCACCTGCAGGAGGGCATGGCAACCCACTCCAGTATTCTTGCCTGGAGAATCCCCATGTACAGAGGAGCCTGGCGGGCTACAGTCCATGGGGTCGCAAAGAGTTGGATATGACGGAGCAACTAGGCACACACGTGAAGGTATGCTCACAGCATTGATCCTTCTTTGGTATTTGCCCTCCAACTCAGGGAGACTTTATTAAGTCCTTGCCAGCATCTGGTACTTGTGGGCTTTCTTTGTTTTGTTTTGTTTTTTTCCTCGCACAGCATGTGGATCTTAGTCCCTGGTAGGGTGTCTGGACCTCAGTCCCAAATGTCCTGTTAGACTTTGCCCCTGGTTCTGTGACTTCCTCCTCTGGAGCGGTGGGAGTCCCTGGGGCTGCATGTGGGGTTGTCGGCACACAGGCCTCATCTATGTGTGTGCAGNTGGGTGGGTGGGGGGTACGTGGTGGGGGCTTGTGTATCTGCCCGTGTGAACATGGGGACCCATCTGGAAGCAGAGGGGTGGGATCATGTTGGCCTGGACATGCAGGTCTAGGGTGAGCAATGGGATGGAACAAAGATAGACAGGCGCGTGTGTGGGTGTCTGGGTCCATCATCTGTGTAGGGTGAGGGAGGCCGGGTGTGGGTTCAGGCTTGTAGGTTTAGGTGCATACATGGAGAGGAGGGGACAGGAGTGAAAGGGAATTGGGTTCTGGTTCCCAGAATCAGGTCTCAAGACAGAGAAATGCACCTAGTATTTTATTTCCATAGAAATCTGAAGGATGGATACATCCAAGTCAGGTGTAAAGGAGAAAATACATTTTGTCTCCAAAAATGCCTGAGACTGCCAAATACTCTGGGGCATCCATCGGAGGTCCTCTGTCTACAAATGCAGCTCTCCTTCAATAAAACATATTCTTTCTCCCGACCTAGCCTCATCAGTCCTTGGGCACTGCAAAAGATCAGCCATGAGACGAGACTGCCTGGGTTTGTATCTCAGCCCCACGTTTACCCTTTACCCGTGGCCCTCGGTGTCTTATTTACCCTCCCTGGCTCTGTTTCCTCATCTGTTAAATAGAGTTCACAATAGCACTCCTCAGGGGGTGGTGAGGATGAATAAATTAATCCACTTGGAGTGCTTAGACAGTGAAGGACAATAGCCATTTTACCTCTTAACATCTTAGTCTTTACCTTGATTATACCCTTGGAGTGGAAAATAAAAATGAATTTTAAAAAGCTCAGCCACCTGCTCCGAGAAGACTTCCTTGAATCCACTGAGCTTCGCCTACTCCATCTTTACAAGAGAGGTACTTATTGTGAGGACGAAATAAAGCATGAGGAAAAAGGCCAAAGTCTAGTCCACAGGATGCCCTCTGCAAATGTTAGACTGTCTCCCTTCCATCCTTTGCCTCCTTTCCTTACTTTCTGATAAGCATCCATTTGAAAAGGCCTTTATATTTTGTTTCATAGCTAGAGGCTAGGACTGGGCTAAGGGAGGACCGGGAAGCTATGGCCCTCTCCCTCTGGCTCCAAGGGACAGGAGTGACCTGTCTGCATAAAGGCCTACCAGAGTCCACACCAACTGCATGCCTAGCCCTAATGCCTGCAGCTTCTGGCTCCCTCTCCAACTACAGTGGGTCCACCATGGCAGGAGACTGAATTCCACAGCTGTATTGACCTGGGATCAAAACCATTCCCAAGAAGAAGAAATGCAAAAAGGCAAAATGATTGTCTGAGGAGACCTTACAAATAACTGAGAAAAGAAAAGAAGTGAAAGGCAAAGGAGAAAAGGAAAGATATACCCATTCGAATGCAGAATTTCCCCAAATAGCAAGGAGAGATAAGAAAGCCTTTTTAAATGATCAATGCAAAGCGACAGAGGAAAACAATAGAATCAATAGAGAGCTCTTCAAGAAAACTAGACATTAAGGAAACATTTCATGCAAAGATGGGCACAATAAAGGACAGAAACGGTATGAACCTAACAGAAGCAGAAGATTTTAAGAAGAGGTGGCACGAATACACAGAAGAACTGCACAAAAAAGATCTTCATGACCCAGATAACCACGATGCTGTGATCACTCACCTAGAGCCAGACATCCTGGAGTGCGAAATCAAGTGGGCCTTAGGAAGCATTACTACAAACAAAGCTAGTGGAAGTGATGGAATTTCAGCTGAGCTATTTTAAATCCTAAAAGATGCTGCTGCTAAAGTGTTGCACTCCATATGCAGCAAATTTGAAAAACTCAGCAGTGGCCACGGGTCTGGAAAAGGACAGTTTTTGTTCTAATCAAAGAAAGACAATGCCAAAGAATGTTCAAACTACCACACAACTGCACTCATTTCACACGCTAGCAAAGTAATGCTCAAAATGCGCCAAGCTAGGTTTCAACAGTACATGAACCAAGAACTTCCAGATGTTCAAGCTGGATTTAGAAAAGGCAAAGGAATCAGGGATTAAATTGCCAACATCTCTAGGATCATAGACAAAGCAAGAGAATTCCAGAAAAACACCTACTTCTGCTTTATTGACTATGCCAAAGCCTTTAACTGTGTGGATCACAACAAACTGTGGAAAATTCTGAAAGAGATGGGAATACCAGACCACCTTACCTGCCTCCTGAGAAATCTGTATGCAGGTCAAGAAGTAACAGTTAGATCTGGACATGGAACAATGGACTTGTTCCAAATTAGGAAAGAAGTACGTCAAGGTTATATATTGTCAACGGGCTTATTTAACTTATATGCAGAATACCTCATGAGAAACGCTGGGCTGGATGAAGCACAAGCTGGAATCAAGACTGCCAGTTCAGTTCAGTTCAGTTGCTCAGTCGTGTCCGACTCTTCTCGACACCATGAATCGCAGCACGCCAGGCCTCCCTGTCCATCACCGACTCCCAGAGTTCACTGAGACTCAGGCCCATCGAGTCAGTGATGCCATCCAGCCATCTCATCCCCTGTCGTCCCCTTCTCCTCCTGCCCCCAATCCCTCCCAGCATCAGAGTCTTTTCCAATGAGTCAACTCTTCACAGGAGGTGGCCAAAGTACTGGAGTTTCAGCTTTAGCATCATTCCTTCCANGTCCCATCACTTCATGGCAAATAGATGGGGAAACAATGGAAGCAGTGAGAGACTTTATTTTGGGGGGCTCCAAAATCACTGCAGATAGATGGTGACTGCAGCCATGAAATTAAAAGTCGCTTGCTCCTTGGAAGAAGAGCTACGACCAACCTAGACAGCATATTTAAAAGCAGAGACATTACTTTGTCAACTAAGGTCCATCTTGTCAAAGCTATAGTTTTTCCAGTGGTCATGTATGAATGTGAGAGTTAGACTATAAAGAAGGCTGAGTGTTGAAGAACTGATGCTTTTGAACTGTGGTGCTGGAGAAGACTCTTGAGAGTCCATTGGGCAGCAAGGAGATCAAACCAGTCCATCCTAAAGGAGATCAGTCCTTAATATTCATTGGAAGGACTGATACTGTAGCTGAAGCTGCAATATTTTGGCCACCTGATGTGAAGAGCTGACTCATTAGAAAAAACCTTGATGCTAGGAAAGGTTGAAGGCGGGAGGAGAAGGGGACGACAGAGTACGAGATGGTTAGATGGCATCACTGACCAATGGACATGAGTTTGAGCAAACTCCAGGAGATGGTAAAGGACAGGGAAGCCTGGCTTGCTGTAGTCCATGGGGCTGCAAAGAGTCAGACACAACTAAGCGACTGAGCAGCAACTGACCTGGGAAGAATGTGGGCACACTTGTGCATGCATGAGTGCACGAAACAGAACAGAGAAACTGAGAGAGCCTGACATCCCATGGGAGCCACCTGCTTATGTGAGTGAGCACTTAGGTGTGGGTGTGCCCTGGGATGAGGTGGGGCAGGAGTGCTTATGAAGGAGAGTCTGGGGCTACTTCACAGCTTTCACAGGATCCCTGGGGAGATGCCCCATCCATGCAGTGCCTCTCAGGGACACTGTCCAGTTGGCCTGGAGCAGGGGATGGTCAGGCCACCAGCAATGCTGCTGGGCACCTCCCCGTGACTCCCGAGTCTTCCCCAGAGACCTCCCCACCCATGCCCTCTCTTCCCTCCCCCAGGCATTCTTTCCTTGTCTGTGTCACCTCTGGCAGGAAAGAGAGCCTCTTTATTATGTCCCCTTGAGAGCCCAATGCTGCTCTGTCTGGACGAGAGTGTTTGGACGGTTCCCCAACACAGTCTCCGCTCCCATCCGAGAGTGCATTGCAAGGACTGCAGGCAAGTACTTTTACCAGCCAAACACTCACTTTCATAAAGCACCTTCCATTTCTAGAGGAACCAGACAGCAACCCCTACCCTGCAAGAGCTACACACTTGAGTTTTGATCAGGGGCACCATTTCCCTGAGGCTTCCCTGGTGGCTCAGATGGTAGAATCCACTGCGGTGCAGGAGATCTGGGTTTGATCCCTGGGTTGGAAATATCCCCTGGAGGAGGGAATGGCTACCGACTCCAGTATTCTTGCCTGGTGAATTCCATGGACAGAGGAGCCTGGCAGGTTACAGTCCATGAGGTCACAGAGTCAGAAACAACTGAGCAACTAACAGTAACTAATTAACCCTTTCTCTGACTCAGTGAAGAAAAAAGATGATTCAGATGCGGTTTTCCCACTTATTAGCCTGGTGATCACAGGCATGTCATTGAGAGCCCCTGAATCCATTTCCTCACCTGTAAAGAGGGGAAAATAAAACCATGTTTATCTTGTACATCACTGGATGTCTAGTGCCTTGCAAACAGTGAATGCTCAAAAAGTATTGGCCGACTAGATGAATAAATGAATATAAAAGGATTGTTATTGGGATTAAACGAGAAGAAGGAAGTATAGCATTTATCACAGTGATGCCATATATTAAGCATGTGATATTAAGTAGTTATTATTGTTAGCTATTATCTAGAAGCCAAATCTTACCATTCAGTCAGATTGGTTCCCAGAGCTAATATAAAACCAGGTAATTAAGGCTAACTAGTGACATGCCCCAAAGAATTTTGGCAGCTGCCCCTGGAGTCCAAAGGATGATACACTGTATTCCAACCCATTGACTTTACAAGTTTGTACCGAGCCCAGAATGGGTGAGATTCTTTGCAAGATATATAATTAAGTCAAGCTCCCCTTTTCCAGGAGTTGGAGAGGCAAGATCAACACTTAGCACGAATGTCTTCCTGCCTTAGCCAAAGACCTAGACTGCATCCTAAGGCCGGTGCCAAACTGTCATTTATTTCTACAACAAATATTCGTAGTTCACTTGCTGTGCAGTGGCAGGCCCCTAGCTAGGCACTGGGGATCCTGAGATAAATACGATGCATTAGAGAAGCAGTTCCCAGACTAGGGAAGGAGATCTCATAGAAACAGGTCAGAACAAGAAACGCTAAACCAGAGCACAGAAACTCTGTGTGTGTGTGTGTGTGTCGGAGAGTGGGATGGGGGAGGAGGATGCTCTTTCCCAATACTTCTGGGGAAGGGGTTAGAAACAATGCTTTCTCTTCACTGGGAGACGTGCTCATACAGACCTAGGTCAAACTTTCTGACTGGGGCTCCCAAACCCCAGCCTGCGCTCACCTTGATCAGAGGCTGGAGAACCAGGCTCTCCATTCAGGTACCCCATTTGGACCCAGAAAGCAGCATCTCCCACTGTGGCCCTTACTCCTCAGGTTGCCAGGAGTCCTGTGCCCTATGAGAATCCCTGAGTATCAGCACTGTCAGCGAACTTAGAGACCATCCAAATGAAGGTGGAACCCCCAAGAAACTGAGGACCCCAAACCACTCCATTGTTGTGGTTTAGTCAATAAGTCGTGTCTGACTCTTTGNCTTACTCCTCAGGTTGCCAGGAGTCCTGTGCCCTATGAGAATCCCTGAGTATCAGCACTGTCAGCGAACTTAGAGACCATCCAAATGAAGGTGGAACCCCCAAGAAACTGAGGACCCCAAACCACTCCATTGTTGTGGTTTAGTCAATAAGTCGTGTCTGACTCTTTGCAACCCCATAGACTGTAGCCCTCCAGGCTCCTCTATCCATGGGATTCTCCAGGAAAGAATACTGGAGTGGGTTGTCATCTCCTCCTCCAGGGGATCATGCCAAGCCGGGGATCAAACCCAAGTCTCCTGCACTGGCAGGTGGACCACTGAGCCACCAAGGAAGCCCAAAGCTCTCCATTAGGAAGTGACAAAGCTGAGTAAGATTCCCCGTGTCCTGATGCCTCAGCCAGTGCTTGACTTTCTGAAGCACTAAGATCCTGGAACGTGAAAGTGTAGTCGCTCAGCCGTTGTCAGACTCTCTGTGACCCCAGGGACTGTAGCCTGCTAGGATCCTCCATCCATGGGATTTTCCAGGCAAGAGTACTGGAGTGGGGTGCCATTTCTTTCTCCAGGGGATCTTCCTGGTCCAGGGATCAAACCCAGGTCTCCCACATTGCCCGCAGACTCTTTACCATCTGAACCACAAGGGAAGCTCAAGATGAAGCCCCAAGGTGTTTGAGGATTCAGAATCTCCAAGAACCCCCACCTGGCCCTACCCCAGAGCCTAAGATGTCCAATGGCGCCTGTCAGGTGCAGCAGGCATTGAGGAGTGGTGGATCCCTGCTCCCAGCGTCTGGCCAGGGCGCCCGAATCAGGCTCAGGGTGCATACTAGCGGTGAGGGGACGGATGGTCCCAGGGCGGATCCAGGACTCTGGGTCTCTAATATGCATGCCCCTTGCACTGTAAGTCAGTGGATCTAGGGTGCAGGGAATAAAGGGTTGGAAGAAAGAGCAGATGAGGAGTGAGTGACTTAAGAAAACACCTGTTTCGAATAGCAACTGCCCTGTGCTTTGACGGGGCCTTGCAGCAATTGAGGACAACTTGATGGGAGAAAAGTCACCATAGGACAAAGATTGAATGCAGACAGCAGACAATGAAGTGTGGCTGAAATTCGCAGACCCTAGGCAGGACCCTGGGCTGAGCATTGCACTCCTGTTCAGATGCAAGCTGACAGCACTCCTCCCCCTATGTCATTGCAGCAGGTGTGGATGTGCCTGTTTGTGCTCACTGAGCACCTGCATAAGGCTCCCGAAGGCAGGACCATGTGTAATTCACTGCCAGTGGTTCAGAGCCCAGGGGCCGGGGATCCTCTGGATTCGAGCCTAAGGTTTGCCAGCTGCTTTGCTGTGTTATGCCCCTGGGGGAATTTAATCTCTCTGATGCTTAGTTTTCTCATCTACAAAATGGGGTTAACACTTTAAGGCTGTCATGAGGCGTGAATGGAAGGCACTGGTGTCAAGCACCTAATACACTGCCTGGACTCTACTGCTGCTGCTGCTGCTAAGTCGCTTCAGTCGTGTCTGACTCTGTGCGACCTCATAGATGGCAGCCCACCAGGCTCCCCTGTCCCTGGGATTCTCCAGGCAAGAACACTGGAGTGGGCTGCCATTTCCTTCTCCAATGCATGAAAGTGAAAAGTGAAAGTGAAGTTGCTCAGTTGTGTCTGACTCTTAGTGATCCCATGGACTACAGCCTACCAGGCTCCTCCATCCATGGGATTTTCCAGGCAAGAATACTGGAGTGGGGCACCATTGCCTTCTCCACCTGGACTCTACTAGTGCTCAGCAAATAACATAATTATCTTCATATAAGCTTCACATACGTCCCGGCCCATTTTCAATGCACTTTAGACAGTAGCATACATAGTGCTTCCCCAATAGTGTTCAATAAATTTGTTAAAGATACATAATTGCTTATACATGGAAATATGGATTCATAATAAACATATTCACATATATATTTAAACACTTATACACATATAGTGGGCTTCTCTGGTGGCTCAGACTGTAAAGAACCTGCCAGCAATGCAGGAGACCTGGGTTTGATCCCTGGGTTGGAAAGATCCCCTGCAGGAGGGCATGGCAACCCACTCCAGTATTCTTTCTTGGAGAAACCCCATGGACAGCAGAGCCTGGCGAGCTAGACATACTTAAGTACAGACTGCAGAAGCTCGGAAACAGATCCCTAAAGGTCAGAAGGAATTCCTGAACGTGAAATGCCTTGGGGCTGGGCAGGGCTGTCTGCAGAGGGAGGTAGGACCTTTTCTCTTTGGCTTCGGGCTGTGACATATACTCAGACTTGTTCACTGTCTCTGAGTGTCTGGTGACCATCAGACCAGGGCTACATTCGTGAATGTAGGGTGGGGAGGAAGATGTTCCACACATCCCAGTTCACTTAAAGCCCAGCTGCCTGGAGACGGCATGCACTCGGTACATCTCCGGCCAAATGTGCTTCAGGCCTCTGAAGGCCCTTCTCTTCAAGGCTCAGAGTGACAGAGTGAAGGCTCCAGGGGAGAAGCCATTGATTTCTGATATGTCTTTTAAGTTGATCGTTAAGCAACAGGGTCATTTGTAATTGATATCATATTCAAGCAAAACTTGAACAGTGATGACTAGTACATGAACTTGGGCGAACTCTGGGAGATGGTGAGGGACAGAAAGGCCTGACGTGATGCAGTCCATGGGGTAGTAAAGACTCGGATACAACTGAGAGACTGGAGAGCAGCAACAATGAACTTGGCGTGGAGCACCTCACCTGGCATCACTGACATCCCTGAAGATGCCAGGTCGGCTAGATACTGCCCACACAAGCCTGGCTGGGGAAGGGAAGGTGCAGGGTCCGAAGCAGGTGGGTTTCCTGCTGTAGTCCCGGTTCCCCAGACCCCCTGACTGATCCTCCCACAGGCCCTGCACTAGTTCACACGACACTCATTTGCACTAGCATCTGATCTGCAGGCCTGTCCTCCGGTCCTTTTCACTGTGTTCCTGGGAGCTCAGGAACCTCAAGGGATCAGAGCCTCAATCTCTCCTGTGCTCATCTCCCTACAAGGCCCCAGGCAGAGGGAGCTTACTTCAGGCCGCTGAATGGGCCAGAGCCTGAGCAGCCGAAGCAAAGCAAAGCGAGGGACATGCAATTACCTGGTGAGTTCAGGCAAATAAACAATTTGTCAGAGCTCTGGCTCCCCTACTGTGCTGTATCCCTTTCATGAGTCTTGGAGAGCTATGGAGGAGAGAGGGGGAGCTTAGAGCAACCCCCCAGGCCACCAGGCCATGAGCTGGAATTTCCAGTGACCCAGTTTCCTCCTGTACCCCCCGCCAAACAAAAGCCCCTCCAAAGGGCCATGATCTAGCTCAGTCGTGTCTGACTCTGACTGTGCAACTCCATGGACTGTAGCCCTCCAGGCTCCTCTGTCCAAGGGATTCTCCAGGCAAGAATACTGGAGTGGGTTGCCATTTCCTAGTCCAGGGGATCTTCCTGACCCACGTATCAAACCTGCGTCTCCTGCATTGGCAGGCAGGTTCTTTACCCCCAGTGTCACATGAAAGCATGATCTAGGGCCCTGGGCAAATACTCAGGTGTTCTGCCTTTGCTCCGGGCAGCACCTCAGGGGCCAAACTGCTCAGCAATCCAGAGAATCCCTTTCTCTGATGCTCTTGTTCCAATGCCTGCCCCGGCCACCACCCTACTCCCCCTAATATCCAGTAGGTCCAGGGATGGGCGTGTAGATCGCTGGATGGTGATGTTTAGGACCAGTTTCCCCTGTTGCTCTAAATCAACTTAGCTTTGTTGTTCTCTTCCCCCTTGCTTTCTTTTTTATCTATTTTTTTAAAAACCCTCTCAAAACACAACCCCACAAAGAGTGTGCCAAATTGAGGAATGTTAAACCTTCCCATGCTGGGCTGGAAGTCAGCCTCTTTCAAAGCTGTCCACCGGGATGTACCAGAGTGGGAGCTAAATATAGAAAGGGCTCCCTCTTCCTGCAGCCTCCCTCGTCCTCTGTGGGCCCCGACACAGGCGAGAATCGATGCTGTGCTTGGTGGCCACAGGTCATCTGACAGCCGCCCCTGCTTAGAGACCCTTATCTGCACCTGCCGCCAATTGGCTCTGATGGAGCCCTGACACACCGGAGACAGGAAGTCACCATGGTGACCTCACACAGCCTAGGGGGAGGGGATGGGGGCTTGGCTGCAGGAGGCAGGCTTGGGACACACACTCAGCCCACCCTTGTGGCCTTGGCCGCTCAGGCCAGCAGCTGTGTGTCCGGCCACCTGCAGAGAGGGCTGCCCTGTTGGCGACAGAGGGGAGGCGGGCAGCGTTATTTGTGCCGGAAGTTCACGGCATTCTCAGGGACCTCTGCCGTGTGCCTCCCCAGCACACCGAGAATGGATGAATCAGTCCCGGCTCATCAGAGCCTTTCATGCTAAACTAGCCCAAATGACTGATTTAGAAACTGCGTGGTCTCATTCTTTCAGTGTATTTCTGAAGCAGGCACACTCCAGAGCGGCCCGGGGCCTTCATTCTCCCCATCCACGTCCTTTGATTAAGCATCTGTGGCCACGTGGTGCAGGGGGCTGGGGGCTTTACCCAAAGAGACATGGAGCAGGATACACCGATGTAGAAACCTGTAGCCAGAACACTCAGGCAGCAGGAAAATCACAGAAACAGCAATACCACTCGATCTCTGTTGATCATCACAACCCAGTGGTGAATTGCTGTAATTCTGTTTGATGTGAGGACGGAGGGAACCAGCGCCTTTCACAAGGACTCCTAGCAGTGACAGAATGGACACATTCAAGTTTTCTTGTTCCAGAACTGGGTAAGGACACCCTGTGTTTCCCAAACTTCCGTGCACCTGAAGCATCAGAGATGCCCGAGGAGACTGTTAAATGCAGAGCCCTGGGCCTCACTTTGGCCTGGAGATCCTCTCTCAGGAGGCAGAGAGGGTGTGCGCTGGTCCCCAGGTGACTGTGCTCTGCAGCCCTCTGGGAGTCACACAGGAAACTGGCAGTACTTCAAGAGCCCCGGCCTTAAGTCAGATTCCAGGTCTGCTGAAAGGAACCAGAGATGCCCTGGCCTCGGCCCAGGCCCTTAAAGCTGACTCCATCACAGGGAGGCTGGAGTGTCACCCACTTCAGAAAGCTCCCTGGCCAATGCTCATAAACGGCCAGAGTGGAGGAGCACTTCTCGAGGCCCCCTGGCTTTACAGATGAGGACCCTGAAGCTCCGTCACGAGTTGTCCGCAATTGTTACTGTGTGTACTGTGCTAAGTTGCTTCAGTTGTGTCCAACTCTGCAACCGTGTGGACTGTAGCCCGCCAGGCTCCCCTGTCCATGGGATTCTCCAGGCAAGAATACTGGAGTGGATTGCCATTCACATCTCCAGGGGATCTTCCCGACCATTCGCATCTCCAGGGGATCTTCCCGACCCAGGGATCAAACCTGCACCTCTTATGTCTCCAACATTGGCAGGTGGTTCTTTACCATTAACATGACCTGGGAAGCCCAGAGAACCAGGGGAAACCCAGGTTTCTCTCCACTCCAAGTTCTGTGTGCTCAGGGCTGTGAGCAGAAGCAGCCACGGGAGCCCTGTACTCAAGTGGCCATGCCTGGGGCGGATGCTACTTCTTTGCTACACTCATTAGTTTAAGAGACAACTGTCAAGCTAGATGAGCAGCTGGTGACAAGACATGGAAGTCCCTGCTCTGAAGTGCATGTGGGGTCTGGAGCCCACCCTATCAGTTCCTCTGAGCCAGCACCTGTGGTGGGGAGCACACCTGAACACCTGTACTGCTCAGGACACGGCACACACCCAGCAAGCACCCCACCTTGCAATAAGGCCCACAGGCAGTACCACCCTGTCCAGACCACTCTGGAAGGGAGAGCCTCAGCCTCTCTGACCTTACCTGACCTAGTGTCAGCATCCCTTATTTGGCAGTTGGTCATCTACTGGTGGCTTGTGACACTTGGCATATCACTGTAACCCGAACCAACATCCATCTTTTCCAGTCTTATCAAACCAAGCTCGTGATTTGGTTTGTGAAAGCTGCTGCAGCCTTGACCTGGTTCTCTCTCAGGATGCTGTGCCCTGCACCTTGCTTCTCAGTCCTGCCCCGGACTCTAAACAGTCCCTCATCCGAGCTGCTGGGGTTGGGGCATACGAGTTCCTGCTGACCATTCATTCCTTCCTTATTCCAGATCTACCTGTGCTCAGGGCATCCAGCTCCTTCATCCAGTCTGACCAAGGCCATCAAGATGGATCCAAAGGAAGCTAGAGAATCAGCTGCCTACCTAACTGCCAGGTACCTGTGCTTCCAACGCCCTGAGTCCTGCCATTCTCCCCAGCAACCCCAGAGCTTGTCAACCCCCAACCATGATGCTTTTCTTCCCTCTGAACTTCTGCTTCCTCTGACCCGTGTGTGTTAGTTGCTCAGTCATGCCCAACTCTTTGCAACCCCATGAACTGTAGCCCACCAGGCTCCTCTGTCCATGGAATTCTCCAGACAAGAATACTGGAGTTGGTTGCCATTCCCTTCTCCAGGGTGTCTTCCCGACCCAGGGATCAAACCTGGGTCTCCTGCATTGCAGGAGACAGATTCTTTACTGTCTGAGCCACCAGGGAAGCCACTGAGCTACCACCTGAAATGTTCACTCCCAACTCCTGGCTAACATCTCCCTGTCCTTCAGGGCAGCTTAATTCATCTATGGGTTGACATCCTCGACTCGTTCCCTCTCTGCTCTCCCCCTCCCCGATGCTGGCTCCTGTTCCCTTCTACTCAGCCATCCGTCATGGTGCCCACCACATTTCACAGTGGTCAGTAAAGACTGATGAATGGGATCTTTCTCTACTAGGGAACAAACTTGCCACTGGGGTGTGCTCAGGAAGTTCCAGATGTTGTTCTCAGACTCAGAAGACCTAGAAGGTGGCATTTCCTTTATGTATGTGCAACATAACAAACAAGACACATGTGAAAAGGCCCTTGGTCCAGCATGCTGGGATTCTCCTTTCTGGTTGTTGGGCTTGGAAGGAAAGCACCCCACATCCTATGTTCGGCAGCCTCTAGACGACTCCCAGCGGCCCCTGCCTCCTTTCATTCACATTTTGTATACCTCCTTTGTGCATGGGTTAGACTTGATAAGACTCGCTTCTAACCAAGAGAACATAACAGAAGTGACAAGATCTCACTTCCAAAGTTATAAACAGACTATGCTGTCCATCTGGGGTTTTCTCTCTCTCTCTTAGATCATTTGTCTTGGGGGAACCAGTTGCCATGTCCAGAAGCAGGATGTATGGTAAGGGACTGAGATGGGCCAGTAACTGCCTGAGTCAGATTTCAGATGCCTGCAGGTCTGGCTGACTGTCACCCTGTGAGTCCTGGGGCCAGAGGCACTCAACTAAGCTGTATCTGCATCCTCGACCCGCAGAGAATGTGAGATAATAAATGTTTACTGTTTTAAGTAACTAAGTTTTGGGGTCCTTGATGTGCAGCTGTGGGCTTGTTCAGGGCGGGCCAGTGCACCAAGGGTGGGGGAGCTCAGAGCCCTGGCCTCTAGGGGCCAGGGACTCAGACACAGAAATCTGATGAAGACAAGTAGGTGTGGGTGTCTGCCCACCCTGCTTACATCCCAATTCCTCCACCTGCCTCTCTAGCCACTCCAGCACTCACTGGACGCTGCCCCTCCGTGATGCCTCCGGCACACACTGCCTGCCTTATTTCATTGCCATTCTACTTGAAATCCACTCATTCATTTATTCCACACGTAGAGTATCTACCATGGACTGTGCACTGTTCACAGCACAGGGGACCCCACAGTGCACAGGGAACATGACATTGTCTTACCTACTCTGTTCCTTTCCCCTCCTGCCCTGAAAGCACCTTAAGGCAGGACACGCTCTCTGCATTTTTAAACTCTCCACAGCACCCAGCCCAGTTCAGCACTCAGCAAATACCTGATGATTCAGGAGGGGAAAATGAAGAATTGCCTGCCAGAGGCATTTTAAAGGTGTATGTTTGGGTGAGATGGGACAGAAGAATGGATAGCTGAGAGTTTTAGGTCTCCTCTACTCCCTTCTTCCTTTAGCATAATAGAGCAAAGTTTGACTGACATTTATTTAGCACCTATTGCATGCACAGAATCAGCCGATGGATGCTCTCTGACACAATAGCTTATTTAATCCTCAAAAATATTTGCCCCTGCGGCAAATATAATTCCCATGTTACTAATGAATAAATCAAGGCTCAGAGAGGTAAAATAACTTGTTCAAACTGCAGAGTAAAAATAACAACAAACACTCATTGGCATATCTGTAGTCTGCTCATCTAATCCTCTTCCAGCCCAGACTGATGCAAATAAATATTAGGTTAACTTGCCCAAGTTTATACTGGTAAGCTGGTGTCAGAGCCAGGGATGGAACCCAGGAGTCAGACTCTAGAATACTCACTCTTAACCACACTCACAGCCCCAGCAGAACTGAAACGCAAAGCTAGGTCGCCTAGCTCTGAGCCCAGCTCCCCAGTCCCCACTGTCCCCTTGCCAACTGACTCTTTCCTACTTCCTACCCAGGCTCCTGGCACCCACCCAACTTCAGCTTATACCCACCCAACTTCAGCTCACACCTGTGTTCCAATGACTCTCTGATTTGACAATGGTTTCGTTCGAGCCTTTGACTTAATTCAACACTTTTTTTTTGGTCTCAAAAATAAAGAAATCGAAACTCTTCTCTTATGTTATAGAAATACCATCCACTGTTTTCCCAGCTTTTTGCAGGTTGTGCTTTTGTGAGCACAGAAAAGAAGGAGGAGGGAAGACAAACAGGGAATTAAAAACTGGAGCAACAAGGAGTTTCTCATCCTTGAGGCAAAGTTTTGGTTCAAAATAAATCTAAAGCACTCGTCCTATGCCTTTTTTGGGTAAGACTCTGTCAGTAGGCAAATAATGTGACCTGGCAAGTAATAAAGTTTCCACAGGCATCAGTCAGGGGATTGAACATTCCAAAGGCGGGCTCCTCAATCCTGAATTAACTTCCTTTCTTCATGGGCACAAACAGGTCCTCTCCCCAGCACCACAAATACGCTTTCATGCAAGTCAACTTTCCTGTCCCACAATAGGTGTGATTGCTTCCCATCATGTTGTCATGGCAACATCCACTGCCATCTGGGGGATGGGGAGGTGGCAGAGGAAGCAAGTGGCTGGCCAATCAGGCTTTCCAGGAAAGTCTCATAATGGCACACTGTCATCGCCAACTGTAGGAGCCTGAGGGAGGACCCTGTTAAAGGGACACAGTGCTGGCCCCCACTATTGACTAAGGCATGTTGAGTTCAGGCAATGTGTATTTGCCATTTGATGGATTACTGATCAGCAGGAGAAAGGAGACAGAACTAACAAACAGTACTAAGAAAAGCAAAAGGCTCTTCAATGTAACTGTCACGTGATTTGCAGGAAAACTACACAGGAGCAAATTCTTTTCTGTGCCCAGATGCGTGGAAGACTACAGAACCTTAGCGACACCATGTTCACAGCCATCCACCACCCCCAACCCCAGAAAGAAAAGGAAAAGTTGTGTCGTCAAGACCTTCAAAGATGAGAATATGTGAAGCGCTGGCTCTGCTAACAGACAACTGCCTTGAAGGATCTGCCAGTGAGCAGCTGTGCAGCCTCTGCTGTTAACATCCCGCAGCCCAGTTTTCCTCTTTGGGAGATGGGGATCAAAACATCACATCCCTCACAGGGTTGTTGTGAGGATTAAATGAGGTTACGCAGGGCTAAGCCCTCAACCCGTATTATTACGAGTACTCACAGACGCTCAGTGCCGTCAAGGATGTGGCCACTGCAGTGCCTGCTGCCTCTCCATCTCAGGCTCTAGCTTCTGGTGAATAAGCACAGCAGGATGGATTTGCAGTGATCCACGAGTCACAGGCACAGACTTTCACCACAAAAAGTTCCCAAACCCTCCCTAAGAATCATTCTCTCCTGGGAAGAGAGGAGGTTGGCCGCATGGCATTCCTCTCAAGAATGATCGTTGACTCCACACCATGAACTGAAAGAAGGCGTGTGCGCTCAAGTCATGTCCCACTCTTTGCAACCCCATGGACTGTAGCCCGCCAGGCTCCTCTGTCCATGGCATTTCCCAGGCAGGACTACTGGAGTGAGTTGCCATTTCCTCCTCCAGGGGATCTTCTCCACCCAGGGATNCATGCAAGTCAACTTTCCTGTCCCACAATAGGTGTGATTGCTTCCCATCATGTTGTCATGGCAACATCCACTGCCATCTGGGGGATGGGGAGGTGGCAGAGGAAGCAAGTGGCTGGCCAATCAGGCTTTCCAGGAAAGTCTCATAATGGCACACTGTCATCGCCAACTGTAGGAGCCTGAGGGAGGACCCTGTTAAAGGGACACAGTGCTGGCCCCCACTATTGACTAAGGCATGTTGAGTTCAGGCAATGTGTATTTGCCATTTGATGGATTACTGATCAGCAGGAGAAAGGAGACAGAACTAACAAACAGTACTAAGAAAAGCAAAAGGCTCTTCAATGTAACTGTCACGTGATTTGCAGGAAAACTACACAGGAGCAAATTCTTTTCTGTGCCCAGATGCGTGGAAGACTACAGAACCTTAGCGACACCATGTTCACAGCCATCCACCACCCCCAACCCCAGAAAGAAAAGGAAAAGTTGTGTCGTCAAGACCTTCAAAGATGAGAATATGTGAAGCGCTGGCTCTGCTAACAGACAACTGCCTTGAAGGATCTGCCAGTGAGCAGCTGTGCAGCCTCTGCTGTTAACATCCCGCAGCCCAGTTTTCCTCTTTGGGAGATGGGGATCAAAACATCACATCCCTCACAGGGTTGTTGTGAGGATTAAATGAGGTTACGCAGGGCTAAGCCCTCAACCCGTATTATTACGAGTACTCACAGACGCTCAGTGCCGTCAAGGATGTGGCCACTGCAGTGCCTGCTGCCTCTCCATCTCAGGCTCTAGCTTCTGGTGAATAAGCACAGCAGGATGGATTTGCAGTGATCCACGAGTCACAGGCACAGACTTTCACCACAAAAAGTTCCCAAACCCTCCCTAAGAATCATTCTCTCCTGGGAAGAGAGGAGGTTGGCCGCATGGCATTCCTCTCAAGAATGATCGTTGACTCCACACCATGAACTGAAAGAAGGCGTGTGCGCTCAAGTCATGTCCCACTCTTTGCAACCCCATGGACTGTAGCCCGCCAGGCTCCTCTGTCCATGGCATTTCCCAGGCAGGACTACTGGAGTGAGTTGCCATTTCCTCCTCCAGGGGATCTTCTCCACCCAGGGATCCCACCTTGGGAAGGTCTATGATGAGGAACAAACCTTGCTTTAAGAGTGAAGCACAGCATCCTCTCCAGATGCCTCTGCCAGGGCTTGTGGGACGTCTCTCAAGGCTCAGATCAAGAACTCTCTGGTTCATACTCCTGTCCCAATGCCCAGTGCCCAACTCTGAGCCTCTGGGGCTCTGTGATCAAGACTGGGGAAGACAGACAACCAGAGAAGGCAGCTGAGGTAGACTGAAGCAATTAATCCTAAAGGTCGCTGGAGTCTGTCCTGTCGGGCAGCAGGAATCCAATTACCCACAGTGACAGCAGCTTGGTCCTCGGGGAGACACTTGTCTGCAGGGTGGCCTGACAACCTGTCCACTTGAAAACTTCCTGACAAGCAGTCTTCCACCCCCTCCACATCCTCCATGAGCCCCAGCTGGGCACAGACCTCAGCTGACCAGAACATCACCCAGGTCACAGTGCTGAAGTTATGAGGCAAAGGAGTGAATTCTAGGAGGCTGGGTCAGGACCAGCCTGGAGGTCTTCTGAGAAGAACCCATTTTCCTTGCAGAAACAAAGACCAGAAGAACTGGTCATCTTTCCAGGCTGAGCCAGACCTTTATAAAACAACAAAAGCAGAAGTAGGAGGGAAAGAGAGGGAGAGAGAGAATCCAAATGAGTTTATCTGGCCATAAAATAAAAATGCAAAATTATGCAGATGTGGAAATGGCATGTAATTTTCAATCACTTGCTCTGTCATCATCTGAAAGTTCTGGATAAGGGGACCACTGAGAGAGAGTTCTGGCTCTCTTTGAATTCTCTGGCTCCACTTTCCCCCAAATGTAGGGTATTTGGAGGAAGGTGTGGTACGACAGATGATCTTTTTTCCTGTTTATGTGGCCTAACTCAGATCAAGATGAGGTCTTACTTGTCCAGGATTTACACACTGGACAAAAGCAAAGAGGAAGTCAAATCTTTCGCGTGGACACCGCTGGAGAAAGGAATTTGATTTTTTAAAGTGCAGATTGGCTTCCTGGCTTGAAAGTGCATGATTAAAATGATATGTTTCAATTCAGGAGCCAGACAGCAGATCTGAACAACAGCTGCTGCTTACACACAGGAGTATATGCAAGGTGCATGCAAAGGTAGGTGAAGAAGCTATTTACTGGGGCTTGGAAATCCCAGGGCATGATAATCATCTTGGGCCATTCAGGTGGTATTACATAAATACCGCCTGGGCATAAGAGAAACTAACTTCTCTCTCCCTCCTGGGGAGTGCTTCATTCAGCCCCAGACTGGTCAATCAATTATTAATTTTATTTAACAACACCTACTGAGTACAAATTCTGTGTATCAGGTGCTGTTCTAGGTGCCTAGTACACAGCAGTGAACAAGACAGGCAAGGTACTTGACCCCCAAGGAGCTGATACTTTAGTGGAGACCACTGTTGTTGTTCAGCCACCAAGTTGTGTCCAACTCTTTGAGACCCTATGAACTGCAGCACACCAGGCTCCTCTGTCTTCCACTGTCTCCAGAAGTCTGCTCAAATTCATGTCCATCGAGTCCATGGTGCTATCTAACAATCTCATTCTCTTCTTGCCCTCTTCTCCTTTTGCCTTCAATCTTTCCCAGCATTATGGTCTTTTCTGACCTGGACTCAAATCTGGGATCTGTCACCTAAGCATAATGTTATCTTGGGAAAGTTGTTAAATTTCTCTGTGTCTCAGATTCCTTATCTTTTTTTTTAGTTTATTTTATATTGGAGTATATATAATGTTGTGTTAGTTTCAGGTATACAGCAAAAGTGATTAGTTATACAATTACAATATCCCTTCTTTTTCAGATTCTTTCCCCCTCTAGGTTATTACAGAATATTGAGTAGAGCTCCCTGTGCTATAGGAAAGGTCCTTGTTGGTTATCTATTTTATAAATAGTAGTGTGTGTATGTTAATCCAAAACTCCTAATTGATCCCTCCTCTCTAAACTCAGATATGCAGATGACACCACCCTTATGGCAGAAAGTGACGAGGAACTAAAGAGCCTCTTGATGAAAGTGAAAGAGGAGAGTTAAAAAGTTGGCTTAAAACTCAACATTCAGAAAACGAAGATCATGGCATCCAGTCCTATCACTTCATGGGAAATAGACGGGGAAACAGTGGAAACAGTGTTAGACTTTATTTTTTCTGGGCTCCAAAATCACTGCAGATGGTGACTGCAGCCATGAAATTAAAAGACGCTTACTCCTTGGAAGAAAAGTTATCACCAACCTAGATGGCATATTCAAAAGCAGAGATATTACTTTGCCGACTAAGGTCTGTCTAGTCAAGGCTATGGTTTTTCCAGTAGTCATGTATGGATGTGAAAGTTGGACCGTGAAGAAGGCTGAGCACCAAAGAATTGATGCTTTTGAACTGTGGTGTTGGAGAAGACTCTTGAGATTCCCTTGGACTGCAAGGANAAGCAGAGATATTACTTTGCCGACTAAGGTCTGTCTAGTCAAGGCTATGGTTTTTCCAGTAGTCATGTATGGATGTGAAAGTTGGACCGTGAAGAAGGCTGAGCACCAAAGAATTGATGCTTTTGAACTGTGGTGTTGGAGAAGACTCTTGAGATTCCCTTGGACTGCAAGGAGATCCAACCAGTCCATTCTGAAGGAGATCGGCCCTGGGATTTCTTTGGAAGGAATGATGCTGAAGCTGAAGCTCCAGTACTTTGGCCACCTCATGAGAAGAGCTGACTCATTGGAAAAGACTCTGATGCTGGGAGGGATTGGGGGCAGGAGGAGAAGGGGATGACAGAGGATGAGATGGCTGGATGGCATCACTGACTCGATGGACGTGAGTCTGAGTGAACTCCGGGAGTTGGTGATGGACAGGGAGGCCTGGCATGCTGTGATTCATGGGGTCGCAAAGAGTCGGACACGACTGAGCGACTGAACTGAACTGAACTCTACCTTTCTCCTTTGGTAACCATAAGTCCTTATCTTTAAAACAAACATAATGAAGGTACATACTGCCACTTGTGCTTTCAGCCATAATAGAGTGACAGCAACTGGATTTACCTTCCTATCTTAAACAACTAGAAAATCATACAAAATATATGAATCAAATAATTCCAGACATTGGGCAACAGGTAGTACCGGACTCTCTGCGAGAAAGGAACCAAACAGGGGTGGGGTTAGGGCTATAACTTCCCCCACCTTACTGCCTGAATGCAATTCTTAGGCTGCAGTCCAGGGAATGGGAACTCAAACAGAGGCCAGTCACTCAGAGTCTAAGGAAACTGAGGTAGCTAGAGTTTTCAGAGCAGAAAGAGCTCCAGAAATATGAAAAGGATCCTCTTAAATCTTTGGCTAAATACTGACTTGCACATGCAGGAACTCAAACTCCATGAGGCTAGGGAAAGAATCGTCACAAAAAAATCAGGCCAAAAAATTTCCAGCTGAATGGGGCTGGATAGTGTTTGTGGAGTCAGAGTGAACAGACGATTTAATAAATGCACAAGGTGTTGGATAGGGTCCTCAGAAAGTGGTGAGCTCTGGACTCATCCTAAGTGAAGTACAAGTACAAGGGAAAGTCACTCATTTGTGTCCGACTCTTTGTGACCCCATGGACTATATAAACAGTCTATGGAATTCTCCGGACAAGTATACTGGAGTGGGTAGCTTTTCCCTTCTCCAGGGGATCTTCCCAATCCAGGGATTGAAACCAGGTCTCCTGCATTGCAAGTGGATTTTTTACCAGCTGAGCCACAAGGGAAGTGCAAGAATACAGGAGTGGGTAGCCTAGCCCTTCACCAGCAGGTCTTCCCAACCCAGGAATCGAACCAGGGTCTCCTGCATCACAGGCTGATTCTTTCCCAACTGAGCTCCTAAGAGAGTTTAAAAAGAAGCCTTGGAAGGATCAAACTGATCACAAGTAACTAAACTGCATGCCAGAATAAAGTCCAACACTGTTTAAAGAACACAAAAAGAAAAGAAAAGTAAAGGAAAGAATCACCCAATGAAGTAAAATCCACAATGTCTAGAAACTAATAAGCCACTAAAATCCCAAGCAACCAAAAAAGCAGAAAAAATGATCAATAACCAGGAGAAAAACTGATCAGCAGAAAATGACTCAGAAATGACAGAGATGATGAAATAGCATACAAGAATATCAAAACTACTGTAACAAATATACTGCACATGCTTAGGAATGTTTAAGAAAATACAAACATGTTGAGGATAAAACTGGAAGATATAAAAATGGCACAATGAAATTCCTAAAAATGAAAAAAAAAAAACTAAAATGAGAAATATAATTAATGAGATTAACAGCCAAACAAACACATCAGAAAGTCAGTGAATTTGAAGACATAGCAATACAAACTATCCAAAATAAAGCAAAGAGAGAAAAATGACTAGAAAAAAAAAAGAACATAACATCAGTGATCCATAGGACAACATCAAATGATCTAACATGTGTGTAAATAGAATCCCTCCAGAAAGAAAGGGAGCACAGAAAAAATATTTGAAGAACTGGTCAAAATTTTTTTTAAATGTCATGAAACCTGTAAAGTCACTGATCCAAGAGGCTCACTGATCTCACAGCAGAGTACATGTAAAAAAAACAACAAAAAAACTACACCAAGGCACAGCATAACCACATTGCTGAAAACCAGTGATAAAGAGAATAACAAAGGCAAAGTAGCAGACCTCTTGTCATGGAGATGCAAACAAGAAGACAGTGACAACTGTAAGCACTGAAAAGAAAAACTGTCAGCCTAGAGTTTTATACTCGGCAAAAATATCCTTCAAAATGAAAGCAGAGTAAACGCTTTTCAGATTAAAGCTGAGCCAATTCATTGCCAGCAATCTTGCCTGTAAGAAATGTTAAAGGAAGTTCCTCAAGATAAGCGAAAATGATGCTGAATGGAAATCTGGATCTGCACAAGGGAGTGAAAAGCACTGAGGAGAGTAGTTACGTGGGTAAATTGAAATACATTTTTACTCATCTTGAAATCTCTCTAAAAATTTTGCCTGTTTAGAGCAAAAATTTTTCACTGTATTATGGAGTTTATAAAATGTAGAAGTGAAATGTATGATGGCAATGACATCACAGAGAGTCAGAAAATCAAATACATAGCCATAAGATTCTTCACACTATATGTGAAGTGGTATATTATTTTAAGATAGACTTTGATATGCTAAAATTAATAAAATGTATTTATATTTACAATAAAATATATTATAAACCATAAAGCAATCACCAAAAATAAAATAGAGACACAGCTAGTAAACCAGCACTGGAGATGATATGGAATCATAACAATATTCAATTAACACATAATAAGGCAGAGAAAGAAGAAAACAGAAATGAAGTACAGATGGGACAATTAGAAAATAAATAGCAAGATACCATAGTGAAATTCAACCGAATCAATAATTACATTAAATAAAAATGGTCTACAAACTTTCATTAAAAAACAGAGACTGTCATATTAGATTAAAAAAACCAACACAACTATGTGCTATCTATACGAAAGACAGTCTAAACATGAAGACACAGGTTGGTTAAAGGTAGAAGGATAGAAAAAATATACCAAGCAAACACTGATCAAAACAAAACTTCACACAAAGTAGACTTTAGAACAAGGACTATTACCAGAGATAAAAAGGGATACTTTATAGTGACAAAAGAGTAAATTCATCAACAGGATATAACAACCCTTCAAAATAGATGATAAAAGCAAAAATTGACACATAAAAGGTGAAATAGATAAATCCTCTACTGTAATTGGAAGTTAAAACATTCTTCTCTCAGTAATTGATAGAAAAAGTAATGAAAGTCAGTAGAGATGTAAGAGACTAAATCCCATCAACCTTAATTTAGACATGATTTAGAACACTCCACCCAATGACAGCACAATACACACTGCCTTCAGATACATGTACATAACTTACCAAGACAGACCATATTCTGGGCCACAAAACAAATCTCAATATTCTGTAAAGCACTGGAATCATACAAAGTCTTTTTTTTTGGCATAATAGAATTAAACTAGAAACTTAAAAAAAAGATATCTGGAAAATCTTCAAATATTAGGAGATTAAACAATACACTTCTAAATAACTCATAGGCCAAAGAAAAAAAATCATAAGGGAAATTAGAAAATTCTGAACTGAATAAAAACGAACACAACACACCAAACTTTGTGGTATGCAGTAGCTAAAGCAGTGCTTAGAGGGAAACTTATAGCATTAAATATTTATGCTAAAAAAAAGAGAGAGAAAAGTCTCAAATTGATGATCTAAGCTTCCACATAAGAATCTAGAGGGAAAAAAGACAGTTAAAACCAAAGTAAACAGAAAAAAGAAAACAGTAGAGGAAAGAATACAAATCAATGAAATAGAAAACAATAGCAAAGATAGTTTGAATGAAACGAAAAGCTCTTTCTTTACAAAGATGAATATAATTGAAAAACCATCAGACTGATGAGGACCAACTGGAAAAGATAAGAGAATGTTATAAGTAACTTCCTGCCCCCAAATTCAAAAATTTAGATGAAATAGAGAAATTCCTTGAAAGACATCAACTAACAGATTCTCAAAACTCAGTTAAGAAGAAAAAGATAACCTGAATAGACTTTTATGTCTATTAAATAAATCGAATTCTTAATTTAAAATATTTACACGAATAAAATTTCAGGTACAGATGGCTTCACTGATAAATTCTACCAAACATTTAGGAAAGAAATAACATCAATTCTATACAAACTCTTCAGTGTAATTCACCACATCAATAGACTAAAAAAGGATGCCCATATGATCATCTCAATAGATACATAAAGAACTTTTAATGTAATACCCATTTATGATTTTTTTTTAAACTCTCAGCAAATGTCCTCAACTGGGGGAAAAAAAAAAAAGCACCTATAAGAAACCTACAGTAACATCATACTTAACTGTCAAAGACTGAATCCTGGTCTTAATGCGGAAGACTGGATGTCCTTAAACTGGTAACAAGGCAAGAATATCTGCTTTCACCATTTCTATTCAACGCTTCATTCAACATTGTATTGAAAGTCCAAGCTAGTACCATAAGGCAAGACAAGAAATACAAAAGCAACTAAACTGGAAATGAAGTAACACTGTCTTTATTCACAGACTGCAGGCTCATCTACATAAAAGTACCCACTTCCTAGGGAAGTTGTCATGATTGAGTTAATCTATGCAGAGTGCTTAGAATAGCTCCTGGCACCGAAGAAATGCTCAGTAAATGTTCACTGTTATTAATTCAAATGATGACAGAGCGGAACTGAGTCCAGATGATGGGGTCTAACCTGGTTGAAGGAGGGGTTGTGAGAAAATGCCTGGTTGCCTCAAAGGCAGCAGACACTCACACATGTGGGGGCTGGGGAGGTCCCTGCAGGAGAGGGAAGAGAGGAGCCCTCATCCTGGTGTTTCTCTTCACAAAGGCCTCTGGGACACAAAAGTGTTAGTTGCTCAGACATGTACAACTCTTTGCCACCCAATGGACCAGCCCACTAGTCTCTGTCTATGGAATTCTCCAGGCAAGAATACTGGAGTGTGTTGCCATTTCCTTCTCCAGGGATCTTCCTGACCCAGGGTTCAAACTGGGGTCTCCGGCATTACAAGCAGATTCTTTACTGTCTGAGCCACCAGGGAAGTTGTGGGATGCAAAGTCTTATCTAATCCTTTAATGACTTTGGGAGGGGACAGGGCAGGTGAATTCTCTTCCTCTTAAGGATGAGGGAGCTGAAAACAGAGATGGAGAAAACACAGAGCCAGACCACTGCACCTCCTTCCTTCCTTTCTGCCTGACAAGTCACATCACAGGCTGCTTTCTGCAGCTGCAGAGGGTGTCTGAATGTTGATAAACCCTGGTGGCATGTTTATGAGAAGGCTGGTCTGGGACACAACAGGTTTACTGGAGTCCTGAGATTATTTTTCTGTGGATGGGTTATACCCTCAAGATTTGGCCACCTCATGTTAAAATGATTTTTGTATTTTAAGTGGCTGTGTGTGCAGAAGGCACCACAGGGGAGAGGCAGCTGAAGGGTGAAAAGGGAAACAGTCTAAAGTGGGAGAGATGATCAACCAAATGGGAGCATCTAATGTTGAGCAGCACTAGCCCCCGAGCTGGAGCTCAAAGAATCACTGGACCATAAGGTCCCATTCATTCAGTCATCAAAAATTTCCTGAACAGCCCCTAAGTGCGGGCACTGTTTCAGATAGATGCAGGGAAGGGGACAGTAAACAAAAAGATCCTTTGCCCTCAATATGCTTACATTCTAGATGGGGAAGACAGACAGTAGATGAATGTACAGATAATGAATAAGATAAGTGTAGGGAATGATAGGGGAGAAGGGCATAGCAACCCACTTCAGTATTCTTGCCTGGAGAATCCCATGGGCAGAGGAGCCTGGTGAGCTATATTTCATGGAGTCACAGTGTCAGACACGACTGAAGTGACTTAGCACAGCACAACACTGGGAGTAACAGGCGCTACGAATGAAGTAAAAGAGGGCAGTGGGCCAAATACAGGCTGATGGTGGGCTCACTGCAGGGTGGTGCTCAGGGATGACTTCTCCCAGGATGTGATATTTGCCTGAATGATGGACAAGACCTGAATGAGGAGAAAAGGCAGCCCTGTACAGATCTGGGGAAAACAGAAGCAGCTGCCAGCGCAAAGATCCTGAGGCAAGAAGGAGACTGGCATGTACAAGGGCAAGAGAGAGGCCAGAGGGGCTAAAGCCTGAGAACAAGTGGACATGGGAGGGGGTGGGTTAGCAGAGGAGGCTGGGGTCTCATCAGATGAGGTCTGGAAGGCCTCAGTAAAGGTTCAGATTTTATTCTGTCTCATTTTGCCACTCACCACAGTGGCTCTAATCCTGATTAGACGTTGTCCCTGGAGCGGGCTGGGCAAATTGACACATTATCAAATACAGTCTCACAGCTTAAAGTTCTTCTAGTCAAACCTATGCTGGAGTCCCCTTTGCCACAGTCTTGTGGAAGGATTAACCTAGCCAGAGCTGGTGCCCTCTGCCTTCTGAGATGGCATCTTTGAACTGTTAGGACACAAATTGATTTGAAACAAGAGCCACTCTTTTCCCTGGAATGTAGGCAGTGTCTGGCTGAATGACAGTGTCCTTGAAGAAGCCACCCTGAATAGAGGGTGATGGAGAATATTTCAAGGTTCAAAGGAGGTGCTCAGGGTGGGTCTATACCCACCCCCTCCCTCTGCTTCCTACTCCTTCTTGGGAGCAGGGAGCCGAGAGGACAGCTCTGCCCCCAGGCCACTGGACCAATGCCGAAGTGACACTCCAGGGAGTGTGAGGGAGCAGAGGGCCCCGCTGCCCCTGCCAACTGGGAACTAAAACAGAGGCCTTTGCTCCCCTTCAGTGCTCCATCTGGGAAAGGTCACCTGGACCTGGACTCATAACCGTGGGCAATAACAGACCCTGGGAAAGGGCAGCATGTGCAGCCGTGTGGGCACTATCTGCACTTGCGCCCTGGCTCGGGGTAGAGGTGGGGGGTGGGGAGGGAGACAGGGGCTGGTGAGGGGAGGAGAGGTCGTCTTCCCACTGCCTGACCTCACACATTCCTTCAGCATCTCTGGGAAATAATCACACTCCCCACACCGAAGAAACACAGTCAACAGATTCTGGTTTCCTAGATACGCCAGTGGCTTCTAAAAATAGCCAGGCAATGACAAAGCAAATTGGCATATGGACTGCAAATAATTCCAGTACCAGCTTGCTTGGCAGTGTTCAAGCCTACCCGTGCTGAGCGCTCCCTCCTCTTCCCTCTCCTGTTTCTGAAACAGTCTCTGGTTGCTGAACACCCCAGCCCAAGTGTGAGCTGAAGGGGCCGCCGGAGCCCCCCGAGTGGGTCCTGCTTGGGGCTGGTGTGTTCTGCTCAACAACTCCTACTTGACTCCCATGCACCGGTGCCCTCTGCCACTCCGTCCTCACACGGAAGATCCACCCCACTGCCACCTGCAGCTGTGTGTGTGCTCCGACCCCCTCCCAGGCAGCAGACCCTTCTGTCTTTGTGACCACATGTGGCTGCCCTGGCACTTCTATCCCAGGGCTCCTCTTCTAGGGGAGAGGTCACAGTCCAGGCACTTCTGATTCTGACCCCATCCTTCTTCTGGCCCCAGGAGGGAGACTGGAAAGCATCTTCTTATCTAAGCACCTTTATTTCCCAAACCCTGCATGTTGGTGATGCCGACTCATTGCCAGGCCCCACGTTCGCATACCCAGCAGCCAGAATTCCAGGAGGGAAAAGACAGGATCCATGTCCCCAGGAACAAGGGAAAACTAACACGACTAAGCTCCTGCTCTATGCCACTCTGCTGAGTGCTCTTCACAAGCTGTCTCATTTATTTCTTGTTCAGCCTTTATCATGACTCCACGATGTGAGGAGTCTTATCATCTTCTTATCTCTATTCTTATTCTTAATGCTGTGAACCAATTGAGGAAAGAGGCTCAGATGGAGTGAGTAAGTTGCCCAAGGCTACAGCTAAAAAAAATTTCCCTGGTGTTTGCTTTTATTTTTTTTTAAGATTTCTTTTGTATTACAGCCCTACGGCACAAAGACCTCCACGCGTGCGTTGGTGCTAAGGCGCTTCAGTCATGTCTGACTCTTTGTGACCCCATAGACCATAGCCTCCCAGCCTCCTCTGTCCATGGGATTCTCCAGGCAAGAATACTGGAGTGGGTTGCCATTTCCTTCTCCAGGGGATCNACCTCCACGCGTGCGTTGGTGCTAAGGCGCTTCAGTCATGTCTGACTCTTTGTGACCCCATAGACCATAGCCTCCCAGCCTCCTCTGTCCATGGGATTCTCCAGGCAAGAATACTGGAGTGGGTTGCCATTTCCTTCTCCAGGGGATCTTCCCAACCCAGGGATTGAACCCACATCTCTTACATCTCCTGTATTGGCAGGAAGGTTCTTTACCACTAGTGCCACTTGGGAAGCCCAAAGGCCCTTCATCCCTACCATTAAAACACAACATCTCTCTGGATCATTCAAAGGAGCTCAGTGAGGACTAGGCAGGTACCAGCCCCCACCTCACCTAGTTCCAGAGACTCTGATTAAAAAACCATTTACAGAGTTAAGGGCAGGATTACTTGGACCAACAAGGGATGCTGAGGTACCTGGGGACTAGCAATGGCCAGAGGCTGTCACTATTCCCAGGGCCAAGGGACAGGGGAGCAGGCATGCAGAGCTGAGCCAGGGAGCAGGGGCTGCCTGGTGTATGCACTAATTGTGGAGTGGGGCCCAGAGCAGTGAGGAAGCAGAGGAAATACCCCAGCCTCTCTGTGGGTAGACATGCAGGCCTTCTGGTCCGGGTAGTAACTTAACTGGATGCCACATGTCAAGGAAGCACGGGGGGCGGGGAGGTGCAGCCCAGGGCACAGAGCAGGCCGAGAAGGGTGTGGAATCAATCTTTGGGGAACAAACAGAACAACCTGCGTGTGAAAGAACCACTCAGGCCAGACTCAGGCTTGATGCTCAGAGCTGATCAAGCCAGAGAGCAGATAAGGTGGAGAAGTTAGGAGCTGTGTGGACTAAAAGGAGAAGAACCAAAAATAGGATCAGCAGGAGAGCTGGGAATCATGAACTCCAGTCTGGGTCTCTTTGAATAAACTCCTTCATCTTGCTAATAATTTCAAAATTAATAATAAAATAATAAAATAAAATAATAATAAAAGTCATTTGACTGCAAAAAAACTACCATTTAATCCACAGTTTATACCTGGTTCATATTTAATTTATTCGTCTCTGTCTCCCTAGGGCCTAGCACAGGCTCCGTTACTTAGTTTATTCAATGAATGAAAGAGCTTTCCTGAGGTTGTCCCTATTCATTTGATTCTGAAAATATAACCTCTGCCATGGGACGCACAGCACTCAGCACACACACACACACACACACACACCACACACCCCTAGTCAATTGCAAAGGTGGTGGTTTGGTCACTCAGTTGTGTCCAACTCTTGTGACCCCATGGACTGCAACCCACCAGGTTCCTCTGTCTGTGGGATTTTTCAGGCAAGAATATTGGAGTAGATTGCTATTTCCTTCTCCAGGGAGTCAATTACGAAGGAATGAACTCTTAATAATAGAGTTCTCATCAACTGATTGTTAGCATAAATCATCCAGGACTTGACATGAATTATCTCATGTAATCCTCCCAACAATGCAGTGAGGTAGGTCATTTTACAGGTGAAGAAACTCAGGCAAGGAGAGCGTGCCAATCCTGTACCTTTTGGCCCTCAGATCCATGCCTTGCATCCTGTATCAACTGGTTTCCAGCTGGATTCAGCCGACGGGAGGCCCTGGCAGAAGACTAGAGGGTGAGAGGAAGCCAGGAGTCCCCTGCTATCTGCTATGTGATCCTCAGACAGGGCACCACAACCTCCCGCCGCTGAAGCCAAAGGCAGGCCTCCCGAACAGCCTCCCTCTAAGAGTGGTGGCTTCCTGATAATCTCTGGTTACCTCTGGCCCAGTCTGGCTCCTCCCTCTCCATTGCCTGGTCACCAGGTCGCTCCATGAAATCCCCCTGTTTCCCTGGTTTGAACGTGGGTTCTGATAAGCCAGGTATGGAACACTGTTCAAGGTCACACAGGTAGGAGATGGCACAGTTAGAATTCAAGCCCCAGTTTCTGATTAAAATGCTCCTCACCACTCATATCTGCCACATATTAATGAAAAAATCACTTTAGTCTTAACTTCTCACTATACTGAAGTCCAGAGAGGGTGAGTGATTTGCCCAAGGTAACACAGCTGGTTAATGGCAAGGTAAAGATTCAGAGGAGTACATGTCTCCCACATGTTCCCAATGATGTTTTGTGTCTATGGCACCATCAACTCCCTGAAGTGTCTGAGGCCTTGGACAGGAGGAGTTACTATTTATTTTCAGAGCTGGCGTTTCCTTCTTGCATTAGACCTAAAAGAGCATCCTGGTTTTGCCTCTTCCAGAGCTGTTAGGATGATCAACAGGATAAACCAGGGCTCTGAGCTCCTGGAGAGATAATGTAGATGCCTAAAATATAAGGTTTTATGGTGGTGATGATAGTGGGAAAGTGCTATGGGTAAGCAATGATTAAAAAAAATTTTAAGTTACTGCAACAGCCATGGGTGTTCTCGTCTCCAGGCAGCTGAAAAACTCATTCTGTAGACATTTCTGTCTCCAACTATTTGTTGCCCTGAAGCCCCAGAGTGCTTCTAGGCAGCCCTAATTTGCTGGAGATGAACACAGAGGAGGTGATGCCATTACGAAGCCATAGCTACAGGCGGCATCTTTAATTCATGAGCAGGGTGGCACTGGCAGGAGGAAAGGAAGAACAGCCTTGAGTCTCTGCCTTGAGGTCAAGTAAAATTGAGATTCCAGCCAGTTCCAGCACAGCTAAGTGGTTTTCAATTTGTGTTTTGAGGAGAGGTGATGCGGTGGTTGGGAGAGGAGAGATTATGCTGACCAACCAGCCCCTCCACCCACCCACTGTGCTAAGAGCTCAGCTGAAGATTCCGCAGCATTTACTTCCGTACTTCTATTCATTCATCCAACAAATGTTTACTGAGTGTATGTAGAACACTACTAACAGTGAGTTCTTCTGAGTCAGAAAGTCTAGGTTACTGGCTGTATGATTTTGGCAAAGATAACTTTGTATCTTTGTAACAAAGATACTTAAGTATCTCTGTGTCTTTGTGCTGCGCTTAGTTGCTGGGTTGTATCCCACTCCTTGCCAGGGACCCCATGGAATGTAGCCCACCAGGCTCCCCTGTCCCTGGGGATTCTCCAGAATACTGGAGTGGGTTGCCATCCCCTCCTCCAGAGGATCTCCCAAACCCAGGGATTGAACCCAGAGAGCTCCTAGATTGCAAGTGGATTCTTTACCATCTGAGCCACCAGGGGGATAATAATAGCATTTATCTTATGGTCGGTTAAGCTGGAACATACAAGGACTCAAAACAGTATCCAGCAGGCATATAGGAAGAATTTGCTAGATACATTTTGGCTCTGAAGTCAGATCTGGCTGTAAATTCTGTTTTTAGCTCTTAGAAGCTATGTGACTTCAGGCAAGTTACCTGACCTCTTGGAGCTACAATGTTCTCTTCTATAGAGAAGCACAATCACTGTTTTATATGGAAATTGTGAGGATTCAATGAGATAGTGATATAAAGTATTCAATCAATGTTTATTCAGTGTCTCTTCCGTAAGAAACAGAAACAGAGGTAATGGCTTTATCTTTAAGGCTTATATCTTAGATAGGCACACACACTCAGATCTGATCATCCCCAAATGAAATATGGACCACAAGTCAACAGGCCTGGCTCTAATCAGGCCCTGCCCACATTAACTAGGTGACCACAAAGAAACTGCCTGACCTCTCAACCTCAGTTTCCCTACTGGCAGGATAAGGGGTTAGAATGTATTGCCTCTAGGTCCCCTTATAGCTCAGCCATCCCAAGAATCAAGGCTCCAGGACTCCCCAGACCTCTGGCCCAGAGCCCATCTTAAGAACCAACATGGTAGCCAGCAGAGAGTGGTCTCACAGGGATAGACATGGGTGCATGAAGCCAAACCTGATGTCAAACACTTGGTGTATGGTCCAAGGGGGTTTTCTGTCTGCTTCCTGGCCCAGCCCAGGCACCACCATCTGATTCCACAGATTCCAACTTTAAAGGCTGAGTCCTTTAAAGTCAGGATGCGCTGCCCTAACCACTCCCCCAGATCGTGCCATATCCCTCCCTTTTTCTGCACCCTGCCCTCCCAGACTGCCTTCTTCTGATTCTCCAACAAACTTCAGGCAGCCATCCAACTGAAGCTTCCAGGCCAGGATCTCGATGTGTCATCAGTCCTCAGCTGACATCCGATCTGGGTGGCCAGGTTGGTGGGAGTGTGTGTGTGGGGTGTGTGTGTGTGTATGAGAGAGAGACAGAGAAAGGGAGGATATGTGTTTGTGTGACCTTTCCACTTTCATCTCCAGGATTCTAATCTCCGGCGCTATAACACCTGGGTCAACATCTTGGAAATGTATTTCTGTACTTCCAGTGAAAGAGGCTGCGCATGTTTTCTGTGTCTGCAAAAACCGGTGGGGGCCTTAATACCTCCTCGGAAGCTCTGAAGCCCTCAGTGGGGACGCAGGGCTTGTTGCGCAGGTGGGGACGTGCCCCCTCCTTACTCTGCTCCTCCAGAAGGCAGTGGGGGACGGAGGTGCTGCTAGGAGGACCACTGGGTGATGCTCATACCTTCACTGATCTTGTTTCCACATCCTGGGCCACCCCACATGTCCTGAGTCAGCATGAAAGGTTCAGGTGATGCTTCAGACCTCACAGATGCTTCAGAGCTCTGGGGCTGCGAGGTAGAGGCCCAGAGTTCAGGATTTCAAACCACGGAAGAATTCATGAGCTGTTGCTGGGACATGTCGATAGGCAAGGACCACCAGCATAGCCTTAACCAAGCTTCAAGTGGCAGGTGGGAAGTCACTGGAAGTGCTTCCCTGACCACGGAGGGCTGTGCCTTCCTTGCTCTGCTCCTGCCTCCCTCCCTTCGTCCTTCCCTGCTCCCACACCTGTTCCACAAACAGTGACCAAGCCCCAAGTGCCTGGCAGTGAGCCTGGGGCTGCAGAAACAGAGGTGACTAACACAAGCACCCCTCTCTGTGGAGNCCCACACTCCTCTGACAAGTCAGCTGGCTATGTCACCAGAAGGAGGGGCTAGGCACCGAAAGTCTTGACTACGTGTTTTGATAATAACAGCTGACACACGCCAGGCTTACTCTGTGCAGGGCATGGTGCCGAGAGCTTTTATAGGGGTTAACTCACTCAAAGCTCACACAGCAGCATGAGTTGCTATTACTACCCCTACAGCACAGAGGAGGCACCGAGAGGCTCTGAAACTCGCTCAAGGTCACTGAGTCAGTAAGTGGGTGGGCCAGGATTTAAGTCCTGGGAATATGAATTCAGACCCTGTGCTCTTACCCATGACATACATTACTCACTCAGATTCCTCACTTTACACTGGAGACACCACAGTGGCTTTCTTTCTCTTTTTTTAACCAGCAGTTTTAGTGGTAAATAGGGGAGACTCTGGAGTCAGACACAAGCAGACATGGGTGTTTACTGTGTGACCTTCGGAAGGTCAGTAAACCTGGCTGGGTCTCTGTTTCATCATCTGCAAAAAGGATAGGAACACCTGCCTTAAAGGAAGTAAAAATGGAGCAATGCACTTATTAGTGTACCGGGTCTTTGACCAGTAAGCACTCCCAAAATGTCAACAATTATCATTTCACAAATGTGTTTCCTTAGCTTTACCCAGGTGATCTGCCCAATACTTGCTCAGTCACAAGCTATGTGACCTTGGGCTGCTGGCTTGGCACTGGTTTTCCATCTGTAAGTCCCTGGAGCAGTACGACGCATTCCTCAGCAAACTCAGGCTGGGCCATGGGGAGAAAGCGGCTTCCAGCGGGCCTGGGATTGGAAACATTCTCATGGAGAATCCACATAGTAAACATGCCCGCACACACACGCATCTATGCAGATGCATAAAGATTGTGACGTTCCCTTTTTGTCTAGTTTGGTACCCGTAATGCTCACATCCAGCTCTTCTCAATCCCTCTCCCTGTTTAATTTTTCTCCATGGCACTTACCACTGATATACTGTGTATTTTATTCACGTTTATTAACTGTCTCCCCCTCCTGTATTGTAAGCTGTAAGAGGGCAGGGACCTTGCCCGTCTTGTTCCCTGCTGGATTGCTAGCTCCTCGGATATGGGCTGGCATGTGAGGTGCTCAGTAATGTAAACGTGTGCTCGTTGAAAGAAAGGATGAACGGGAGACATCCAACTCCTGGGCCCTTCTCTCCACCAAGGCCCCATGTGTCCACTGCTAAGTTGCAGGGAAGACACCCATGTTTATAGAAAAAGCCATAAAAATCGCTAATAAATGGCGTTATTTAGTGCTGACATGTACCCTGCCCTGGGCTGAGCACTTTACATGTATTAACTGCATCAAGTCATTTAACCCTTATCACAGTCTAACTATCTCCAGTTTATAGAGCAGAAAAGTGAGGCACAGCTAATTAGGGAATTAAGCTCAAGAGGTCTAGTTTCAGAACCCATACTCCTCATCTCTTTGCTCCCAAGTATCCCAGTTTCACTGCTAGCTCCTTCTCACAGCTCCAACTTCTCTTTCTTTCCATTACTTTGCAGTTGCAAACATCTCACTCAAAGGCATTTCTAAGCATGCCTTCATTTATTCAAGAGACCTGCTGAAAGTTCTAGGCACTGTTTCAGGCAGTGACTTTCCTAATAGAGAAAGGAGTCCCTTCCCACCTAGGCACCCAGAGACTCTCAGGGTCAATGAGGCATGTTCTTTCCTCTCTCGTCATAAAGTCCAGGGTTTGAAGAGTGTCTGGCTGGGTGGTTTGTCAGAGCCTCATATTAGAACCTGGGACAGGCAGGGGTGGCTAACGGGGTCTGGCCTGGACATGATCTGAAAAAAGGAAGCATTTTCCTCATTTGGGAGGAAAAGGACAGGGCCTGGACATCCTTCTGCCTGTCTTATCCTTGTCTCCAATTCTAATATCTTCCCTCCTCCCAGCTGATCACAAGAATGCCTTCTTTGGCTAATTATTACATGTACTAATTATTTTCCTTTACACGGCTAGCTTACCATTAATGTCTAATTATTGTGNTCTGGCCTGGACATGATCTGAAAAAAGGAAGCATTTTCCTCATTTGGGAGGAAAAGGACAGGGCCTGGACATCCTTCTGCCTGTCTTATCCTTGTCTCCAATTCTAATATCTTCCCTCCTCCCAGCTGATCACAAGAATGCCTTCTTTGGCTAATTATTACATGTACTAATTATTTTCCTTTACACAGCTAGCTTACCATTAATGTCTAATTATTGTGCAACTCTGAAACGATTACGCATACCATTAAGAGTGTATTAGGGTAACTCTGCAGTGAATTTTACTTAAAGTCAATACCGAATGGTTCTTTCGTGACCTGTCTCCAATTTGTGGTTCCCATAGCAGAGAGTTCCCTAAAATGAGTTGGGGCAGGGGGACATTAGGATGGGTCCCCCTGCTCTGTGATGTTATAAACAATAACAAGAATAACAGGAGTAGGGGTAGTGGTAAAAGTTACAATCTGCTGAGCAGTTAGAAGCCAGACAACAGACACTATTTAGCACTTGATACTAAAGAATCTGTCTGCAATGCAGAAGACCAGGTTCAATCCCAGGGTCAGGAAGATCCCCTGGAGAAGGGAATGGCAACCCACTGCAGTATTCTTGCCTGGAGAATCCCACAGACAGAGAAGCACGGTGGGCTATAGTCTGTGGGGTCGCAAAGAGTTGGGCATGACTGAGCGACTAACACTTTCACTTCTTACTTTTTCACACGTTGTACTAAACTTCAAGACCTTTCTGTTTTTAAAGATGAGGCAAGTAATACATTCAAGGTCAGATAGCAGGTCTGGGTTCAAAACCAGATGTGTGTGGTCCAGAGCCTGACCTTTTGTTACCTGCACAGGTGGTAAGCCCCAGGGAGAGCCCTGGGGGACTTGGGAAGCCAGCTAGTCTACTCACCTCGTTCCCCCGAAGAGAAACCTGAGTGGGGCAGGGGCTTGGCCAGGAAGGCCAGACCAGGGCAAGGCCCCAGTTCTCCCGATGCTCAGCTTTCCCTCTGCTGCCCTAGGAGGAAGGTGCTCTGGAGACAGAAGCGGCCTCTCTGAATCCGTTCATCANAGTCTGTGGGGTCGCAAAGAGTTGGGCATGACTGAGCGACTAACACTTTCACTTCTTACTTTTTCACACATTATACTAAACTTCAAGACCTTTCTGTTTTTAAAGATGAGGCAAGTAATACATTCAAGGTCAGACAGCAGGTCTGGGTTCAAAACCAGATGTGTGTGGTCCAGAGCCTGAACTTTTGTTACCTGCACAGGTGGTAAGCCCCAGGGAGAGCCCTGGGGGACTTGGGAAGCCAGCCAGTCTACTCACCTCGTTCCCCCGAAGAGAAACCTGAGTGGGGCAGGGGCTTGGCCAGCCAGGCCAGACCGGGGCAAGGCCCCAGTCCTCCCGATGCTCGGCTTTCCCTCTGCTGCCCTAGGAGGAAGGTGCTCTGGAGACAGAAGCGGCCTCTCTGAATCCGTTCATCACTGGGGGCAGATGCAGGCTCACTACTGGATCATCACCCTGGCCAAGAACAGTGTTTGCTCTAATTCTTGAGAGCTGGCCTGCTTTAGGAAGTGTTCCGCCTGGAAGGTGCCTGGTCTCCTCCCCTTCCATCTCCTCTCTTCTAAACATGCATCTCCCTTCACTCCATTTATACTTCCTCAAAAGCAATGAATAACAGTGAGTACTTACTGTAGGCTGGTTATTACCCTAAGTGCTTTACGTCTATTTTCCTGTTTAATTGTCACAATACCTCTTTGGGATGGAAACTATCATCTCCCCATTTTCCTCCAAGGGCCCTGAGGCCTGGAGAGGTGAGGTGATGCACCCAATCACACAGCTAGCGATGCTGGTGCACAGACCCAGGTAGGTGTATCCGATTCCAAAGCCTGCTCTCTTAGGTCAGCTCACAGCATCATCTCTTAATATCAACCTGCTGGCTGCCAGATTGGCCTTACACTCTTCTTTGCTAGGCAGCCAAAGCAAATAGCCAAGTATTTGGAGCCCAAAGATTCAAAGTGGCTCCAAAGCTGACTTCCTTCCTCTTCCAGAGTTTTGGTCTCTGCCAAGAGTATGGACACTTCAGGAACCAGACTAGATTCTAAGACGTGTTTTTAGAAGACACCTGCAGGGTCTCTGCTTCTGGGAACCAGGAGGTGGAGCGCCATAGACTATGATGTGTCTTTTTATTTTTGCCTATTGTTAGAATGATCAACCGGAGAAGGCAATGGCAGCCCACTCCAGTACTCTTGCCTGGAAAATCCCATGGATGGAGGAGCCTGTTGGGCTGCAGTCCATGGGGTTGCTAAGAGTTGGACACGACTGAGCGACTTCAATTTTACTTTTCACTTTCACTTTTCACTTTCATGCAGTGGAGAAGGAAATGGCAACCCACTCCAGTGTTCTTGCCTAGAGAATCCCAGGGACGGGGGAGCCTGGTGGGCTGCCGTCTATGGGGTCGCACAGAGTCAGACACAACTGAAGTGACTTAGCAGTAGCAGTAGCAGCAGCAGAATTATCAACAGGCAGGGAAGAAGAGCAAGGAAACAGCATTCCAGTTAGACCTGGAAGCATTCACAGTTCTAAATAGCACTCCTCAGCTCTCAGGCCTTCTGACCCCTGACCTCGGACCTCAGGCCAGCCACCAGGACTTTTCCCATTCCTGCAGTCAGTTCCAACACTTCCGAGGACTCTCCCCTCCTCAGGAGTCATGGAGGACCGACAGGACGATCAGTCCTCTACAGTGGGGCTGCAAGGGAGCCCTCAGGCGGTGGAGGCTGGGTTGAGTGCCTCTTCCCTGTCTCCACTGGAGAAGGCTGCTGATTCTGCTCTCCCTCTGGGTCTTGCCTCCAGACCTTGGCATTTCCACCCACAGGCTGGGAAGGGCACAACACTTGATCGCCTGCTCTCAGAAACCCATCCCTGAATGGGCATGCTTCCCTCTTTAGGCGAGAGGCCACAGAAGCACTGAGAGCAGGGCTGGAGTGGGATTGACAGCCAATGTTGTGCTGATTCAGTGACAGGCAGGGTCACTTCTCCCCGTGAGCAGAAGGAGAGAGCACTGGGGTAGACCTGCCAGGGGACGTGGACAGCCGCGCCTATGTTCATTTCTCCCTCTTTTCCTTTCCTCCCTACTCTCCCCTCATCCACCTATCCATCCATCTATCCAACAAACGTACACTGAAGGCTTACCAAATGCCAGGCCCTGTGCTGGGTACCAGAGATGCAGATACAAATGATACCTCCGTCTTAGGGGAGCAAAAGTTCATCAGAAGAGAGACACAGTGAGCCAGAAATTACAATAGTTCTCTAAGCACTACAGCAGGAGTGTTGAGGCCAGACCATGGGGACATTTGGTGGATTCCAAGGGCCTACGTGACCCAGCCCCTCTTTCCCCCGACTCCCTTTCCTCCCTCTCTCTAACCACACTGGCCTCACTGATGGTGTTCAGGCAGCCCAGGCCTGGTCCTGATTGCACTTCCGCCCCCTCTGCCTGGAACGTTCCTCCTCCCAGACACCTGCATGGCTCACTCCCCCACTTCTTACTAATTATTGCTTCCTCTCAAGGGGCCTTTCCTGCCTGCCACATGGAAGACTGCCAGACTCCCACCTCTCTCTGCCATCTAATCCAACTTTAGTTTCCTCCATCCAGCTCTGACCACCACCTGAATGGATTTTTTTTTTTTTTTTTTGCTTATGTATCTCTAGGTTTTCAACTCTTACGAGAATATAAGCTCCATGAGGGCAGGAATTTTATTCTACTTATTTTTTGGTGACTAGAATAGTGTCCATCACATAGAAGCTCAACAGGTAACAGGTAATTGAATGAGTGGCCCAGTGGGAGGGGGTTATGATGCCCAGGTGATGGAGCCCAGGATGCCTGTCTCCTCCCCCTGAGGCTCAGCTGGCTGGGATCCCCCTGCCCTTAAAGATCTCCAGGACAGCCTCTCCCCAAGTACCTTCTCTATTGCACAGACACACAGAATAGTCACTGCTTAAAGCTCAGCCTTCCTGGAACACAGCCGCAGTGAAACTGCCCCCAAGCAGGGGAGCAGGCTGAGGGGGTCCACTCCCCTGTGGCTACAAAAGGCATGCCACGATTGGTCCTGGGACAGATTCACCACTCTGGCTGAGGTTGAGATGAGTTCTCACTGTCTGGATGGCATGTGCAGACATGGAGCAGGAAGCCCCCAGGCAGAGCAGGCAGCAGGCAGGAGCCAGCTGGGAATACCACTGCTGTAAGGGCAAACTTCTCACAAGAGGGGCTGAATCTTGCTCACAGGCCCCTAGGCTCGGGCGTCCCCCACAAACCTCATGATACTCCCTACACAGCTCTTCCTGGGAGCAATGTCACAGCGGGCTGTAGCAGCTTTCCCTCTCTGGCTTCCAGTGCTGGGGGCTTGCGGGGAGAAGCACATAGCCTGGGGCCAGGGGAGGATAGCTCGGCTCACAGACCAGACTGATTCAGAGAAGAGATAACAAGCCTGTGATGGCATCAGGGTTAACAGAGCCTTCTGCGCGATCTTGGACTCCAACAGGCTCCCGGCAGCTGCATTAAAATCTAAACAGTCTTTCCTGTGGATTTTTCCGATTAATGCAAATTTGTTTTGCTTTGCAAATTGAAAATCAGTTGCAAGCACCTGGTATAAGAATTCCAGCGGGGAGTGGAGAACCCTGAGAGGAAGCCAAGCCATTCCCCAACCTTGCCCACCCCTGGTCTCTAGGCAGCCAGGCGTCCTCCCAGTTCTCACTGGGTTCCAACCCCCCAGCTCCTCAGTACAGGGCTCTCATGGAGCAAGACTGACTACACACCAGTGGTTTCCAGCTGCTGGGACTCCCAGCCCTCTTTCTTTCCTCAGCAATGGAGAGTGATAGGTACAATCAGGGAAGTCATTCTAGCCCACTGTAAGCAGCCCGCCTGGCATCTCCTGGTTGAGGGAGTGGGGTGGGGGGAGGGGTGGCACCATCACTATGATTACCACCGCGGCATTATTTCATCTTTCAGCAGAGGAACTGGCAGNGGACTCCCAGGCCTCTTTCTTTCCTCAACAATGGAGAGTGATAGGTACAATCAGGGAAGTCATTCTAGCCCACTGTAAGCAGCCCGCCTGGCATCTCCTGGTTGAGGGAGTGGGGTGGGGGGAGGGGTGGCACCATCACTATGATTACCACCGCGGCATTATTTCATCTTTCAGCAGAGGAACTGGCAGGGTGCCTTGAAGATGCACATCGTGGTTGAAATGGTTCATGTCTAGCGCCTGTCCCAACTGCATGGCTCCCTAGCTCAGAGCGCGTGCCGTCTCCCATCGGCACCAGAAAGCAAGGGGAACTACTGGGGTCTCCCAGGGAAAGCAGGGTGACAAGGAAGACGCTGCTGGCATCCCAGAGCTGCCTCTCCCTGCAGAGCCTAGCCCATCGGCTTGTGCCTGGCTACCTGTCATAGCCGAGCTCTGGAGCTGAGCAGACAGGAACAGCCCTCTCCCGCCGGTCCCCTCCTCCCCCAGCCACACATTGTTCATTCAGCTCTGAGATAAGTCGGGAGGGAGGGCAGTCATGAACGGGCCCCATTATGCTCCCCCTTCCTCTGCTACGCAATTTAAAGGCAGGAGACAGAGAGAAACGCTCTGGAAATCCAAATTAAAATGTATTCCTGCAGCAATCCCACACCCAATTAAAGTAACCCAGAGCCTATTGTCCTTTGCTAAATTTAGAAAATGCTCAGGTGTGTCTGATCCTACTCTGCACAGATATTTTTAATACAGATTTAATCATATTTTGGGTTAGGAGAAGAAGCTAATTAGGTAGGCAGATTTAGAAAGGCTGCCGGAATGCGGGACAAAGAGAGGTGATTTGATGCAATTCACTGTTTTTTTTTTTTTTTTTTCCTTAAACAGTGAGTTGTGTTAGGCTTGGGTTTTGGATTCACAGCAGATAAGCTTGAAAGCCGAGGTGACAACAAACAGGAATGCTCCCCACGTTAGTAGTCAATGGATGCTGGGGCAGGGTGGGGGGACCGTGAAAGAGGATCTCGTCCTCTCTCTGCCTCCACTGACGGCTGAACCCAAACACATCAGGGGCAGAGGGCCTCCACTGTTTAACAGGGCAGCTAAACTGGCATTCTCCATCCATAGATAGGAAGCACCACTCAGGTTTCTCTGCAGGAAGGCACACGCCAGCAGCAGGGTGAGCGCTAGTGGCAGAAATAACTGAATCAGTGACCAAACAGATAAGCCTTGAAATCTACCAGCCACAGACCTGGGCGAGGGGCTTTGGGCTCCTGCCCACCTTGTTCTGGGGGCCCTTGCCTACCTGCTCTGGTCCTCAGCTGTGGGCTGGGGCTCCACCCCCCACCCAGTAAAACGATCTCCACAAAGCATCACAGACTGCACCCAAGTGTAACAAAGAAACAAGAGTCTCGGCTTGGCTCCATGCTGACTCACCATGTGATGGAGTAAGTGATACAAAAACGCCTCTGAGCCTCAATTTCTCCTCCAGTAACATGGGGTCTGGGGGCCTCTCAGGAGGCGCTAGTGTTAAAGAAACCCCCCTGCCAGTGCAGGAGAGGTAAAAGATGAAGATTTGATCCCTGGGTTGGGAAGATCCCCTGGAGGAGGGCATGGCAACCCATTCCAGTATTCTTGCCTGGAGAATCCCCATGGACAGAGGAGGCTGGTGGGCTTCAGTCCATAGGGCCACAAAGAGTCAGACACAACTGAAGCAGCTTAACATGCACACACACCCAACATGGGGTCTTGGGTCTCTTCCTTCACTTAATAGGATGACAAAGATCCGATGAGACCCAGGTGTGGCATGCTGGATGCGACAGGGAGATGGCCACGGCAGAGCACGTGCCCAGTCAAGGAAGGTCATGATACTAGGGGTTCATTTTATTTCAACCAAAGTGTGAGTGTGTTGTGGGGTTTGGGCTCTGTATCCAGGGCCCACCCCAGCCCTCATCCTGAAGATGGAAGCTGAGCCCAGCACACCGTTGCTGAGCTTTCCGACTTCTTCTTGAACATACTGTCAAGCTAAAAGGCAAAGACAAGACTATTCACAGTATGCTAGCCCTCATGTAGGAAAGAAATGGGTGGAAGAAGGTATATGGGGATCCAGTTCATTGGTGCAAGGGGAGTACAGACACTTTAGACCGTTTACCTACAAGAGGTGGATGAGACAAAGCGGAAAAGGCAAGGGGATGGGAACAGAAGCGGAGATGAGGAGGGGGCACCCCTCTGAGAATAACTTTCTGTTTGGCTCTGACTCCTTAGCGATGCTTCATGGAGCCTTCACACCCCCCAAATGAACACGTAGCCTAACAGGGTGTGGCGGGAGCTCCCCCCACCAAAACCGACTAACACAGACCTCCTTCCTCAAGGAATGGGTCCCACAGCAAGGAGAGCCTATTATTTTCATCTTTGTTTAACTGAAAGTGAAGATCAGTCTAGAGGTTAGGTTCAAATTTCACTGTAATACTTACCAGCTGTGTGACCTGGTGGCTCAATCAGTAAAGAATCTGGCTGCAATACAGGAGACCGGGGTTCTATCCCTGGGTCGGGAAGATCCCCTGGAAAAGGAAATGGCAACCCACTCCAGTATTCTTGCCTGGAGAATGCCATGGACAGAGGAGCCTGGCAGGCTATATAGTCCATGGGGTCGTAAAGAGTCGGACGTGACTGCATGACTAACGCTAGGTTCAAATTTCACTATACCACTTACAGGCTGTGTGACTCTAAATAAGTCGTTTAACCTCTCTGGACTTTGCTTTCCTCAGCTGTAAAATGGAGTAAAATGGTAACTACCTCACATAGTTATTAGGACTGTATGTGTCAGCATAAGAGATGGGCTGAGGACAGTGCCTTGCATGGGGATTTGCCACTGTGATTACTACAATATCAAGGCTTGATGGTTAGAGGCAGTCACACCTTCTGCTTATGGGATAAGGGCTCCCTGCCTCCCCCTAGGACATCTCTCCAGCACTGTGAATGGGTGAGCCTGACACGGATCTTCCAGTGGAGGGCTCACCGAAGTAGCAGGACCATTGAGCTCTGCTGCTCTGGGACTCTAGTCCTCTCCTACTGCTGTTGGAACTAATCAGCACAGACTCAGTGGCTTAAACAACACAGCTGTCTCCCCTTACAGTTCTGGAGGTAAGAAGCCTGAAATGGGTCTCACTGGGTGAAAATCCTTGGCTTACAGTCCCCTCCTCCTCCTCAAAGGCAGCAACAGACAGGAAGTCCTCCTGTGACATCACTCTGACTTCTTTTGCCTCCCTCTTCCATTTTTAAGGACCCTTGGACTTAACCAGGATAAGCCTGGACACTCTCCCTTTCTTACGGTCAGCTGATTAACCACCTGCTGTAAATCGCATCTGCTGCCTTAATCCCCTTTGTAACATATTCACAGGTTCTGGGGATTAGGGCATGGACATCACTGGGCCGTTATTCTGTCTATGGCAAGGGCCAGCTCCTGGTCTGCTCCACCCTCTACGCTTGTGCTCAGGCTTGGTCTCTCGGGTTTGTTTGTTTTTCACCGTTTTAACTGACAGCTCAGTGGCACTAAGTACATTCACATGGTTGTACAACTGTCACCACCACCCATTATCCAGAACTTTTTTCTTCTTGCAAAACTGAAACTCTGTACCCATTAAACAATAACTACCCATGATTCTGCGGGGTTTTTTTTCCTCTACGAATTTGACAACTTTAGGTACTTATTTCACTTAGCACAGTGCCCTCAAAGTTCATCTTTGTTGTCACACGTTGGCCTCTTGCTTTTGTAACAGCTCCATACTCGTGGTTCCACTCGTCCCACCTCCAGGAGTGGCATTTCTGCCTAAAAGTTTGCAAGTAAGCATTTTAGAGCTTTAAGAAGAGCACAGTGCAGAGTGGTGTGATGGTGCTGACTGTGGTTCAGAGTGCTGTTCTGGGATCGCTGGGCACCGGGTTCCAATCCATGCCCAGCTCTTCATTAGCTGCGTGACCTCCAATCACCAGCCGGCACTCCTGGAGCCCCAACGATGTGCCAGTCACTGTGGAGGCACACGGGGCATAGAAGCTGCTCAGCACAGTGCCCGTAAGTGTTCAGTGAATGCTAGTTCAAAAAGGGAGTCAAGAAAGGGGCAGAGTCAAGTGGCAGACCTCTAGGGTTCCACATGAACTTCCCATTAGGAGCCTTAGGGAGCTGTGGTCAGGAGTTCTGAGTCCTGGCAGAAGAGCATACACAAAATTATAGCAGTGTTTCCTAAGATGTCAGGAGAGGCTGTGCTGGTGNCAGTGCCCGTAAGTGTTCAGTGAATGCTAGTTCAAAAAGGGAGTCAAGAAAGGGGCAGAGTCAAGTGGCAGACCTCTAGGGTTCCACATGAACTTCCCATTAGGAGCCTTAGGGAGCTGTGGTCAGGAGTTCTGAGTCCTGGCAGAAGAGCATACACAAAATTATAGCAGTGTTTCCTAAGATGTCAGGAGAGGCTGTGCTGGTGACAAACTTCAAAAGGTATGCCAGAGAGCAGAATCAAGTCAAGAGTGACATGCATGTGGGAAAGGAGGCAGGGAGGCCAACGTTCACCTTTCAAAGCTGATAGATTTCCTGAGCCTGATATTTTTGGAAATCTCCTCTTCCAGGAAGCCTTCCAGGATTAAATCCAAAATAACTCTATTGACTTTCACAGATTCCTCTCCATACAGCAAGAGGCAGCTGCCCTGACCACCCAAGACTAGGGAGCCCCCGTCCTGAAAACCACAGTCAACAGTGACAGTTATGTCATTAGAGAGGTGTGGATCCTTCGAGTCTCTTCCCATTTGGCTCTGATGTTTATGACACGTGGATGATTTCTTTACAGGGAAGTTTACCCTTTTGATTATATACTGAAGGCAGCTACTAAGATGAATTTTTATTCTGGACCACATTCTCCTGGACATGTGGGGAGCTGGCCGGGGCCAAATGGTCTACAGAGCATCCCCCCATGGCAGTAGAGAGTGGGTAACACCAGTGAAAAAAGGCTGAGTGAGGAGGGAGAGCAGATTCTGAGGTCAGGGCTGCCCTAGCTGGTCCTGAAAGCTGGCTGTGTGGGCTTGCCGGGGGGGGGGGGGCGGG
>SJYA01000475.1:309062-425917 GCA_006410615.1 Neotragus moschatus
GCGGGGGGGGGGGGTGCTGGGTGGGACAAGAGGAGGCAGAGGATATCTTGGTCTCTGCTCACTACACTCCCTGCCACTCAGAGAGGCGGGCAAGGCTGGGGAACGGCAAGAGCAGCCTGGCGGTGCCCTGGACCACTTTCTCTAGGTGGAAGCATCTTTTGTCCTGGTGAGAACATCCCATAATCACAGCTATCTTCCCAAGTAACCAGTGCTTTTTAGCCCTGTAATTGGGCCACTGCTGGGGAGAGAGGACGGTTTAGAAGTGACTCGAGGAACACAGGAAGGAGGGCTATTTTCCTGGCATGGCAAGGCTGACTCCCACCCATCCCCCATGGCTCCCCAGCTCCCATACCCATTCCATCCATCTCTGGCCTGGTGAGGGGCATCTGAGTCAAAGGCTTTGCCCAGGCACATGTTTTATGTTCCTTAGAAGCCTGGGTCTGCCAAGGGATCAGGGCAGCTGATGACCAACCACATCAGGGAAACCAGATCTCGGGAGATGCTGCCCACAACAGAGCCACTGCCTCAGGCAAAGGATGACTGGACAAACCAGGTGGACGAAACTGTCTAACCCACAGGGCACAATCCCAAACTGCTACCCTACCAGACTTGTATGTGTTCTGGAAACGCCCATATCATTGTTGGAAAGAAAGAGGGAATGAATCTGCCAAAAAATGTGCACATGAGTGCGTGTATGCACGAATGTGTGTGTGTCTGCCCTGGGCCTGCGGGGGGACATTGCAGGCAGAGGTGCAGCTGGACACATGGGCTCTGGACTCAGGGTCTGTGTCCTCGTTTGGTCAATTTGGATGAACTTGGTTCACCAAACATCGATCAACTTAGACAAGTGCCTCAACCTGCTATGCAGACACGATAATAGCATCTAACTCATGCAACCACTGTATTTATTAAATGAGCTAATATGTAGAGAACACTTAATGCTTGGTATATGCGTCTCACTCAAGAACTGATACTCTTTTTATTTTTGTTTATTTATCCAGGTCAGTTGGCTGAAAAGGGTCACTTCTTGACTGCAAACTGAAGCAAGCGGGCAGCCTTGAAGATCTCCAGACTTAAGCCAAATCCAACTGTACGTTTGGCATATACACAAGACCTATGCTTTTAAGTTGANCATGCAAGCACAGACTGCCTCTGCAAAGCTTGTATTATGATAAGAAGATGAGGAGAGCCCAAGCCTGAAGATTGGCTGTGCCCTGGGGAAGCTGTCAGTTGAGGGCCCAGAACCTGAGTGGCTAGACGGGTGACCACTTTCTGGCAGCCTGGGCGTGTCTTCCAGTTCAGGGTGTTCAGGTCCATGACTTTAGCAAGTCCTTGTTACATGACCATACCGGGGGAGCAAAGGGCTCACAGAGAGGAGTAGGAGTCCGGTGGAGGAAGCAGGCCCCAAACAGATGAAAACAGGACTGGATATGAAGATCGTGGTGCTGAACTGGGGGATGAGGTGGGCTTCTTGAAGGATGGGTAAAGATGTGAAGGCATCTTGAAGGATGAGGGTGGTGCCCATGGGAGGAGAATGGGGGTGGCATTCTAGGTAGAGGGAACAGCTGGAGCAAAGGCCCTGGACACCAGGAAGTGGAGGGTGGACCATGACTTTGGCATCATGGAGTCATGCAATGGGACAGACAGGAGCTGGGGCTGGAGTACTAAGGGGCAGGCAGAAAGGAAGAGAAAGCCCCAGCCATCATGCCAGGTGACCTCTCCACTTGGCCACTGCGTAAGGCATGCTCGGATGCCCCCTACTCAAGGAGATCCTCCCTACGCCACACCTCGACTAGATTAGAGCCCTCGCCAACACTCAGCCCTCCTTCCCTTTCCTTCGTGGTGCTTCTAGTTCCAACTGGAACCACAGAAATTATCCTGTGATATTTGGGATCACTGTCTCCCCAACTAGACACTGTGGGCTTTCTCTTTACCCAGTGCCTTGTGCAGTTCCTAGTACCTATGAGTCACTCAATAAATGCTTATTAAATGAATAAATGGTTAATGAAAGGTTATTGCAACCCATCGTGGGATGGCTGGGTGAGGGTGAGATTGGGGACCAGCTGGGAGACTAGTGGAATAACTTTGCCTGAAAGATGATAAGGGTCTGAAGCAGAGAGCAGGGAGTGAACGTGTCAACCTGGTGGAAAGACAAGACCAATAGGCAGGTGTTGCTGGATCTGGGTGTTGGGGGTCTGCATAAGTCCCAGGTTGGGCTCACTTCCTGGATAGGGCAGGTGCTGGGCCATTGGCCCAGATGCGGAACAGGGAGAAGGAGCAGACTGAGGAGGGAAGGGGTGGGCTGATTACATCATGGCCACGGTGAGTCTGAGTTACCAGATGCTCAGGGCACCCTTTTCCTGGAAATAGGTCCTGTGATCCCTCTGGCCACCCCTGGTACCCCCTCCTCAGGCAGCATTAGCATCCATGCTGACCCTGCTGAAGCCAGAGCAGTCCCTGCGCTTTTCCATTCTGCTTTTCNTGATTACATCATGGCCACGGTGAGTCTGAGTTACCAGATGCTCAGGGCACCCTTTTCCTGGAAATAGGTCCTGTGATCCCTCTGGCCACCCCTGGTACCCCCTCCTCAGGCAGCATTAGCATCCATGCTGACCCTGCTGAAGCCAGAGCAGTCCCTGCGCTTTTCCATTCTGCTTTTCCATTCTATCAGCCCCACCCGGGGTCACCAGACTCCCTGGGGAAGGCAGGTGCAGGCCTGGCCGACAAAGACTGCTGCTCTTAACAGGAGGATGAAAAGGATGTCTGCTGTATAAATGGAATTCAAGCAGACTCCCTGGACAGGCTGGCTGGCTGGCTGTTCCACACCAGTGCTCATCACTTTCAGAAACTTTCTCCTTTGTTATAATCAGTCTGTGCCTGGAGGTGGAGATGGGACTAACGGTGCAACCATCTGCGGGACAGAAGAGGTAACAGCGGGGTGGAGCTGTTTCCAGCTCCCTCTCCAGCTAGATTCCCAGGAAAATTCAAGGAGAAGGGTGTGTGTGTGCTTAGTCATTGACTCTTTGCGACCCCACAGACTGTAACTCAACAGGCTCCTCTGTCCATGGGATTCTCCAGGCAAAATACTGGAATGAGTTGCCATTTCCTTCTCCAGGGGATCTTCTCGACCCAGAGAGCAAACCAGTATCTCCTGCATTGCAGGCAGATTCTTTACTCCTGAGCCACTGGGGAAGCCCAGTGGCTTCTAGAACCTGGGGTGTGACTCCCAGCCTGGAAATGAGTCGGCAGCCTCACTCTCCATGCCCTGGGCCTGCCTGAATACAAACACACACACACATGCACACACAGCAGAGATGCTGAGATGGAGGGCTGAGATAGGGGTCTAGAGCAGTCGCCCCCACCCCACTCAGCCTGCTGACCCCATCGAGTCACTCTTCCTGAAGTTCCACATTAACCACGCTGCCCTCCTACTCAACAACCTTCAATGGCTCCTCATTGCCTTTGGGATGAAGCTGAAGTCCAAAGCCCAGGGTTCAAAGCACCCTTTAGGCTGACCTCAACCCACCTTCCCAACATTTCAACTTACTCCCTGCCTCCCTGCATGAGGGGACTTCACAGCAGCCCAGTTGGTTTCCTCACCGCCTTGAGGTCTCAGAAAAAGAATCACAAATGGTTAGGGTTGCAAGGAACCCTTCATTTGACAGACAAGGACCCAAGAAGGTAAATGATTTGCCTCCAACCAGGGTGTGTGCTGAGTCTAAAGGGGCTTGTTCCATTCATTTAACGTGTACTATATGCCCATTCTCTGACAGCCACTATCCTGGTTCACATAAAGTTTGGAACCCACCCTGAGCCATTTATTCAGTAAATGTTTTCTAGGCATCTTCTATGTGCCAGGCTGGGCATAGGATGCAACAGCAAACAGAACAGCGAAGTCCCGCATCCTTGGAGAGTTGAGGAACTGCACAGTCAATAAAGATGTATGACAGGCAGTGATGAGTGCTGTGGAAAAGGACGGCTAAGGAACGGGGACAGAGAGGGACGGCAGAGGGCATGCTTGTGGAAGTGGGTGTTTGAGCAGAAATCTGAAGCTAGTGCAAATCCCCCGAGGGAGGCGTGGTCCAGGGAGAGGAAGCAGCCATCAGAGAGGCCCCGAAGCAGGAGGACCTCCGCTAACCGGGAGCTACGCAGGGAGTGAAGAGGAACGCTGATGAGAAGAAGCGGGAACGTTCCAGCTGGGGTAAGGACGTTGGTGCTTACTCCAAGTGGGATGAGATTCTGAGCAGCGGAGAGGTGTGAGCAGACTTGGATGGAGGAAGGAAGAGTCAGACAGATGAAACGCAGAGTGACAGGAGCACAGCGGCAGTGGGGCAGGACCAGGCAAGTTTCCCCAACCAGCTTCCCCAAGGAGGATGCGCCGGTGATTGGCAAGAGGTGTGTGTGTGTGTGTGTGTGTGTGTGTGTGTGTGTGTGCGCGTGCGCACATGTACATGTATGTGATTAGCAGGGGAGAGAGAAAAGGAGAAGAGAGTAATAACTAAAAATAATAGCCAAGAATTATTAAGGATTCAGTATACACCAGGAGAAGGCAATGGCACCCCACTCCAGTCCTCTTGCCTGGAAAATCCCATGGACGGAGGATCCTGGTGGGCTGCAGTCCATGGGGTCGCTAAAAGTCGGACACGACTGAGCGACTTCACTTTCACTTTTCACTTTCATGCCTTGTAGAGGGAAATGGCAACTCACTCCAGTGTTCTGATGGAGGAGCCTGATGGGCTTCTGTCTATGGGGTCGCACAGAGTCGGATACGACTGAAGTGACTTAGCAGCAGCATACACCAGGAACTGTGTAAAGCATCAATTCACCTAAAACTCCATTCTTCCGTTTTACAGATGACAAAATCGAGGCACAGAGAAATGAACCAGTTCAAGACCATGCTACTAGTAACGACCAAATGGCAAGGACACGCAGGCAGTCTGGCTGCAGAGTCTGTGTTGCTAACCCCCACGTGATATCACGGGGTGGGAACTGTTCCAGGTGGAAATGAGAGGGGCAAGGCAGTAGCTCCAGGCATCTGGAGCAAGGGGAGCTCTGGCACTTTCCCTCTGTTTGAACAATATCCCAGAGTTATGGAAGCTCGGGCCAGGGCATGGCAGATGGGCTGTGTGTGGGTGGAAGTGGTCATAGCTCAGTCCCGGGTAGGGGGACCTAGAGCCTGAAGGGGCTCCCAACTGCAAGCCTTTAGATCTTGGCTACTCAAAGTGGCCTCCAGACCATCAGAAGTGGCATCGCCAGGGAACTTACTAGAAATGCAGAACCTAAGCCCCTCACCCAGACCTCGGATTCAGAATCTGTGTTTCAGCAAGATCCTCAGAAGATTTATTTCAGACCCAGTAACATCAGTGAAGCCCTGCTCTGATCTCAGGAGAAACATGATTTCAAGAAATCTTTCTCTGATAGCCCCCTGGCCCACATGATCTCAACCTAAAATCTTATTCTCTCAAACCAGTCTCAAATCCTCCTTCACAGCACTGACCACACTGTCATTCAGTTGTTCTCAAAGTCACATCGTAAATCACCTGGGGGGAGTAAAATACACGCAGGGTCAGTTGCTCCCCACCNGGCCCACATGATCTCAACCTAAAATCTTATTCTCTCAAACCAGTCTCAAATCCTCCTTCACAGCACTGACCACACTGTCATTCAGTTGTTCTCAAAGTCACATCGTAAATCACCTGGGGGGAGTAAAATACACGCAGGGTCAGTTGCTCCCCACCCCTGGACGACGACACCAGAACCTAGGTACTAACTAGGTTTACAGTATTTTTTTTTTTTTGTTTGTTTGTTTTAAAAATATTTACTTATTTGGTTGTAGCAGGTGTTAGTGGCAGCACTCAGGATTTCCCGTCTTCGTTGCTACAGGCAGAATCTTTCATTGTGGCATGGGAAATCTTAGTTGTGACACGTGGGATCTAGCTCTCCTGACCAGGGTTTGAACCCGCGCCCCTTGCATTGGAAGTGCAGAGTCTTAACCACTGGGTCACCAGGGAATCCCCGGTATTTGTTTTTTTAATGTCCCCTCAGCCCCACCTCCACTGTGTCTCCATCTTACCATCCGGTCTTTGAACCCTTGATATAACCAAACACTCCATGTCTCTCTCCTTCAATAAAAGTCCCAGGAGAGCAGGATTACATCTGTCTAAGTTACTGCTGTTCTCAGCTTCTAGAACTCCACCTGGCACAAGGAAAGCAGGAAGGAGGAGGGGAAGGAGTGGGGAAGGGCAACCCCATCTGACTTACTTACCTACGAAGAGCAGCGCCTGCTGCTATTTCGGATACAAAAGGAAAGCGGAGTCGCTGCCAAGTTGCTGACCAACTTCACTCATAAAACCCGACCCATGTGTCTCCCCATCTTAATCACTATGCAGGCCACCCAGGGGAGGAAGCAGCCCAGCTGGGTGTCGGCTCAGCCTGTCACCAGAGAGCATGGTTAAAGATGAAGAGCGCCATGGAAACGGGGAGAGGAGGACTGGTGCTGCTGTCTGTGGGGTTCCCTCCGAGGCCCCTTCTTCTAACCACCCTCACACGCAGTGGGGAGACAGAGCTCCTCTGTATAAGATGACTTGGGAGCGCCTGGGCCCAAACCCTGGCCCAGCTCCCAAGGGCTGGGGTCCTGGCTCCAGATCCACTCAGGTTTCTATATGGAAACAAATCAGGACCTTGTCTGACCCCAGAGTACACATTATTTTCCGCTCTCGCTAGAGCAAACTTCTCTCCCATCCCTTCTGGAGAGGTTCATTTAATAGCGTGTGAAATGAAATGTCAACAAGAATTAGAACAAATGGCATCGTAATCCCCAGCAGATGACAGGCAGCCAGGGGCAGGCTAGCTCCGATGGCCTCGAGCCACAGGGACCAGCCTGGAGGACCCCAGCCCCAGCTCCGGGAACGGGGACCTCTAGGCACACCATCTCCCTGCTTGCGGCTGGAATACAATCTTTGAGTTCTGACAGCAGATTAAAAACTGCCTTTGACATAGGAAACAGATTTCCTCTGACACATAATTAGCAAGGACAAGTGTTCCCTGGGGCGGGACCCGAGAGCCCCATTAGTCAGCCCATCAAGGGTCATGTGGATGGGGGCTATCCGGACCAGAGCCTAGACTGCTGCCGGGAATCATCAGTTCACTTTGCCTGGCACTGGCCCGCTGCTCTTCACGACCCCAGCATCTGTCGGCTCACCTGCCCTGGAGGCTCAAAGATGTGAGAGAAAAATGCCTCTGCCCTCTGCTCACCTGGACCACAAAGGGCACAAGTCAGGCTCATTTAATTTGACCATGGAAACAATGACTGCTGATTGGATGCTTTCCACACGCTGGGTCCTAGGCTTAGACTGTTGCATACGTTATTCTTTTTAATCAGTTCATTCATTCACATGTATTTACTGTCTACTATGTGAAAGGCACTGTTCTAGGCACAGCAGTGAACAGACACAAATCCCTGCACCTGGGGAGCTTACATCTGGGTGGGCTCAGGGGAGGAAGACGAATAAGGGTAAGGCAAATCGGGGGCTTTCTCTGAAATCTGGGGAAGGCTCTCTGTACTCACAGAGGCACAGTCATCAGGGAGACAGGTTCCAGCGCTCCAGGCTCTGTGCATGTCGTTGCGGGATAGCTCTGGATGTGCCTAAATAGTCCCTCCAGGGTCCCCTTGGGACTGAGCCCAAACCGACCCCAGGAAAACCAGCTCACCGACCTCCATCNCCACTTCACAGGGGAAGAGTTAGAGACTCTGGAAGTTGACCCAGCCTGGGAAAGGCATGGCCAGGGTCCAAATCTGGGAACTCTTGATTCCAAGTTGCAAGCTCTTTCCAATTACTCTGAGCTAAGCCCAACCGGGGCCTCACAGTGATTACCTTTCATTAGCTTCAGAAAAGCCTCTGCTTTGGCGAGTTTCATAAAGGACTAAATCTGTCAGGAAAACATAAAGACAGGGCCCTCATCCATCTTCTCGACAACTATTTATTAGACTTATTATTATGTAAATACAAAAGAGGAGGGGAAAACTACATTAAAAATCCAATCTGGCTGCCTCTGCAGGCAGGGGGGAGATGGCAAGGGAGGTGGAAGGAGGACTGGGTCCGCCTGTCCCCTGCGGAGGCCCTCCGGGAGGCCTGGCCCAGTGGGTGCCTGGGGGATGGGAGGGTGGGACGCAGGGGAGGTAATGCTGCAGCACTCGACACAGGCCGTTGTCTTTCCACTCATGGTAAATGAGGGTGGGACACACGAAAAGCNGAGATGGCAAGGGAGGTGGAAGGAGGACTGGGTCCGCCTGTCCCCTGCGGAGGCCCTCCGGGAGGCCTGGCCCAGTGGGTGCCTGGGGGATGGGAGGGTGGGACGCAGGGGAGGTAATGCTGCAGCACTCGACACAGGCCGTTGTCTTTCCACTCATGGTAAATGAGGGTGGGACACACGAAAAGCCGAAGGTGGCCCTGGATGACAGCAGCAGGAGAGCAGCTTAGCTGGGCCCCAAGAGGCCCTTCCCCAGGGGCCCAAGGCACAGGGAGAGCCCAGCCGCTCCTCCTTGGCACCCTGGCCTGGCCCCGGGGGCCACTCAGTGGCATCTGTGAGGGCACGTGCGTGGCAGCCCCGTCATGGATCTGCTCAGGAGTTGTCCCTGCCACCCTTTGTTGCCACAGTGTCGGTTCACTGGTCTTTGTGTATCCCCCAGAGTCTGGCATGTATAAGGAATCCAGTCAGTGTTCCTTCTTGAACATGTGAATACATTCCCTGGAGGCGATTGTGCTCCAAGGAGAGGGAAGGGAAATCAAATATGGGCATTTCAGCTTTTACCACTGCAGGAGTCCTGGGGTGAGCCCCACAGCTAGGGAACAGCAGTTCCAGGCTCCACAGTGCCCCGCAGCCCACGTTGACCTGGACCCCAGCCTGCCTCTGCCGCTCGACCTGAGTGCTGTGCCACAGGGCTGAGTATACATCCCAGTGCCAGCATCGCACCAACACACAGTACGTCTTCAACAGGATAAGGCAGGCAGGAAGGAGCAGAGGTGGGCTGAGTCCTAAATCACAGCCCCCTAAAACACACACTGGGCACCTCTGATGGCAGCAGGTGTTGGCCTGCCGGGCGCAGCCAATGGCACGTGATACACAGCAGGGTCACTGCTGGCCTTTCTGCGCCAATCAGAGTGAGGCACCTGCCGCCAGGGTGGGCACCTGTCCCTCTCTGCACCCCGGGCTCGGGTCCATCCATTTGTAGTAGTAGTCCTGTGCGGTTCAAGCGACACAGGAGGCATTTCTGGGGGAGCTCACAGAAGACAGGCCCACACTGGCTTACTGGAGCAGTCTAGAAAACACAGTGCAGCCTGCAAGGTCAGGGGCATAGCCCATGGGTCCTCAGTTATCTCCCACTAATGAAACCCTGCCAGTTCTGACTGTCAGATTGAGAATCTGACGTTCATAAGTCACCCCCTTTCATCTTCACAGCTATCTCATGAAGCAGGCGCTGTGAATACTCATTCACAGATGAGCCAACTGAGGCTCAGGGAAGGTTGAAAGCATGCCAAAGTCACGACTGGTAAATCCTAAGCTGGAGCTTGAGCCCAGGTAGTCTGAGGGCCCTGGCAGCCGTGCTGGTTGACCCAGGGAGGCTGTTTGTACAAAAACAGCTCAGGCCTCAGCCATATCTTAACCTCGTCCCTTCTTCAATTTCTCCTAACTCTGAGGTTCCAGAGTCCTTGCCTGGACTGGCTTTTGCATTCAAGTAGCTCGGCAGCTGTTTGTCTGATGGGTAAGAACCTTGAATGAGGTCCCGGGTCCTGACCAGCGGTGGGGGTTTAAAACAACATCTGCCAAGAAGTCACCTTTCTGCACTGCCTGATGCCTACACCGAAAGGGCCCCTCAAGGCCTTAGAGTACTGGCTCCACGGCCTCCCACCACATGGTCAAGTAGCCCAAAGAGCATGAATTCTAGTGTCAGCTGGGCTGGGCGGAAGTCCTGGCTCCACTGCTTTACACACTGGCCTTGTAATCTTGCGCAAGCCTCAGTTTCTAATGTGAGTAAAGTAATATTACCCACCTCACTCGGTATTGTGGGGATTAAATGAGCTAATGTGTATACAGCCCCAGGCCAGTGCTTGGCATATAGGAGGCACTCAGTATATAGGAGCTATTGTACTTTTTTGTAATTTTATTTCTTTTTGACTCTGCTGGGTCTTCATTGCTGTGCAGGCTTTTCTCTAGTTGCAGCGAGCAGAGACAACTCTCTAGTCGTGATGTGCAGGCTTCTCATGGAGATGATTTCTTGATGCAAAGCATCGGCTCTAGGCTGTGCGGGCTTCAGTAGTTGCGGCGTGCGGACTCAGTAGGGGCTCTCGGGCTTAGCGCTCAGGTTCAATAGTTGTGGTACACGGGCTTAATGGCTCGGCATGTCAACTTCTCAGATCAGGGACTGAACCCCTGTCTCCTGCATTAGCAGGTGGTTTCTTTACCACTGAGCCACCAGGGGAGTCCAGTAGCCTTTATTCTTAAAAAATTATCAGCTGAGCTGCCCCATGGAGTCTTGTTAGTGTGGCAAAATGTTATGGGGGCGATAGCCGACCCATGCCCAGTGTAGTGGGGACACCAAAGATGAAGGAATGTGTTGAGAGAGAAGGGAGGGGAGAGTCTTGGAGAAGGTCAAGAAGGGCTCCCAAATCCCCTGTGTGAGCTGGTGTTCAGGTGGCGGACAAGGAGGAAGGTGTTCCAGACAGAAAGTGAACAGGGCAGAGATCCACGTATCCCACGTGCTGAGCACAGACAGGGCTGGGAGCTGGTTGGCGCTCTCCAAAATACTTGCTGAGTAAACAAGATGGGAGACATGCTGTCTGCATCCTTCTCCCCTTCAGTGGAAGAAGCCAGCCAGGCTCTTGTTGACGACAGGCCTGTTGGGGCTCCCCATCCAGGCCCCAGGACCATCTGGTTTAATGCATGCCTGTTTCCTCCTTCTCTAACTTCCCTGTAATAATCCCCCAGAGACTTGTAGGTCATTATTAAATACCAAGAAGTGAGAATTCAGAAGGCTGTGCCGCTCTTCATATTTGCAAAGGACTTATCCACATCCCGTCAGAGCTGTTCTTTGTCCCTACACCCCACCCTGCATGGGAAACGAATCATGGGGGACCCAGTGGGTGGGCAAGGCCAAGCAGACAGCTGTTTACTGGCAGATTCATAATTCAGTTAACCAGCCAATAACAAATACATAAGGTAGGACTGTATGAATCTGGAACTCTGTCAGGCTCCATAGATATAATGTCAGATTGAGGACGAGACCCGGCAGGACTGAGGCTGAGTTGCAGATAAGTGACGTGCCTTGTCCAGTTTCTGTGTTCTGGATAACCAGTAAGCCATTTGTTAATTTATTCAACATGTGAGTGATTACCATGTGTCATGAACTGTTCTAGGTGCTGGGGATTCGGCAGTGAAAAAAAACAAGGTTCTTGCCCTCATGGAGCTCATGTTCCAGCAGGGGAGACCCACAATGCATAAATAAAACATTTGTCCAGCATTCTGAAGTTTATAATACACTTTTTCCAACATGATGTCAATCCTCCCTTCACTCCTGTGATGACTGTATTTTTGTTATTTTCATTTAATAGATAAAGAAATGAAGACTCAGAGAGGTTAAGTGACTTGTCTTAAATCACACAGCTAGTAATCAGTGAGATTAGGATTCAAACCCCAGTTTTCAGACACATGAGCTCATGTATTCTTTAGGCAATACTGTGTCAGGACAGTGGTATTGTCAGAGGAACTAAAGGGAGAAGGGGTATTTCTAGTCGGAGATTTCCTTCATCTGTCTGGAACTTCCAAGGGGGATGCTGAGGTTTGGAGGAACTCTGCATATTCCCATAATGGTTGACAAATAACCTACGGTAGACCAGATGTCTAAGAAGTCACAAGGACTATGAATTTGTGACTTGGAATCATGCTTGTTATTTGGTTAGTTTTTTATTTACTTGTATTATTTTGTTATGCTTTGTATTCCTTTTCTTGTCTACTATGACATTTCTCCAGTGGGGGCTGTGTATGTATGTATGTATGGGAGGGGCAAGTAAGCTGACAGGGAGAAATGAGGAACGCTAGGCCTGAACTCACTGGAACCTTGTTCCGTCACCCCTCACTCCTTTCACTGACATTGAGCAGCTTCCCAGGGTGTCTCAGTGTCAAGATCACACAATGTAAGGCCCGTCCACGTGCTCTGGGGAGGCTGCCCACCAGGCTCACTGGACATACATGTTTGCCTGTGGCCCTGCCACGTGTCTGGCCTGTGCCCTCCCTCGCCTATTAAGCCTCTACAGAAAGATCTATTTCTAGGCACTGGGCTAGTGCTGGGCATGGGGCTCCCCTGCCAGAGATTGCTGTTCCCATCTGTAAATGGCTCCAGCGCCTGGAAAAGTGGCCACAGACGAGTGCTTAGCAGCAAACAGATCACTCCCCACTGAGTCGGTGATTCACTAGGGCAGAGAACCAGCCTCCCAGGCACAGGGAGGCAGTAGCCGTGGGCGGTGCTGGGAAGGGGCATGGGACTCTGGGCCGCACTTAGGACAGAATTTATTTCTTCTCCTGTCCGTAGCCTGTTGGGCTATCCTGCTAGTTCTTCAACTTATTTTATTTTTTCTCCTGAAGGCTGGAGAGAGTTTCCAGCCCAGCTGTACAGGGCATTTCCCCAGAGAGGCTTAGAAACCCTCGGACCAATTAGTTAGAAGCCTGTGACCAGGGTCCTTTTTACCCTGCCTTCTCAGCAAGCAGACCTCTCCCCTCTGGGAATGGGCCTCCCTCCAGCAGGTGCAGGAGAAGAGGGAGGGTTGGGTGGGAGGAAGGGAAAGGGGGGAGCAACGCAGGAAAGCGTTTCTGGACGGGGAGAGCAGGAGGAGGGGAGCAGACAGAGAAGAAAGGCAAGCACACACAGAGAAGAAAACAGAAAGGAGGGGGGTTTGTGCTGTTCCAGTGATCTGTGCCTTGGGGCCTTAGTGTCACATTGCGATGCAAGCAGAAAATCAGCAACAGCCACTCTGGGCCTTGTCCGGGTCAGCCGTCACACGTTCGAGGTCCAACCTGATACAAATAAAAACACTTTCATCTGGGAGTGGAAAGTCTGGCAACCGTTCTGACTCCATCGCTCACGGTGGGGCGAGTCTGGGCATGGGCTGGGCCTCCCTGTGCTATGGTTTCCCATCTATAGAGTGGAGATGATCTGCGTGTCTCGAAGACTCTACACGGCCATGCTGCTGCTGTTGTTTAGCCACTACGTCCAACTTTCTGTGACCCCTGGGACTGTAGCCCGCCAGCTTCCTCTGCCCGTAGGGTTCTCCAGGCATATTAGATTGGGGTGCCACTTCCTTCTCCAGGGTGTATTCCCGACTCAGGGATTGAACCCCGTGTCTCCTGCTTGGCGGGCATATTCTTTATCACTTTGAGTTACCAGGGAAGCCCCTACATGGCCATGGGATCCCTCAGAGAAAACACTCTTAGTGAAAATAAATGGTAAGTTCTAAAGGTCAGAAATGCAGGAAATAGAGCAATCAAGGGCTAGATACTGAGTCACTGAGGCCACTCAGAGGACAGTCAGAGTCCTGGAGGCCAGAGCATTAGGCTGGGCTGGGAAGCAGAAAGTCTTGGAAGAGAACATGGAGACTGGTGAGAGGCGGGCAGAGGACACCAGCAGACAGGTGTGAGGGGGAATATGCTTGCATCTGTGAGGTGATTAACACACAGTTCTCTGTCTGGTTCCTTCGCTTGTTCTCTCTGCCCTGCTTCTGCTACTCCTGGCATTAAGTGATTCCTTCTCCCTAAAACAGGCTATCTTCCTACCCTTCTATCTGATGAACTTTTATTAATATTTCAGGTCTTTTTTAGATGTCATTCGACATCTATATCCAACTCTTTGCAACCCCATGGACTGTAGCTTGTCAGGCTCCTCTGTCCATGGGATTCTCCAGGCAGGAATACTGGATGGGTTGCTATTTCCTTCTCCAGGGGATCTTCCTGAGCCAAGGGTCAAACACAAGTCTTCTGTGTTGGCAGGCAGGTTCTTTACCACTGAGCCACCAGGGAAGCATTCCAGCATACCTTAGGTTAGTGTTTTCTAAACAGTTTTACTAGGACCCAAAATAAGAAACATATTCTATATCACCAGACACACAAGCAGGTCAATATACAAAATGGAAACAAAAGTTTTAAAGAAATAACACTTTCCCCTCATTATGGCTGTGATCCCATAATATCGTTCTGTGATATTATTCTTCTACTCTATTTAATTTTTTAAAAATTGCTGGTCGTGACCCACTGAGTTAATTTCATAACCCACTAATGGACTGGTCACCCGTTATTGACAACACTGTCTGCCTGCTGCTCCCCCGTCACCGCATTCATGCCTCAGAGCACCATGAACATCTGCAGCCCCCAGCTGACTGCAAACCCCCCAAAGACAGGCATTTCTCATGCTCTATGCTCTCTCTTAGACCCAGCCCCCAGCTCCCTGCCTAGTGCCCAGGAGGTGCTTTAAAAACACTGAATGGATTAGTTATTGGATGGAGAGGTGTCTGGCTGGAGCAGAAGAAAATAAAGTAAGAGTGGAACAGAATGAGGGCCTTGAAAAGCAGGTGCATAAAGGCGAAATTTAAGAGAACATGAGAGGGCAGAAGTCCCAGGTTGGAGAGAAGGTACTCGCTGCAGGGGCTCACCCTTGAGGGTGTTTGAAGGCAGAGGTAACAAGGCTTTATTAAAGCAGAGAGCTCTAGGGGTGGCAGAGAAGTGGCAAACAGGAGTCCAAGTCTCTGGTCTGGAGACAAGATGCCTTGTGATGGCTGTCCTGCCCGATCCCTACAGCTTAGTAAAGACTCACAGTCACAGCCAATGCAGGAGACACAAGAGATATGGGTTTGATCCTTGGGTCAGGAAGATTCCCTGGAGTAGGGAATGGCAACCCACTCCAGTATTCTTGTCAGGAAAATTCAATGGACAGAGGAGCCTGGAGGCTGCAGTTCATGGGGTCAAAGCGTCTGACACAACTGAGCATGTACACATGCACACAGGGTCACAGCTTGCACTTCTCGACCACCTACTATGCATAGGCACTGCACAGGACGCTTTGCATACTTTCACTGTTTACAACCACAGACCCCAGTAACCCACCCAAGGTCTCACAGCTGGTAAGCAGCCTAGCCAGGATTCAGGGGGATCAGTCCAAGTCCGAGGTCCGTCACTTTCCTGTGTACCACCTTGTCCATACCTTGGCCCTCACCTCTGCCTCCTATCCACCAGCTTCTATGGCCGACACCATCTCTGAGATCCCAATTTGTTTAAATGAGGAACCACATATGTGAGTAGAGAGAAGTAGATAATGTGTGTGGCAGAGGGTTGGATGGGTGTTGTGGAGATGGCATGTGTTGACCACCTGAAATGTGGGAATGCCCAAGGGATAAGGAGAACAACATTCATCCATTCATTCACTCATTCAACAAACATCTGTCACGTGCTTACTATGTGCCAGGCACTGGCCAAGGTGCTAAAGGTACAATGGAAAACGAAGTTCCCTGCCTTTGCGGAGTTCACATTCTAGAGGAAAGGGGCTGGAGGGACTTCCCTGGTGGCCCAGTGGTTAAGACTCCATGCTTCCAGTGCAGGGGCCAGTGGACTTCTTTCATCTCAGCTTCAGACAAGGCTCTGCAGCTCCAGAGATGTGCAAGACCAGCATGCAGGATCCAAGCCATCCACTTACCCCAGCCGTGGCTGAGGCAGAGAGAGCAAGAACAAGAATGGGGCTGCTGGAGACAAGAGGAGCACTGAAGAGAGGGCCCAGGGTACTCAGCCTGCTCTCTGTGCAGGCTAAGAGTGAGGGGCTTGAAGCGGTCCTCTCAGGGAGTTTTACTGGGCCCTTTGCACTTGGGAGACACAGAAAATTGACATGTACCTCGTGCCTGAATAATCTATAGGCAAAGTGATGGCCGTGCTCACTGGCAGTTTGGATGATGGAGCAAAGGAAGGTGGCCTCATTGTTATCCTGGGTTTCCAAGCAAAGGAGCACTTCCTGTGGATGGGACTGGAGCCCAGCAGGGACAGGGTCAGCCTGAAGAGCAGTGGGCTCCACAGGGAAGTGGAGGGCCCCCAACAAGTCTGCATCAGTGAGAAGGTATCACACACAAGAGGGGAACTGAGGGTGCTTCCCTGTGACTGTGGGATAAGGGTCTCCAAAGAACCCCAAAAGTGCTCCCCAAGGGAGAAAAGTCAGCATGACACATCTGTAGGGCCCAGAGAACTCGAGTAAGACGTTCCATACCCAGCTTTCTGGTCCTCCCTTTCGAACTGCTTCAGCCTGGGAGGAGAGAAGGAGAGGCCACAGGAGGGTTTCCCTCCGCCCTCCAGATCCACTGGCCACGTTTCCCAGCTCCAACAGGAGGCTCACCTCCGTGGACTTATCATCAGGCACCCCACTCTCCAGCAGGAGGACCTGTGTGCTAACAAGCCTGGGGGGTGCCAGCCCCTCTGCTTCTGCTCACTGGGGCCCCCTCCCCTCAGGCGGCCTCATCCACACGGCTCCTTCTCATACTTCCGGTAAGTTCTTGCCCTGTCACCTGCAGGTCCTGCCAACGCCTTTGGGAAGACACCTTTTACGAAACTCCCCTCAACTTTCCAGCCTTTGAGAGCCATTTGCTTCCTGTTGGACCAGGACTGACAGAGAAGGGAAAGAGGAAAAGGCCAACCAGACCCCACAATGCTGTTTCCACCAGCAGCAGGCAGAGCCAGGACGGGAGGCGACTTCACTGGGTGAGCTTCTAAGGCGTGATGATTGGACCGAGCTGGACACAGTGATGATGGAAGTGAGGCTGTTTGTGTCACTCAGAAATTACCTGGAAAGTCATGGCGCCTGGCCCAGATTTCCCCCAGGGTGGCAGAAGAATCAGCTCCACTGAACAGATTCACGGGGACAGTGGAGACAGAGTAAGCTTTCTCAACACACAGGGGCTGCCCTTGGTCAAGGCCCAACTATTCTCCCAAGCACCGGAGCTGGAATTCCAGTCCAGGTGGCGCGACTCCAGAGCCTGTGCTCTAACCACTCTCCTGTACAGTTTCCTGGAAGGCTGGTCCTCATCCACGTGAGATTCTCTTTAATTTTCATTATGACAAACCCAGACAGTGTATTAACAACCAGAGATATCCCTCTGCCGACAAAGGTTCGTGTAGTCAAAGCTATGGTTTTTCCAGTAGCCATGTACGGATGTGAACTGGACCATAAAGAAGGCTGAGCACCAAAGAGCTGATGCTTTCGAACTGTGGTGCTAGAGAAGACTCTTGAGAGTCCCTTGGACAGCAAGGAGATCAAACCAGTCAAACTAAAGGAAATCAGTCCTGAATATTCATTGGAAGGACTGATGCTGAAGCTTAAGCTCCAATACTTTGGCCACCTGATGTGAAGAGCCAATTAGAAGAGATTCCGAGGCTGGGAAGGATTGAGGGCTTAAGGAGAAGGGGATGACAGACGAGAAGATGGTTGGATGGCATCAGTGACTCAACGGACATGACTTTGAACAAACTGGGAGAAGGTGAAGGACAGGGAAGCCTGGCGTGCTGCAGTCCACGAGGTCACCGAGTCAGACACTTCGGAGGGACTGAACAACAAGCCAAGCAGGAAAACTCAGGCGTCTCCAGCTCCTTCTTTTAGAATTCTATCCCTAGCTTCTGGGTTTCTAATCTAAGTCCATCATCTGGTGTATTTCCTTTGATTTCTCTGGAGAGGAAACTGACCTTTGGACAAAGACTCTGAGCCAGAGTACAGGTATAGACTGTCTGTGGGCTGGATCCCCTCCTCCCCACCAACTGCTGAATATCTGCCATTCTGCCTTTGATGTCAACCTGGACAGCAGAGTCTGCTGGTGGCCCTGGGGTTGTTCTCAGCTTCCGGTCAGGATGCTCCTGAATGATTTGAACACTAACTTTCTCAACTCCAGGCCTTTCTCCCTTCTGCCTAGACTCCCTATACCCCCTTCATGTCCCATGTTGTGACCCTCCAAGGCCTTCCCTAAATACCATCCACTCTGAGAATCCTGCGCAGTGGCTCGGTGGTAAAAAATCCATCTGCAGTGTAGGAGATGCAGGAGATGTGGATTCGACCCCAGGGTCAGGAAAATACCGCTGGAGCAGGAAATGGAAACCCATGCCAGTGTTCTTGCCTGGGAAATCCATGGACAGAAAAGCCTGGTGGGCCACAGTTCACGGGGCTGCAAAAGAGTCGGGCACAACTTCGCCACTAAACAACCACCAAGAATCTCCACAGCAACCCCAGAAGGGGAAGTCACCTCCTCCTTGGTGATCTCCTCCGCAGGAACTGGCCACACTTCTATTACCACTGCCACAATGCACCATAATGGTCTGTCTACATGGGCACCTCCCTCAACAGAAAGTTCACCTGTGTCTAAGGGTTTTCACATCTTCAGTGTCTGGTATGAGGCCTGACATGTGAAGGCTCAACAAAGGTTTTGAGAATCAATGAATCAATGAGAGAATGAATTCTTTTAGCTTTTGAATCAAATGGACGAAAGAGCCAACACTTATTAAACACCCTAGAGGTGGCCAGCACTGTGCTAGGCACCACAGGAGGTTACTTCAAGAAGAAAGGAACCATTCCCACCCTTGAGAAACCATCTGGCTGGGGAGACAAAGGTAATTAACACACAAGGAGTACCAGCATGGTGATAACAGGGACTAGCGCTTACGGAGTGCTTGCCAAGTGCCAGGCTCTTCCAAGAGAGTTATTGTCATTATTTCGTCACTCAGTTGTGTCTGACATTTTTGTGATCCCATGGACTGGAACCCGCCAGGCTCCTCTGTCCATGGGATTCTCCAGGCAAGAATACTGGAGTGGGTAGCCATTTCCTCCTCCAGGGGATATTCTCCACCCAGGGAATGAACCAGCATCTCCTATACAGCAGGCAGATTCTTTACCATTGAACCACCTGGGAAGCCCTCCAAGTGAGTTCCTAGATGGTAACTCAACTCAACCCTCGTAACTACCCTACGAAGAAGTGGCTGTTATTATCTCTAATTTACAGATGAGGCAGGAACTACAGCTGCAGCCTCTCAGCTAGGAGGGATACACTGAGTCCTGACCAGAGTATTCAACATACTGCAAAGATTGCAGAAGCAAAGAGAAGAGGGAGATGCTTGTGGGCTGGAGTAGTCAAGGAATATTTTGAATGAGTGGCAGGATCTGAGCTGAGTCATGAGTCCTTGTCTCCTGAATGTTTTCTACTGCCCTGCTGGGGTCCAGGACCCTCACCCCATGCATCTGAAGCCCTGGGGAAGACCACTACTCATTAGATGACTTTGTGAGGGCGCTGACGGCATCAGCACTCCTGGGGCAGCCGATGCCCCAGCTCCCGCCAGACGCCTCCCCAGTTCTGGAGCCAAGGGGGCAGGAACCCACAGCAGCCGCTGATTAATTTCCACTGACAAGAGGTTGCGTCTTCAGCAAGCACGGTATTAAATAGCTCCTTTTGATCATAATTAAGTTTCTCTCGGGCTGATGCTATAAATAGCCATGCCCTATTGATTGGAGGGTCTGGGCTGTGAGCTCAGCATCCTCCGGGAGCCTTTCCAGGCTTGGCCTGGGCTCTCGAGTCCCACTTTTCTCTTCCTGACATGCAACATTCCTAATTTCAAGGGCAGGTGCAGCCAAACACTAGGCTTGGGTTTGGCTCATTTTTCCAACTCTCCTCCTCCCTCCCACTGCCATTCCAGCTGAAGCCAGGGTGGACTCAGTGGGTTATGTGGCTTCCCAGGTAGAAGCCTCCATGAGCAGGATGCCTGGTGTCTCCTCCTGGCCCCTCAGGACCTGGGCTTACCCCTCTGTCTGCAATGAGGACAATTTCTCTGACACCTCTCTGCCCTGCCTGGAGATCTCCCTACTACACCAACAGGGAAACTGAGGCCCACTCAGTAAAGATCCCACTCGGAGTTTCTAGAGGAAAAAACAAAGTCACAGCTAGAGCTGTCTCTTTCTCTTCTTAAAATAAAACCAATCTTGTTTGTGAACAGGGAAACCCGGAGCTGTGTGTCCTGTGTGCGTGCATGCTAAGTCGCTTCAGTTGTGTTGGACTCTTTGCAACCCCATGGACTGTAGCCCTCCAGGCTGTCTATGAGATTCTGGCAAGAAAACTCAGGTGGGTTGCCATTCCCTCCTCCAGGGGATCTTTCCGACCCAAGGATCAAACTCACATCTCTTATGTCTCCTGCACTGGCAGGTGAGCTCTTTATCACTAATGCCACCCGTACTCAATGCTATGTCTAAGAGAAGATGAGAGGAGGGGCTCAGGGCCTTCAAATCCCAGGGTAGCAACAGTAAGGAAGGGTGGCAACCAGAACAAAGCAGACTGATTACAATGCTGACCAAGACATACTGGTGAAAAAAGTGCCAGAAGAACTCTCTTTTCCCCAATTAGATGCCCACCAGAGGCACTTCCCAGAAAGCAGCAAGGTTCTTTCTCCAGGACTCCTCCAATGCCCTAGAGCCTTCCACAGCCACTAGCACACACACAGTGTTGCTGCTCAGCCGAGTCTATATTCCATGGCGCTTGGTGCAGTTTTGCTCTGTCCACTCTAGGAACATAATGCACTGGGAATGAGACTATGCTGCTGCTGCTGCTGAGTCGCTTCAGTCGTGTCTGACTCTGTGCGACCCCATAGACGGCAGCCCACCAGGCTCCCCCGTCCCTGGGATTCTCCAGGCAAGAACACCAGAGTGGATTGCCATTTCCTTCTCCAACGCATGAAAGTGAAAAATGAAAGTCGCTCAGTCATGTCCGACTCTTCGTGACCCCATGGACTGTAGCCCACCAGGCTCCTCCATCCATGGGATTTTCCAGGCAAGAGTACTAGAGTGGGCTGCCATTGCCTTCTCTGGAATGAGACTATAGTAGAGAGGAAAAGTCTGGTTGAAATTGCCAGGCTTTGCATGATCCCACTTCTGCCACCAACTAGTGCTGAAGTCCTGGGCAAGTAGCTTCACTATGCCTTAGTTTTTCTCACCTATAAAATAAGTGGGTGGAATGAAATGACATTTCAGCTCCCAGTGCTATAATATTGCTAGTATAATTCTAAGTATAAAAAGGGTATGTACACACGTGAACTGGGAAAGGAGCATGGAGGGCTTAGGAGCTTATGCTAAGTTTTCATTTTAAAGCAAGATGTTGCTCAAGTCCCCAAAGAAAGAGGGCATCTGCAGAGGGCAAGTGCTGGTGTTGGGCTCCTGTCCTCCATAACTATGGGACAAGATCTGTTCCATCTTCTGTTTTTATAAATAAGATTGGAACACAGCCATGCTCATTCAATAACCTATTGTCTATGACTGCTTTTGTGCTACAACAGCAGAGTTGAGTAGCTGGCACAGAGGCTGTATGGCCCACAAAGTCTAAAATATTTATTTATTTTCTGGCTCCTTACAAAGTTTGCTGGTTTCTGCTAAGGCAAGTCAGTGAGTGGGGAAGAGGGAAAAAAGGGCTCTCTCAGTGGAACTCAGGAATATAAACCTGGGGAAACCATGGGCAGACCCTGTCTACTCCCCACTGTCCTGCAAGTCACCTTTAGCAAGCAGGTCACTTTTATTTTTCCAGGGCACATGGATAAGGGCCCTTGAATCCTTGGGAGCTCGGCTCAGTGACCTGGCAGTCTGGTGATGGGCTGTCCCCAAACCACCCAACACACATAAACACCCATATGTGTGGGCGTGCACACACACACACACACACACACACACACACACACACACACACAGCTGGGGTGGGTAGGTTAGGGCAGGGAGATACTTTCATCCCAAGCATGTGACAAGGACAGAGTCCTAATCCACCTTGTACAGAGGCATCCAAGCTGAGCAGGCTATTCTCATCCCTGCCAGGGTCCCACATCAATCTGCTCCAGAAACCTCTCCAGTCCCTGGCAGAGCCCTGAGCAGAGACCAGGGTAGGAGAGAGCCTGGGGCACAATCTGTGGTGCCCAGGAGCAGAGTCAGTCCCAGGAATGAGTGGGGAAAGTTGGTCACCAGCAAACAGAGCAGACTGGATGCCCCAAGAGCTCCATTTAGCAGTGTGATGTACGAACAGAGCAATGAGCTGCCAGAACTGGGGAGCAGGAAGCGGCCAGAGCTGAAGCGGGGGCACAGAGGTATGTAGTAGAATGAGCACTGATGAAAGAAAACACATTGCCTTTCAGCCTGCACTCTCTGTGCTCCCCCCAGATTGTCCAGGCTTGGGCTGCTCAGCTTGGGATTTGGAGGCGTTCCCCATTCTTCAGTACCCTCTGGAGCTGGCAGGCCCCTTCTGTCTAGCCATGCCCTAGCAGAAAGCACTGCAAGGCAACCCTTGATCTCTACCCCAGAGCTTCCAGCATCCATCTGGCAGGCTGTGGGGTGCTTTGATGGTCTCTGCCTCACCATGAAGCTGATCTGGTTTTTGAGGGTGATGAGGGGGAAACAAAATCTCCCGATTAATTCTCACATGGCGGCCGCCCGAGGCCATATGCCGTGTTCTCCAGCTCTGCCATTATGCATCTTGCTTGTAATTGCTTTAGAATGACACTCATCATGTTCTATTTTATCACCCAGTGACAGACCAGTAGAGGAGAAGGGAAACACACTTGCACACTCGCACTCACAGAGGAAGCCAGACGACATAACAGACAGAGCGACTGTTCCGAAATTTAAAAGCTGGACTCTGTCCACTTGTCTAAATAGACTCCGCTGCATTCACTGTGACTGCTTCGAGTATCAAGGGTAGGTGAGGCCGCCAGTGGTGGACGGGCGGACCCAAGCTTCTAGAAGCACTCGCCATGCTTGCCCCTTCCCTCCAAACTTTCCACAAAACCCTCAGCCTTCCCTAATTACTCAAGGAATAAAGATGTCTTTCCTGGAGCAAAAAACTATAAAAAGAGAGGGAGAGAGAGTCATGTCTCTGTATTTAAACACCCCACCGTGAGCACCCTAAGATGAACAGCCCTCCGTTTCTGCCATCCTGGGTCTTCCTGTGACTTCCTCTGTTCCAGGAGGCTCACCCTATCCCGCACGTTTCCCCCTCAGCCGTCAGGGCCTCCCTCATTCCTAAAGGTCACAAGGCAGGGACGCTCCCAGGGCTTCCATGAATGAGCTGCAGACTCGCTAACTTCACTCACTGCCGCCTGCTTCCTGGGACCACTGGAGCGGGAATACGGATGGTCTCTCCCTGCCCTCCACTGGGAAGCTGGCTAAGCCCAAGAGACCAGCAACTGTGACAAATGAACTGGAGCCTCTTCAGGGGCTGCACTGTCCCTGACAAGGCGCTCTGTGGCAGGTACGGCGTAGAACCCTGAGCGCCCTGAGGGGCAGAAATGGCTGGGTGTGAGGGCCTCACGGTCCCAGGGTCCCACAGTCCTAGCAGCATTCCCCTATCCATGCATGCGTGCGTGCTGAGTCGTGTCAGCTGTGTCCAACTCTTGGTGACCCCATGAACTGAAGCCCGCCAGGCTCCTCTCTCCATGAAATTTTCCAGGCGAGAATACTGGAGTGGGTTGCCATTTCCTCCTTCAGGAGGTCTTTCCAAACTAGGGATCAAATCCTCATCTCTTACGTCTCCTGTATTGGCAAGGCTCCCTCATCCACCTTGGACCAACCCTTTCATTCCCACTGCTGGGACCGGCAGCCTCTTCCCAAGCTGGCTTCTCAGCAGACCCTAAACCAATTCTCTAGCATCCTGCAGTCCCTAGCTATTTAGGGCTTGAAATCTGGGCCCAGAGAATAGAGAAAATATCCCCAAGCTAAAGATCCATTTTGCTGAAGGTGCTGATCCTCAGGGCACTTGAGAAAGCCCCACTCAGGAAGCCAGAGGGGGATAGTTCATGGTCCTAGGTTACCTTCCAAACAGAGAAACAGGAACCTCGATGAGGTGGGGACATGATAGGAGCCAAAGACCAGCCCAGGCGAGGACCCCTCCTTCCCCTCCCCACAGGACTGGTCAGAGTATGGACCTCAGTCCCCTCCCCAGCCTAGAGAGCTGTCGGGTAAAAACACTGGAAGATCCTTGGGAAAACCTGGGCACAGAGGCGGGGTCGGGGAGAAATCCCATGCTGACCCCCAGGCTGAGCCAGGGGGAGAGGCATCAAGCAGCAGTGCCTCAGTCCCACGTGCAGAACCCCACTGCTCCAGGGGAGACGTGGGCTCACAGCCCCTTCTCATAGGAAGATGGGAATGAGCTTACATCCCTGGGGACGGGGAGAGATCGGAACACACTGTTTCCAGAGCACTCTCCCATCAGCTCTCGCCTCTCTATTTCTTGATGAGGAGCCTGAGGGGAGTCTGGGCCTCGGCTGTGGAGCAGGTTAGTGAGTAATTGGGGGAAACTCCATTCAAACTCATGCTTCCCACTCTAGGGAAGCCCCCAACTCATGCCTTGCCTCCCCTCTTCCCACCAGAGCAGTGGGGCATCAGCTTGGGAGTCTGAGGAGGGGGCCAGGATAGGGCAGCCTGGACTCTGTGCCCTTATCCTGGGGAGGAGGGAGGTGCCATGGAGGGTGATGCTCGCTCAGCCCTGGGGACCTGGACCTGGACCTACAGCCCGACCTACTTTGCAGCTACGCTGGCCCACCTGCCAGGGGCCAGCAGCCAGGATCTTGGCTGGCCGCAGAAGGCCTGTCCACCTGCACTCATCACACATGCGATGGGGGTCCTCAGTCAGCCCTCCGACAGCAAACACTGACACGAGGGGGCCCACTGTACTCCGAGCTGCCCGGTCACCCCTGGCAGACTCAGCTGGCACAATGTTTTCTGGTCTTTGTTGAATGTGTCCAATTTCCTGACCAGCTCCCTGATAAATAATCGTTTCCTCATTCACTCCAGGCAGCTCCAAGTGAGAGAAGGGCAGAGGCTGCCTTGCTGAGGATGCTTTTTCTTTGGTTTTGTTGGTGTCTGAGAGCCAGGTTGACCTCTGCTCAGAGCAGGGGGCACGGGCTGCTTGGTAGAGACCCATCTTGTCCTCAGCAGAGGCCAGCGGTCACTGAGCTCCCTCCTTGCTGCCACGTTGGACGCTGTCTGTGCGTCTTCTCTCCCCAACCCTTAAGGCTGAAACTCTGCACTGAGGCAGGGAGATGGGATGAGAATCCAACGGGATGCTGGTCTAGGGAGGTGTGTGTTTTAAGGGAAGTCAGAGGGAGACATTAAAGACCTCTCGGCACGCAGGGAAGGGCATAAGCCAGGAAAGAAAGTGATGGGGTTCCAGGCTGCCTTTGGTTGCTGCTTGGCTGACACTGGGACTGTGATCTCACCTTTATGGTATCTAAGGCACATCCACAGAGCCCTCCTTGCCTGTGTGGGTGGTGTCCACAGAGCTGAGTCCTTGGGCAGCTCCAGTACCGCTTCTGTTCTCCCTGAAGCTCCCGCCCTGAGTTTTCCTGGCCCGAGTTGCTGGCACACCATCTGGTACTCCTGGGCAAGCCAAGCGTTATTTACCAGCGACAGCTCTGTTCATCTGGCCGTCCCTGCCCAGGAGCAAGGGCAGAAAGAGACCCTCCAAGTGCCGGTGGTGGTTCACATGGGCCGCTCACATGTGCTAGGCACTGGCCCCGGCACTGCATAGACATCATTAGTTTTCAACCTCACAGGAATCCTCGTTTGCCTAAAGGAGACATTGAGGCTCACGGGGGGACCTCTGTTTGGTCGTACCCTAAGAAAGTAGCCGAGCATTCAACAAAGACCAGGAAACATTGTGTCAACCAAGTCTGAGCGGGGTGTCAGGACTGCTCAGAGCCCAAAGGGCTTGCTGGCAATAGGACCAGCTGGCATTAGGCTGGCATTAGGACCTCGACAGCCCCAGGTGGGCAGAGGTTCCTAGCCAGGGGGCCATGGCACACAGGTGGGCAAGAATGGATTACACGTATGCAGGCAGGTACAGATCTCCCCAGCCTCCAGGGCAGCCAGGTGAGGCTGAGAGAGCAGAGCCACTGGTGAGCAGCTCTGCCTGCCTCCAGCAGCCTGGCCAGCTCCAGAGGAGCAAGATCAAAGGCACGGCCAGGTGACCCCACTGGGAGGCACAGATCTAAAGGAAAAGACTCTAAAATCTGGAGTGAGTAGAGAGACACAAATTCAGAGAGGCTTTTCTGAGGCAGAATTGATGTTCACATTGTCAAAATTCTTGCTCTGACTAGGAGGTAGACAGAAACAAAGGTCGGGTAGAGAACGGGACAGATTCTTGCTCTTGCAAAGTCAGAAAAAGGAGGGGCTCTGATACTCCGGGATGGACCAGGTGGGCCTACACTGCCGAGAGAGGAGCCCCTCGTGCTGGGTCCTAGAGAGGGCCGCTTCCTTCACCTTTTTCCCCATCACCCAAAGAGCATGGGCCTGAACTCTGCCAAGGAGCATAATTATAGGTGTCATGGCAATTTATCTGATTCATTGCATGTGCCCGGTGACTACATGTGGTGAGCTTTTCATCACCTCAAGAACAGGCACACACAGGGATATTTGTTGAACGAATAAAGGAAATGGGCAATAGTGGATTCAAATTAGCATCTGCAGTAGAGAGTCTGTGCTCCCCACAAACCCCACCCCAACACATTTTTTGTGTAAACAGGACTACAAATCCAAGGACTGCTGACTTGCTCTGGTTCAGGTTTAATTCTCAACAAGCTGGTTTCTGGTTTACTTTTAAACAATTAACACAAAGAAAAAAGATATTTAACTCATTTTTTACAATGTAGTCACAACCCTCCAACCCATTAAAATAAAGGCACCCTTATAAGCTCCGTTAAATAATGCTGCCATATTAATGAGAAGCATTCACATTTATAGGCATAAGGGAGTTTTATGGATGCTGCCTGAAAGATGACAAGATGTTTTTTCTTTGCATGTTTGATGTATTTTATAATTTTTTAAAGTAATGATCTAACATCTTCCCTTATATGAGGTTCCCGGAGTACACAAATTCAGAGAGACAGAGCCCCATCAATTCTCTGTGGATTCTCCAGGTATAAAGTTGCTTTTTAGGGGAAATCTGTAGGTATGTGGGGGCCTCATCTAAGAACCAGAAGACCCAACCCTGGTCCAGGATGATGCTTCTGATGCGAGAGGAAGGCTTACGTTTCAGCAGGCCAACCTGAGAACAAGGACCTAGAGGTTTTCTCCTGCCCACAATGGCCCAGGGTTACACTGGGAACCCTCTCCTCCCTCCCCACCCCTCACTTCCAGCAGTCTTTCACAGAAACACACACACACACACACACACACACACACACACACACACGAGCATAGAGCCTGTTTCTCCTCCGACTTTCACTGTTTCCCTGAAACACTTTCCCTTTCCAGCCCTCCAAGCCCCTCAACTTTCTCACATCATTTGCACACTCCTGGGAGTTCTATCTCTTCTGTGACATCTCCAGGTCAAACAGATCTGATGATCCTCTTGGCTCAGCCCTACCTGGACAGGAAGTGTCCCAGAGCTACAGATTCCATTCCAAGTTGGGGCACATCCTCTGGGCTTCCCTGCTGGCTCAGATGGTAAAGATTCTGCCCGAAATGCAGGAGACTCGGCTTTGATCACTGGGTCAGCAAGATCCCCTGAAGCAGGGAACAGCAACCCACTCCAGCATTCTTGCCTGGAGAATCCAATGGACAGAGGAGCCTGGTGGGCTAGTCCATAGGGTTGCAAAGCGTCAGCCACAACTGACTACTGCCATACTGTCCCTTGCTTCATGCTGTGAAACACACAAACCTTGCACCTGATTCAATGTCTAGTCCTGCTTGGTTTGAAGTTATTTAGACAATACACACAGGTTGTTTGAGCCACCCGTGTGCAGGTGCTTCTCACTCTGAGTAAACTGGCAGGGCACAACAGGGCAGCGACATGCCAGAGTCTGAGCACTGAGCCCCTTTTTTTCCAGGCACTCTGCTGGAAGCTGGGGCGGGGACCATGGTGCCTGACCCTGAGGAGCAAGGGCTGCCTGTGCTTTCAGAAGGTGGTGACGGGAGGGAGAGAGCCTCCTCAGATGACTCACTAACCTGGCCCATTTCCACTGAACTTCCTTTCCGTGCCCATACCCTGCTACCGGCCCTTCAGTCCTCATCCTCTCTGCACTTTGGAAAGCCAGCGGTGAGATGCCCAGAGTCGGAGACAGCCCACATGCTCACCCTCTCCCCAGTCCTCTGTGATCATTTAATGGTTGGTTTCATTCAAATAACTCAAAGTAATGTAAGCCACGCTGCCCACACGGATGCTAATAGCAATGTCGAGATTCCCCTGCATTCCTCTGGGGAGCTCATGTTCTTAAATAATGGGAGTGGAGAAGGGAAGGGCCAAGTACTGACCAAAGGGATAACAGCGGGAAAGAAGATGGGGATGGGTGCGGCAGGGAGAAAGCCTGGGCAGGGTGTCAGTAGGGATGGGGAGTGGAGGGCCAGGGACAGGATGGGGACTCCATGCACCCCAGAACTTGCCCATCCATGCTGTGCAGGCTCCCCAGGGGTCTAAAGAGCAGCTGGTTCATCTGGGGACCTCCACTCTTCCCCAGGGCTTGGATCTGCCAGAGCTGCACCTGAGCCATCCCAAGTCCATGCCAGGATACATGTCCCAGGGTCTTCTTGCCACCAAGTCCCCTAATGACTTCCCTGATCATAATTATACTTGTCTTCCACAACTGTTTCCCAACAGGACCTTTTGGGTTCTCAAAAGCCCTCATCCTTCCAAGGTGTAGAGGAAATAGGCTTGAATTGAATACATGAGAGGAAGGTTGTGATCACTGACCCTCTGCAAAATGGAATCACTGCAGCCCAAAGGGTAAATTCCCATCCCTGAATGTTCAGGCAGATTCGTTGCCATCTGCTGGGGAGGTTGCTGAAGGGAGTCCAGCTCTGAAGGGTGATAGCAAAGTAGGATTCATGGGGCTTACGCAGCTCTCTGCAGATTCCACTGTTAACATCTATCTTCCCCTCATCCAGCTAATCTGGCCTATCCAAGGAGCTGAATTCACAATTGCCTGGTCTCTCCAAACATAGTGCTGTGTGGCTGAGAGCTGCCGACCCGAATCTGAGCCATGCGGGCTTACCATCAGGAACCCTGGAGCCCTCTGGGGGAGGCTCTGAGCAGAACCTCCCAGGTCCCTCTGCAGACTTGCATTTCTGATGGTCACTTTGGCCAAGGACTCTTTTCACTTGGACCTCTTTAGAGATGAAGAAATGGTAATGGGATGGTTCCCAGTGCCCCACTATCTAGAGGCTAGTTCCCCAGGCTGTGATCATCCAGGCTGCTGGGCTAATGATCAGATTTCCTCTGAAGAGGGAGAGACCGACAGCTTGTGAAACTGACTTGGAAGTGAGAACTCACTAAATCCAACCCTTCATCATTGAGAAGAGGATTCTGAGGACTGGAAGTGACTTGTCCAAGATCACACAGCCTGCTGAAACTGACCCTACAACCCACATCTCCTGACTCCGTGTTCAGTGGTCTTTCCATTGTCCTACGGAGCCCAAACCCAGCAGAATGGTGCGGTTAACCCACATGAGCCAGCATAAAACACCTAAATCAGAGTGTGGACACAGCAGCCTCTGCTCCTCAGATGAGAAGCTGACCTTACATGGAAATATTAAGAAAGTCAAACACTGTGTGTGGAAGTCGGGGGTGGGCATAGCACTTCATCGTCTCTCTCTAAGCCCTGCCCAGACTGGGAGTGTGCCCGCCAGGCTGCAGGAAAATGTTTTATTAATCAACACAACAGACTTTTGCTGGCCAGCAAAGACGTTTCTGCTGAAGAGGGGAGGGTGAGGAGGGGAGGGGGCTTTGGCTCAGAAGACAGGGATGCAAACCCTCAGGTACCGAAGTCTCAGAAGAACTTCTAGCAGCTTCTGGAAGCAGAAGAGGAACAGGCCAGGGAAGAAGGGAAAAAAGAAAAAAATATATAGAGTCGCAAGTAGCAGACTGCTCTTCTCCATCTCTGGGGCAGAAATGGCATGAAAAAGGCTGAATGAGTCCAACACTCCAATGTCAGGAGAGCCAGCAGAGGGGAGCGGGAGGGTCAGAGCTCGTGGAGGAAGAGCCACACAGGGCACTGTGAATCCTCCAGGTGGGCAGAAGCAAGCCGGCACCTATGACCTCTAGGGAGGATGTGCCCGAGAGACTCCTTATCCTACCCCTGACCTGCTTCATCTTCCAGCCACAGATCACCATGAGGGCCTATAGATGAGGTCTGGGCAGCCTGTGATCAGTCAGCGGGTTCAGATAGGACCCTCCCATCAGAGCTGCTTCCTTCTATTCTAAAAACGTGAGGACTGGCCTCCAGCCCTGCTGAGCTGAGCTGTAGTCTCTCCGGTGGGCTGGGATGGGGCCGGTAAAAGGCTGAGTTATGCCCCATGGCCTGCCATGGATGTGGGGTTGGGGGAGGCTGCCAATTTCTAGACATAGGACATGGGTAACAGAGCCACCAGGGACCAGGATCTCCGCAGAGAGGGAGAGGGCATAAGACTTTCAGACTTTTATTCTGAAAGATATTTACATAGGATATTTACACATTACGCATATTTACAACTTTACTTCTCCCTTCAATTTTTCTTCTTTTGTACAAACTCTACTGTAACACTACAATCTCCCACTTCCTTCTTTTTTTGCCTTCTCTCCTTTTCACCAATAAACTCACTGCCTGCTGGTGAATTCTTCCCCCATGCATGTGCTGTCCCTTCTCTTTGGCGCAGGCCAGCTTGGGTCCCTTAGATCCTGCTGGTCGCTTCTCCATGACTCCGATTCTTCCTTCATCGCCATCCTCCACTCACTCTTCACTCCCATGACCTTTGCCAACAAGCACGAGAGCCTTTGGTCCCCGCACATTAGGAGGCTGGGGGGCGCTGTTTCTTCCTCCCGGTCCCCAAAGCCTCTGGTGAAAATCTGGGTGGTTAGTGACGGGTTAAGAGCAGACACTGGTTATACTGCACACAGAGCTCCAGCTTCTCCAGACACCAGCCATAGGCTCTGAGTGGGCCTCGGTTTTCTCAGTAACCTCACTCTCCTTTGGTTAAGGAGGGTTACATGAGGAAATCCATGTAAATGATTTATAATCAGCACCAAACCTGGAATATCATAAAAGTTCGATAAGATCAATTTTAGCTATTATGACTGTTGTTGATGGTGATGAAGGACAGTGGCCCCTCATGTGTCAGGGTGGATCTGCTGCTACCTATCCAGTCTCCTCACCTTCCAGATAACGGCCCTAAAGAGACTTGGACACAGCTCTTGAATCATCATTTCTGTCCCGGGCCAGCCTCTCCCCGACTCCTAACCGCGGATGGAGCTCTCACTTTGGGAGACACTACAGACACTGCCCCTTTACTCTCAAGGTGGGGTTCCTCATCTCTTCCTGGGTCAGCCTGATGGCCTCTTTCTATCTCTCCTTACGAGCTTTATCTCTTTTTTCCTACCTTTTACTTCAACTTTTCATTCTCATTTTATACATTTGTCTGTCATCTTCTGCTCCTACTAGAATTCCAGTCCCTCAGAATTTGCCTGTTCTGTTCATAAATACATCCTTAGCCCCAGCACACTGCCTGGCACATAGAGACCCACAATATTTACTGAATAAGTGATCGAGTGAAGGAATGCATTTAACATTTCCACCACACTCTTCCAAGGACTAGCTGAAACATCACCTCTTCCAAGAAGTCTTCCCTGATTTCTGCCTCCTCCACCTTTCCCTACACTTTTCTGCCCTTTACTCAGAACTCTCACCTTATTAAATCCAGAAACACAGGTCCATGTGCACAAAGGACCCATGTTACTAGGCTGAGGCTTCTTATGAAGCAGACTCTAAAGGAATCAGAACACTTTGTTTTGAATCTAGCAACACTGCTACAGTGTGGGAGCTCAGGCAAGTTGCCTACACTCTCATCTGCATGCACGCTAAGTCGCTCAGTCATGCCCGACTATATGCAACCCCATGGACTGTAGCTCCGTCCACAGGATTGTCCAGGCAAGAATCCTGGAGTGGGCTGTCATGCTCTCCTCCAGGGGATCTTCCCGATGCAGGAATCAAACCCCTGTCTCCTATGTCTCCTGCCTTGGCAGGTGGGTTCTTTACTGCTAGCGCCACCTGGGCAGCCCATATATAGGAAGCATATTAAACACCCTCCTCCTAGGACTTAGGCCTCATCCCCTTTCTTTGGAGCCCCTCATAGCAACTAGGACTGTGCTTTGCTCACAAAGATAGCTCAATGCAAATCTGCTGAATTACTGAACCATCACTTTCCCCAGGTGCTTACCAAGAGCCCACGAGAGATGTCTCCAAGAGAGGGCAGGCCAGAGGACGTGCCAGTGATGTCAGGAGTATGTCTGACGTTTCACTCTAAGAAGGAGGGAATGAGTGGGACAAGCAGTGTCTCTAGTGCTTGGAAACTCTGCCCAGGGGTCTGATGCTGTGAGGCCTGACAGTGTCACCCACGGAGGCTGTGCCACACAGTGTCAGCACCCTCCGTGGCTGGGCAAGGGATGTTTGCTGGTCTGTGACTGTTTAGACCCCAATCTCCCATCCACAAGCCAATGTAAGGATTCTGTTCTTATTGTATTTTAGCAAAGCTCATAAACCAATTTTGATTTCCTGGGTCAGTGCTGTTTATTTAATTATCATGGTAGGAGACTAAAAAGAAAACCTTGTTTCACTCAGAAAACCAATATGACCTTTTAGCTCCAGCAGAAACCTGGTATGAAAGGGAACTTCTGCAGACCAAGCAGAGAGGCATGGGCCAAGCTGCACACAGTGGGCACCTGTACTCCTACAGGGGGCAGGTGCAGAGAAACAGGGCCCAGGACAGGAAGGGATTCCCAGGTCCTCTTCTCATCCTTCCCTTCATGTTTTCCTGGGCCATCTCACCTATTTTCCCCGCTTCAGATGATGATTTCAGAACCTGCTGCTTTAGCCCTCTTCTCCTTGTTCAGTTGCAGACCCACCTTTCCACCTGCCTGCCAGCTACTTCAAGGACACTCAGGGTTACCAGCAAACATTGCTGACCCACAGCCAAGCTCATGGTCTCTACCTTGCCCTTGACCTCCAGCCAACCTGTTCCACCTGAATGTTTGTCTACTTGTCCAGTCGTATGGTTCCAGAGTTACTTTGGACTTCGCCTCCTCCTAGACATTTATCTCTCCTTTTCCACCGTGCCTGCCCTAGGTCAAGCCTTCTTTACTTCTTCCCTGGATCTGTCTCCTGGCTAATGTCACTGTGTCCAAGGGCTCTCTAACATTCATCCAGAAGACACCTTCCCAGTCCGTGTGTCACAGAGACACATTTAGTGACTCTCTAATGTCTACCAAATAAATCCCTTAGCCTAATATTTTAGACCCTCATGTCTCTAGCAAACCTTTTGTTTCTGCTCACCTCCAGCCACACTCCTCATATACCCCAAACTCTAGCAAACCAGCACATTAGCTAAACTCTCCAAGTACCACACTCGTTTGCAATTTACTTGGAATTTCTGTTTCCACATATCAAAATCCTGCCTACTATTGTTGATTCAGCTGAAATGTCACCTTTCCATGAAGCTAATCACTCGTTCATTGGCAAATACTTCTTAAGCTTTTCTTCTGTGGCAAACACTTTTTAATCATTTCAGGCCACGCTTCATCCTCTCTTGTACACTCAGAAACACATTCCAACCCTCTACTGTAAACTTCTTGGGGACAGTACCGAGGTGTCATTTCCATATCCCCAACACTGCCTAATAGGGTGCTTCACAGATACTAGGTGCTCAGTAATGTTTGTTGAACTGAATCAAGGTTTATGCTGTCCATGGTTTTGACATCATTTAGTTTAGTTGAATTCTCCTAAGGTTTTTTTTTTTCTGTTTAAGTATGCGTGACCAGGAAGAAGTAAAAATAAACTAATGATACTTCTCAGCAGCTCCAAGCCTGTAATTATGGTTAACTCTCAGTTATCCATGCCATTGGAAAAGCAGCGTTGGAGAGAATCTCACACCAGAAGCACAAAAACATGATTTCCATCAGTCTTTGACATGTATTGTATGATTTTCAAGGAGCTGATTTGCCTTGTTAATTTTGTTTGGCTGATCGGGTTGCTATTTGCGTTTATAGTCTCTCAATAATTGGCTGGGTAGCGGGGATGGAAGGGGAGGTGGAGGGCTGTGCTGGGGGTAGAAAGTCAGTCCAGAAGGAACTATAAGCTCCATACAACTTCGGAGGCAAGACTGGACGAAGTGAACATCACAGGCACTTGTGGTTTGTCAGCATGGCCCAGGGTTTGGCCAGTTTCTCTCAGATGACTGCGAATGTAGAGATGTCCCTGCCCACTACCAGCCCACTCTGGGTCCAGAGTTGGATTTTGTTTAAAGATGATGTAAAGTAAGTAAGTAAAGGTTCTGGGATGGAGGAAGGACTGTGCTTCCAGTCTTGTTGGTAACAGGAGGGTGCCTCGCGGAGCTACCGGGAACCACTGGATGCAAATCAAAGAAAATGAGATTTGCAATTTTGCATCGATAGCTAGATAACGCAAGGGGGAAAGCTCCCCTCTTCTCCTTCTGAAGCAAACAAATATCACATGTGGTGATTCAGCAGCTGCATTAGTTGGGGAAAATTGATGCACATTTCATGTGTCAGGGAGCTGAATCCCAGAGAATGGAGCCAGCCTCCCAGAAAATGGTTTCTTTATATAGTTCCATCCATTTATTGTTTGATTGGACTTTCTGTATATTAAATTCAAGCTGTTCTGCTGCTCTTGGGTATTATGATGTGTTGGCTCGGTGGGAAATAATGAAGGTGATGGGATTTTACAGCATCGCATTACAAAGGAGGCGTCCCCAGCCCCATCCATCTCTCCATCAACTAGCTTGTGTGTGAGGTGGCACTTATATTAAAACGATTTTTCTGATTCAGTTTAATGACACTCCTTCGAGTCCTGACACCTGGAATATGATTACATGAGCTAGATGCAGTCTCCCTCCATCTAGCCTTGGTCAGCAAAGGCTGAGTTCTCCTCCTTTCCCAGCCCCTCCCTTCCCACTTAGCCATCATCTGCATTGAGCTGGGTGGAGGGAAGTGGGGCTGAGGGGGAAGAAGGAAAAGGCCTACATTCTGGTCTGAGAAAAGCAGGCTGGGCAGAGGCAGGAGCACTGGCCTTGCCCTAGGGATCATGATACATGTAAGTCTTTTGGCTGAGAACTTCGGATGCTTGAAGCCATTGTGGTAACTCCTTCATCCTCATCGCAAACAAGTCCCCTTTCAAAGCTGGCTTGAATTCACTAGTATAGACTCCAAAAGAGATTGCTAAGGGCCTGGTTCTCACTTCCCAGAAAAGAAGAACTGACTTGGTCATCACAAAGAGTGGACACTTAAGATGTGAGTAGGGTGTCAATTTCCTGGAGGACAGTGGGAGAGGGACTCACAGAGAAGCCTCTGCTCCTCTTCCTGCCCGGGAGAAGCTGCCAGCCACAAAGGTGTGTGGCCAAGAGCCCTGCGGGGCCTGAGACAGGTGCTCCCTCCTGGGTGAGAAAAACAAAAATCCCCCTGTAGTTACCAAGGGGTTCTGCCCCTTCCCTGGGGAGAGGGAGGGCCGGGCTGCCTTTTATTTACACTATTTTCTGGCAGAATAATTGCTGCTCCTCAGGAAGAATCATGTTTTTGTTTACATGTGTGTTTAAAGAGGGAAACCCAAACAAAACCAAACACAGGGAGAGGGAGAGATTGATTTTTAGGAGATTCCGGGAGAGAGCGGTGAAAGGGGCATCAGCATGGAAATTCCCTCCAAAAATTGCTGCGATTTGAACAGCTGGATCCGAAGACGAATCTGATGTGGTGACCCTGGGGCGAAGAACCCCAAAGGCTGACCTTCCACCCATGGGAGTTCATTTCTTCCTCCCCTACAGCCGCAAAGTGCTCCCCCTGCCTGTGTCAGCAGCTGCCAGAGCTGCTGCCTTTGAGACTGGCTGCTCCCTTTCAGTTTCTGAGCCAAGACTGCCCACACAGTGGTGAGCACCTTGGCAGGTGCTGGGGAAATTCTGCCTGGGTTGAAGGCAACCTCAGTCAAGTGCAGCTCCTGCTGATTGTCAGTCCAGCCCTGTTCTCAGACGGCCACGCTCTAGCTCAGCCTCAGAGGTCTGCCATCCAGTGTCGGAGTCTGGGAGCCACCCTGCAGGCCCTTTACGTATGCCTCTTGTGACATGCTTCTCCCAGCAGTGGAAGTCCTTAGGTCTCTGTCTTTCAGGCCAGTCCTCGGCCATGGGAGCTGGTGAAGCTTTCAGCTGGCAGGCTGGCTGCAGGACCAGCAAATGTGTCCTGTGGCCTTGACTTTCAAACGTATACAGTATCTCTTACTTCTCGCCTTTCCAATGCCACCACTAGATCCCAGCTGCTGCTGCTGCTAAGTCGCTTCAGTCGTGTCCGGCCCTGTGCGACCCCAGAGATGGCAGCCCACCAGGCTCTGCCATCCCCGGGATTCTCCAGGCAAGAGTACTGGAGTAGGGTGCCATTGCCTTCTCCAAGATCCCAGCCACCCTCATCTCTTGCTCAGATTGCTGTGGTAGCTTCTCTTCTTCAATGTATTCACTACCCATTGCCCAGATCCTTTCAAGTGAGTCAGGTCTTTGCAAAACTCTCCAACAACTTCCCATTCCACGCATATTTGTAAAAGGCGGAGGGCCAAGTCCCTGTGACCGCAGTGATTACGCAGGCCCTGCATGGGCTGCTTTGTGCTACCTGTCCCTGCTCTTGGGGCTGGACCATCAGCGCCTTCTAGCCCTTCCAAGAATAGCCCACCGAGGCCCCTCCTGCAGGATGGCCTTTGTTTGCTCTTCCCTCTGCCTGGAATGCTCTTCCCCAAGAAATCCACATTCCAGGTTCTGCTCAAATTCAGCCTTATCTGGGAGGCCTGTCCTGACCCCTCCACCAACATAAAATAGCAGCTTTCCCTTGCTGCATGCCCTCTCACACTTGGCACCCCCAGTTTATCACATCATGCTTTATTCTTCTCTGCAGCATGCATTACTTCCTGATTGCCTATATGTAGGTATGTATCCATCTATCTCTTTATTGTCTGGTTTTCTCCACTAGAATGTAAGCCCCACAAAACCAGGGGCTGTTTCCTTTGCTGCCGTATCCCCAGGGCATAATAGCTACTCAAGTATCTGCTGAATAAATAACTGAATGGAGGGAAATGTCATGGGTAGGGGGCCTTATCTATGGCACCCTTTCTGGTCCTCCCTGGCCATGGAGTCTGAGCAAGGAGCTGGGCCAAGCAGCCAATAGTGAAATACATGTATTGAAACTTCACTTGCAAGAAAGCCCCAACCCTACTAGGCTGACATCAGAACAAGAGAATTCCCTGCTTGGCCTCCTCATTTCTACCCACCCACAAACATCCTGTTAGACCGGACCATATCACTAACAGTGAGATAGCACTTTCACTGGTTCTTACAATGGGTAGGAGATGGTTAACAAGTGAGAAAATTGAAGATGGGTAAGCCAGAGTACACACCTGTTTGGTTGAACAAATATACACTGAAGCCTAGTACATGTCAGGTCCTGTGCTAGGTATAGATCATAAAGTGATCTCTGAAGCAGATACCTGCCCTTGAGAAACTCATATTCTGGGGAAAAGACATATAAACAAAGTTAATGAAATGTGGCAATTGGCAAGAAAGATGCATGGCAATGCACGTGGGAAGCCTTCCTGGAGGAGACAACGTGGGCTGTTTTGTAGGATGACAGGAGTTAGCCAGATGGAGCAGAGTGAGGGGTGGTCTCTGGAGGGACGGGAAAAGAATGTGAATAAAAGCCTCTTTTCTGACCCTGCTCTTCCCACCCTCTCTTGTTTGGGTTCAAAAAAAGAGAATGAGTCTCATTCATTCTGTCTGCACTTCACATAGGGCTGACGAGCAATCACGGTGCCTGTGCATTCTCAGAGCCTATGATGCTGGCTGATATGCAGCAGACACTCAATAAATGTTGAATGAATGAATCATACCTTGTTGGGTTGCAGGTCTCCACTCTCTCTTAGGAATTTCAGCACCAGAGAACTATTGGTTAAGAAATTCAAACCAAGAGAAGATCCTGAGGTCATTTATTCCCAGTAATTGCACTATAATCAGATCCCCCAGGCAGGGACCCACCACCATCTAGACGGGCACTGTTTGGCCAACACCCCACTCCAAGGCCCTTGGAAGGTGGGAGGAGGGGCGGTGGACCCCCCAGAGGCAGTGGATGATGGTACAGCCAGAATTTCGGGAACTGAAGGGTTAACAAAACCCACCTCTGGTCGGTTCCACTGGGGGTGCCTGATCAAGCACCCCATTCTGTGGAGTGCCCATACTGATCTCCCAGGCCCGGCTCCCAGTCTCTGAAACCTCAGGCAGGCCCCTTCCAGGATTAGACTTTAAAGGGAAATGCAAATTACCTGGAGGCTGCTTCGTGCTTGGAAGAAGTAAAAATCGATTCTGTTTTCGTTAAAGTGATTTTTGGACACTGTCAAAAGCTCTCTCAGCTCAGAGCACGGGGTGACAGATAGGCTGCCGGTCTCAATTACATAACCAAGCCAACCAGGCGGCATCAGGCCATCTCATTAGAGTGACGCTGCTCCATGCCCTTCCCAAGCCCAATTCCCCCTCCCTAAGATGTCCAAGAGCACTTTATCCCTTCCAGGCCTGGAACTGGCCCTCGATGGCCCTTGTGGATGCTTGTTCACAAAGCTTCCTACCCCTCTGCCCCAAGCCACACGTGAGCTTCACCCATGGACTGGCTCAGGCAGTCTGCCCAGTGGTGATGTCAAGCAAAGTCAAACAAAATGAAGAGGGAAAATCTGCTTTGAAAAAGCCTATGACATATAATACATTCCCAAACTAGAGGTGCTGCTCTTATTTAATACTGGGAGCTCTGTGTTATCCCTTCCCTCTGTTAACTGCGATAATTGAGGATTTATTTTATTTATAGCGTCAATTATGAGCACATAAATTAATCCTTTAATGGTGAACTTGGAAGCTCAACTGTCAAGGGGGCACCAGGGAACCCTGGGCTGGGCAAAGGTATGTTCCCCACCAGCATGGGAGGTGGCCAAGGAAAGCCATCCTCCAGCATTGGTGGTGGCCGGGTTGTTATTGTTCTGTGTGCTCAAGATATTCTGAGAAATTAAATAAATGGGAATAATTGGCTCCAGGATATCCCTCCCTGGAGGACACCTGATTAACTCATCAGCGGGTCCTGGGAAAGTAGGCAGAGCCAGGAAGAGCAAATTCCTTCACTCGACACATCGGCCCTTGACTAGTCAGTCAGCAAAGGCACACAGGACAGTCCTTCCAGACTGGAAATAGGAAGCCTGGGAAGGTTTGGGTAGAAAGGGTCTGGAAACAGGAAGAAGTAGAAGTCTGCCAGGGATTGCTGGAAGCAACCAGAGAGAATGTGGAATGTGGCAGATCACTGGCCCTTGGCATTACATGATCACTTGGGGTTCAAACACCAGCAAAGAGTAAGCAAAGACAGGCTTTCTGGAATGATCCAACAAGCTTACAAGTAAAGGAATGGCTTCCAGGATCGGGTGGCTAAGACCTCCAATAAGAGCAAGAAGACCCTCCACAGCGTCTCAGATCATCCCAATGACGGGGGACCACACACCAGATAAATGCTGCCCTGCTCCCTCCCTGGAGCAAGGGCTGGGGGAGATACAAATCTTGGGTCCTCCCTAGAGAAAGGACAGGTGGGTCTGGAAGGGACTGAGGACATTATCAGACCAAGCACATGGGAAAGGAGCCCCATTCTCATTGACTCACTCATTTAAAAGTTTTGCCAAATACGTGTTGTTTAGAGTCAAGCAGCGAGCCAGGTGATGGTTCCCACCACCAACTCAGGTCAAAGTCAAGCAGCCCAATCCAGCCAACACTGGTCAGGGTGGATGGGAAGAAAAAGCCTGCTTTCCCATTACTTAACGGAGGTTAAGCAAGACATGACTAAAGGCTTCATTTTTGCTTGTGAGTGTTTCCCTCCCTGAGGCTAGACATCTTGTGGCTTGAGGAAGGGAAGGGTGAGGAGCTCGCAGGGTCCGAAGTCAGGGGTCAGGGGGGGTCTGGGTCTTCCTACGCAGGAGTCCTCACTCTCTGGCAGTCCTCTTGCTCTGCCCCTCCCTCACCTCCCAAAAGAAAATGTGAGGCCATGACTGTCCACCCCCTGACGCTAGACTTGACCTTGATCTACACAGCGAAGGCTAAAGGAAATCACTGGTCTCCCCAGTGACAGTAAATAGATTTTGCAGTGAAAGCAGCCATTAATTTCCCAGGCAGAACTTAAACCGGCCAGAAGAAAATGTTTTATATATTCATAAATTCCCTGTGTGCCTAGTGAGGTGCCTGTAGTCCTCACCACGCTGACGCTTTCTTAAATAGAGATAGGACTAGAATAGATTATGACACCCTGAGGCCATTAAAAAAAAAGAAAGAAAAGCTCTGAAGGGCTGATTTCCACCTCCAGGCCCTGATGGTACGAACAACTAGAGTGGGAAATGAAAAGAGAAGGGGGCCTGGAGACAGCCAGATTGGTGTCTGAAAAGCAGCGCTGCCCCTCAGCAGCTATGTGACTACAGATATTTACTTAATCACTCTGAGCCTCGCCTGCTGCATCTTCAAAGTTGTATGGAATTTTTCCTACCTTGCAAGGCTGTTGTGAAGACTTAAAGAGATAACATATGCAAAGTGCTCAGCACACTGCTGACACATAGTAGACACACATATGCTGTTATGCTAATAATAAAGAGTAACGGGCAGGTGGCCATTGAAGTTTCCATTGATCTCCTCTGAAATGGCCCCATTTTAACTCTGACATTCGTCCGTCTGCCCTGTTTTCTCCCCATGGCAGTCCTGAGGCATCACTGGTGTCATGAGTCCCCTCAAAGGGCACTTAAAGGTATTGGACAGTTAGAGTGTAGTCATGGAGGTCCTGGCCATGGAAAAATCCCCTTCAGAAAAGCAAAGGGATGGCCAGGTTAGCAGAGAAGCAGCAAACGTGCCTCCTTCTCCTAACACAGGGCCAGCTCTCCAGCTCATCTAATTCCTAAATATCCCACCATGCCGGGAAGCCACATCTACTCCCTGAGTCAAGAGAGACAAGGTCAAATGACCAGACATCCTCGCCCACTTTGGGTACGAGCAGTTAGTGGGAGACTGCATGTGTGTTGAAGAGGAAGGAAAGGGCAAGGTGGCCTCTGCCCAATGAATGGAATGCCCCTGTCAAATGTGGCCTTCACAAATGGACAACAACACCCCTTGCTCTCCCCCTTGCTTCTCCCTTCCATGTGGCAGGATGACAAATGTAATCATTTTAAAAGGTCCTGTCACCTGCTCAGTCATTCCCAATAAGCACTATGGAAAAACCGATACCAGCGCCACAGGGTTTCAGCCAGGAAAAAAAAAAAAATCGAATCACCAGGACGCCACCAACTGAATTNGCGGGTCCTGGGAAAGTAGGCAGAGCCAGGAAGAGCAAATTCCTTCACTCGACACATCGGCCCTTGACTAGTCAGTCAGCAAAGGCACACAGGACAGTCCTTCCAGACTGGAAATAGGAAGCCTGGGAAGGTTTGGGTAGAAAGGGTCTGGAAACAGGAAGAAGTAGAAGTCTGCCAGGGATTGCTGGAAGCAACCAGAGAGAATGTGGAATGTGGCAGATCACTGGCCCTTGGCATTACATGATCACTTGGGGTTCAAACACCAGCAAAGAGTAAGCAAAGACAGGCTTTCTGGAATGATCCAACAAGCTTACAAGTAAAGGAATGGCTTCCAGGATCGGGTGGCTAAGACCTCCAATAAGAGCAAGAAGACCCTCCACAGCGTCTCAGATCATCCCAATGACGGGGGACCACACACCAGATAAATGCTGCCCTGCTCCCTCCCTGGAGCAAGGGCTGGGGGAGATACAAATCTTGGGTCCTCCCTAGAGAAAGGACAGGTGGGTCTGGAAGGGACTGAGGACATTATCAGACCAAGCACATGGGAAAGGAGCCCCATTCTCATTGACTCACTCATTTAAAAGTTTTGCCAAATACGTGTTGTTTAGAGTCAAGCAGCGAGCCAGGTGATGGTTCCCACCACCAACTCAGGTCAAAGTCAAGCAGCCCAATCCAGCCAACACTGGTCAGGGTGGATGGGAAGAAAAAGCCTGCTTTCCCATTACTTAACGGAGGTTAAGCAAGACATGACTAAAGGCTTCATTTTTGCTTGTGAGTGTTTCCCTCCCTGAGGCTAGACATCTTGTGGCTTGAGGAAGGGAAGGGTGAGGAGCTCGCAGGGTCCGAAGTCAGGGGTCAGGGGGGGTCTGGGTCTTCCTACGCAGGAGTCCTCACTCTCTGGCAGTCCTCTTGCTCTGCCCCTCCCTCACCTCCCAAAAGAAAATGTGAGGCCATGACTGTCCACCCCCTGACGCTAGACTTGACCTTGATCTACACAGCGAAGGCTAAAGGAAATCACTGGTCTCCCCAGTGACAGTAAATAGATTTTGCAGTGAAAGCAGCCATTAATTTCCCAGGCAGAACTTAAACCGGCCAGAAGAAAATGTTTTATATATTCATAAATTCCCTGTGTGCCTAGTGAGGTGCCTGTAGTCCTCACCACGCTGACGCTTTCTTAAATAGAGATAGGACTAGAATAGATTATGACACCCTGAGGCCATTAAAAAAAAAGAAAGAAAAGCTCTGAAGGGCTGATTTCCACCTCCAGGCCCTGATGGTACGAACAACTAGAGTGGGAAATGAAAAGAGAAGGGGGCCTGGAGACAGCCAGATTGGTGTCTGAAAAGCAGCGCTGCCCCTCAGCAGCTATGTGACTACAGATATTTACTTAATCACTCTGAGCCTCGCCTGCTGCATCTTCAAAGTTGTATGGAATTTTTCCTACCTTGCAAGGCTGTTGTGAAGACTTAAAGAGATAACATATGCAAAGTGCTCAGCACACTGCTGACACATAGTAGACACACATATGCTGTTATGCTAATAATAAAGAGTAACGGGCAGGTGGCCATTGAAGTTTCCATTGATCTCCTCTGAAATGGCCCCATTTTAACTCTGACATTCGTCCGTCTGCCCTGTTTTCTCCCCATGGCAGTCCTGAGGCATCACTGGTGTCATGAGTCCCCTCAAAGGGCACTTAAAGGTATTGGACAGTTAGAGTGTAGTCATGGAGGTCCTGGCCATGGAAAAATCCCCTTCAGAAAAGCAAAGGGATGGCCAGGTTAGCAGAGAAGCAGCAAACGTGCCTCCTTCTCCTAACACAGGGCCAGCTCTCCAGCTCATCTAATTCCTAAATATCCCACCATGCCGGGAAGCCACATCTACTCCCTGAGTCAAGAGAGACAAGGTCAAATGACCAGACATCCTCGCCCACTTTGGGTACGAGCAGTTAGTGGGAGACTGCATGTGTGTTGAAGAGGAAGGAAAGGGCAAGGTGGCCTCTGCCCAATGAATGGAATGCCCCTGTCAAATGTGGCCTTCACAAATGGACAACAACACCCCTTGCTCTCCCCCTTGCTTCTCCCTTCCATGTGGCAGGATGACAAATGTAATCATTTTAAAAGGTCCTGTCACCTGCTCAGTCATTCCCAATAAGCACTATGGAAAAACCGATACCAGCGCCACAGGGTTTCAGCCAGGAAAAAAAAAAAAATCGAATCACCAGGACGCCACCAACTGAATTGTCAAACACCCAATAAAAAGCTTCATGAATTCTCCATCAGCAATATAACGCTTCCTGGCCTAAGCAAATACAGCCCCAGTGTATGAATTGTGAAGGGATTTTGCTTGAGCCTCAATGACTTCCCACGGCTGAAGCAGCAGCCCCTAAGAAATACACATCTCCATGAAGCTGTCTTCACTGGCTCTAATCCCGTTAGGGTGAAGACTGTAATCTGCTTCCTGAGCGTTCCCCCCACCCCAGTCCTCTGATGGAAAGCTTCATATCCCAGCACCATAAATATATTTCGGTGATCTCAACTGGAGAGGGGACCCTGGGGAGATGGAAAAGACAGAGTCACCCGTGACCTCACTGAGCACCTTTCCCTCCCACTGATGCTATTGTTGCTGTGTCTGACCACATGATCCATCAGACCATCTCACCATCACCCAGGTAGGCTGAAGGATCATTGCATCACAGAGTCAGACTAAGAAAGCAAAACTACTGCTTCTTCAGTGAGAAAAAAAACAAGTCAGGTGCCCCACTTTGCAGAAAACCCAAGTTCAGAGTCACTTAGAGAAAGGCTGCTCAGACCTCTTGAGCCCTTGAGCATCTGTGGCAGCAAAAAAGAAAAATAAGGCAGAAGAGAAAACAGCCTGCATATATATGAAGGAGAAATGCAGGGAGGTTCCAAAAAGAGAGTTCTAGGGTCTCCTGTTAATGGAAATCTGTACCCTCCTGACCACACTCACTGAACTTCTTACAGCGTTCTTCCTTGCTGCTGCCCTCTTTTCCTCCTCAAGGCAGCCCCTGCAAGCTCAGGTGCATATAAGAACCCAGCAGTCTCCACTCACTCCTCCCCCACCACATGCACATACACGGAGTGCATGGCTGAAAAAAGCCATGGTGACAATTTTCCGTGTTTTGTAAAATACACACCCTACTCCTAAAAGAAAAAATTCAGAGCATCCATCATCCCCAAACAAATCACTTAGGTGCCTTCCTCTTCTGATTAGCAACTTCCCTTGCTCCTACAACTTGGGGAAGTGACTCCATCCTTCTGTGTCCAGCTCTGATACCGTCCACAGTGTCCTCGTCAATCCCACCTCCGCCCTTCTCCAGTCCAACAGCTCCGACTTACCCCAGTGTTGTCATGGTGACGATGGTGTACCAAAACGAGGCGGGGATGCTTGTGAACTTGCTGGCGGAGGAGCCCTTCTCGGCGTAAAACATCACAGTGGCAAAGATGATGATGGCCATGGTGAGGGAGAAGAGGAGGAAGCCGAGCTCTGAGGCACAGCTCTTCAGGGTGTAGCCCAGGATCCGCAAGCCCTGGGAGTGGCGCGAGAACTTGAAGATCCTGAAGACTCGGAAGACCCGGAGCGTGACGAAGGCGCCCGACACGTCCTCATTGTTGGTCATGACCAGGCCGATGTAATAGGGCATGATGGCCACAACGTCGATGATACTCATCACGCTGCGGATGAAGCGGTAGCGGCTGGGCGCCGCGAAAAGCCGGAGGAGGTACTCCACCGTGAAGATCATGACGCAGGCTGTGTCCAGGCAAAAGAAGGCCACGGAGTAGCGCTCGCCACACGGCAGCTCCTTGCTCCCGGGCACGGTGCCGCAGGGCACCGTCTCCACCACGTTGGTGATGACCGAGACGGCGATGAAGAAGCCAGTCACGTAGTAGAAGACCAAGGCCAGCGTGCTGGTGTGCGGGTTCTCAAAGGCCCGCCACATGGTCTGGCGGAAGCTGAGCGAGGGCATGGACTCCTGGTTGTTCTCCGAGTCGTTGTCGTCCATGAGCCGCTCGGCGTTCTCCCTCTTGCGGTCCTTGTACTCCTCGTAGCAGCAGTCACCAATGATCTCGGGCAGAATGCCGTAGAAAGCCAGCTCGTCGTCGTAGGCAGAGATGCACTCGTAGCGCGGGTAGTGCAATTTGCCAGTGCGGTAGAAGTTGAGGACGCAGCGGAACACTTCTGGGTCTCGGTCGAAGAAGTACTCCTTGGTGTCCTCGTTGAAGAAGAACTCCTTCTCCGTGCTGCCCAGCAGTGTGTCCGGGTAGCGCTCCAGCGTGGTCCGCCACGTCTGGAACCTCCGTCCGCTCACATTGAGGACGATCAGTTCATCCTGCCGCTTGTTCTTGTCGGCCGGGGCTAGGGGCATGGGGCAGTTGGCCACCGGCATCCACCCGATGGCCGCAGCCCGCGCGAAGGGCAGCCAGGCTGCGACTCCGGCCGCCATGGTGACTCCAGCTCCTGGGCGGCCACTGCTCTGCCACCCCGCACACCAGCTTGGAAGTTAGTTCAGCAACCCCTGGAGACAGGAGGAGAGAGCAGAGAACCCGTGAGTCCCCTGTCTGCACCCGGGTGGGAGATGGGACACAGGGAAGGGTCATCAGGAAGTGGAACAGAAAACATCTGGAAGGGACATGAATGGAACTGAAGCCGCCACCAAAAAGACGGGATTTGATTCACACCCGGTCTTGCAGTAATGTGGGATCACCAGATGTTGTTGACGGCCTGACAAATTGTCAAGTTCCAAGAGGGCTCAGGAGCACTTCGAGGGAAAACCTCTTTAGCAGAAAGATCTGGGAAGACGTGGGTAATAATCAGCTCCAAAAGGTTATGGTGTTATTACGAATTTAAATTGGGAGAGGGTAAATGAGTTCTCATTAAATGAATTTAAAAGTGGGATAAACATGCTAATTTTTATTTCTCTCTTCACCCACGACGGCAATCAGGAATGGGGTGTGGAGCGGGGAAATCAGGGAAACACATTCTTTCCACTCCTCACTGGTGAGGAGCCTGGGGCTGCCCAGGACTCTGGAAAATTCTCCGAGATGCCAGAACTTGGTGGAGTTCTGTCCCCAAGTTCCATGGAGAAGGCTGACCCTGGTGGCGTGCTATCCTCTGGGACATTCAGCTGGGACATTTGGCAACCTCATGTCCAGTCACGCTCTCAGAGCCATAATAGAAAGATGTGGGAGAGGCTGGGAGGCTATGGTTCCTCCCCCACCTTGTAAAGGACTCTTGGATTCTTGGTTCACCTGCCTTCCAAGCACTGTCCTTCTCCCTCCCAGAGGAAGCTGATCCACACTTACTGCCATCTCCAGACTCCTCGCCTCCCGTCTCCATCTGCCCACCATCCCTAACTCCCTCAGGTTATATAACAATACCCTTTCCCGTGTCAGCCTCTTTCACCTGGCCCCACTCCACCCTCAGAGATTCCTCCGGAGCTGGGCCACCTCAGCCCTTCACTCACCGTTCTCTGAACCGGGCTGGGTACACACTTTCCCATCACCTGCATGGATGGAGGGAACAATGGCATGGAGAATTATATTTGGCTTTGGGAAACAGATTTACCTTCCCGAGTCTGGCTTTTTAAAGACGGTAGTGAAATGAGTCTGCAATCCCCAAATGTATACCATCTGTGGGGAGACACGTGGTGACACAGAAACACACGGAACAGCAACGGGGAATTGTTTGGGGTTGACACGCTCATTTTCCCAGATCCTAAACTGATCTCACAGAGCCAATCCTGACTCAGAATTCTTTGGACCCTCTGGAATTCAGCTGGTTTAAATAAATGAGACAGAGGATGAGTCTCATAAGGAGGTTTGATCTCATCCTTCCTTGTAACCCTGTCTGCTTCTCCCGACTCCCAGCTCTGCTAAGTTTTCCAGACTTCTCCCTCCTCTCACCTGGGCCACCCCTGGACTCTGCCACCTGGAGATCTCTGAAACTGGACAGGTGGAAGCTGGGTCTACCTCCTTGCAAAAAGCTGCTCTTCACCTTTTGCTCACAGCATCCTTAACCCCTGGCCTGTCACCTTGGCCATCTTCCTTACTACTGCACCCAAAGATGCAAATAACTGCCAAATAATGAGACAGTAGGTCTCTGCCCTCATAAGGCCTCGCTTCCCTGAGTCCTCTTTCCCATTGGTCTGTTTGTCTCTCATTCCCTCGACCCCTATTTCTCCTGTTCCCAGTAAATCCATCCTGCTCAGGTTAATCTCCCTAAAGCAAGATCTTCCCACGGCCTACCAAATCAAGTCTGAACTCTTTGGACTGGCATTCTGGCATTTTCACAAGTGGATCCTGGTTTATCATTCCAGCCCCATGTCCCGGGCACCTATCCTAGATCCTAGATGGGCTCATGCATAGTCCTTGGGGGTCTGTCTGTGGGCACTCTTCCTTCTCCTTCACCCAGCCCTCCTATTAGAATCTCCCCGTGCCTTGCTCTCTCTGTGATGCATCTCCTCTCCCCACTCTGAAAGTCTCTCCTCCTTTGGGTTCTCAGCACTCTGTTTGCTCCTCTTCCCTAGCACCTATCATCCCCTCGCCTGGGTTACAGACACTCTCCATGAGTCCTATCATCATGGCCAACAGTAATTGAGTGCTGACTTTATGCCAGGCACTGCACTGTCTCCAATGGATCAGCTCATGCATTTCCTAGGGTTCCCAGCAACCCTAGGAAAAAGAGGTCTGAAATTCAGCAGTTGGCCAGCTGGAAGGGGGAAGGACAGGGACTACAGTCCTGGACAGGCAATCTGACCCCACCCCACATGCCCTGAGATCCTGTGCTACACACTGCTTCTCAAGGTCTTCCTGTAAGAAGAATATTAGGTGATGTTTCCTGAGGGCTGACTGCCAGCCAGCACAGTGTGGCATACTTACACGGCATGGACCACTTCAATCCACCCCACCAACACCCATAGAGGGCAGGCACCACCGTCGTCCCCATTTTGCAGATGAGGAAGACGAAGCATGAGGAACTGGCTGAAGGATGTAATGATTAGGCAGGGAGATTGAAACCTGGGCCGTCTCAATGTGGAGTTCGAGGGGATAGCCAGGCCTCTTCCCTGCTTTCCCCATCCCACATGAAGCTCCTTAAGGGTAAAGGCCACGATGCTTCTATCTTTACATGACAAGTCAGGAGGTAGCGTAGTAGGTGCCCAACCTACCGATGATCCCCAAAGGTGGGTGCAATAAAGGACAGGTAGGAATCCAGATTATATAGATGCCAACTGTAATCCATCAGTTTTATTCCACACCATCAGGGTTGTTAAGGCTGGGCATTCTCTCTCCCCTCAGTAAACTCTGAAGACAGATCTAAATAAAATGAACCCAATGTAAGTGCCTCCGACTCACTGTGGCTCTCAGCAGAGTTTTCCCAAGGAGCCGACCTCTACCTTAGTTTCCCCTCTGCATGCTAAGGAGCATGTTCACAGGACTTTCTGCTTCCTCATAAAGGGAGGTTGATTCAGGTGCCACAGAAGACATCGGGAATGACGGTGACAATGACATTCCCTCTAAATGTCACCAGTCAGAGAACAGAAAAACAGCACAGGCCTGATGAGCTCTTGATTACGGGAACTGAGGAAAGAACAGGGGGATCGTTTACCCACAGCCATGAGTAATCCACATGCCGCTGATGGAAGATTGAGGAACACATCCCATGCATTTTATATCTTTCTTAAAGAAATGTACCCTTTTAACTCCCTGTATTTCCTTTAGGCTACTAGGAGGATCTGTAGTCCCTAAGCACACACTTAGCTAGGTTTTCTGAGAAGCAAGAGAAGTTTGGGAAGAAAGCCTGCAGTTTAAAGATTGGTCACAAGATAATTCCAATTCAGATTTAGCTAACATTTATTGATTACTGACTATGCAGTGGGCACTGGTTTAAGCACTTTTTGCAGCAACAGTTAATTAATCCCACAAAAATCCTACGACATAAGCATTTATGCTGACAGGCTTCAGGAAAGGAGCTGAGACTCCTTCAAAGTGGCTATGTTCTGTGTATATAGGAGGTGACGATTTTCCAATAGGCTACTGAGCTGTTGGCGCTAGTAGTAAAGAACCTGCCTGCTGGTGCAGGAGACAAGAGAGACACGGGTTCAGTCTCTGGGTGGGGAAGATCCCCTAGAGGAGGAAATGGCAACCCACTCCAGTATTCCTGCCTGGAGAATCCCACGGACAGAGGAGCCTGGCGGGCTACAATCCATAGGGTTGCAAAGAGACACAATTGAAGTGACATGGCATGGTAGTGTGGCATGGCAGCTCACTGCCAAATGACTTCCTTGACCTAGGTGTAGCCAATACCGAAGGTCCTTTGGGAGCAAGCAGGATGCAGGCTCTGCCCACCCCGTCCCCAGGCAGCAGAAAGCATGGGGTCTGGAAGGTCCAGTACTCCCATTCTAATTCTCACCTGAACTTGTGAAAGCAAGCCACCATTATCCTCTGGGCCTCACAAGCCTCGTCTGTCAAATGAGATAACTGGACAAGAAAGTGACAAGGAGATCTCTAGCTCAAGCAATCCTTGATTCTACTGGATCCAGGACATCAAGCCTGTAGCTCAGGTCTCACCAAGATCTGTTCCTCACGGTGTTCCCTGCAAAGCAAGCAGTAGAGGCTCTGGGTTTGTTGCTGTGGGGACGGAGTTAATCTGAGCCTCCTTTTAACAGAGGCACTTCTGGGAATTTCTGATGAGGCTGGTGCCCAGAAAGGGGCACACAACCTGAACTGCTTAGAACTCAAGGCAATCAAAGGCCCAGTTCATTCACAGAACCCCTGGCCACACCCCTGGAGGGAAAAGGGGCCCAGGCTCCAGACCCTGGGCCCTGGACCTCTGAGTCTTAACATCCTTGCTTTATCCCAGGATGAAGCTAAGAAAGGCAAGAACTTAGGGGGTTCCCGTGGCAAAAAGCAAGAGACCACAGAACCAGCAGGTACCCTCCTAATACTCTGCTTGGGCCAGGTATGCAGTTGTATACCCTGGGAGAGTGGAGCCCTCCCACTTCCATTCTGCCAGTGCTGTTTCACCCTGACTCCCAAGCCTCACTCCCTGGTACCTGCTGCTGCCACGCTGAACCTCATCACTTTACCCTCCCCTCCTCATACCCATCTCCTCTTCGCCAGAGTCTCTGGGTATTTTACAAACTACTCTCAGATGAATAATTGAGAACTGGGGAAGGAAGAACAGTCCCTCTCTATCTATCATAAAAGCCTCTGGTCCCACAGTCGAACTTTTATCCCATGTATTAAACCAGGACAGTCTTCTCAAAGAAGGCCAGGCTGTCTCCGAAGCTTCAAGCCCTGTCCCTTGGTAAAAGATACCAAAACGGGAGGAATCTCCCTATTGTTACTTCTGTGTGTGAGTTTGCTTGGAAGTGGAGGAAAAGTGGCCCATGCCTGTGGCCGTGCCCGCCATCCCCTCCATTCAAACCTGCAGGCTTTACCCAGCTCAAGCAGGGCTTCTCCAAGACTCTCACCACAACACTCGCCCCCTGACAGGCACCAACGCCTCCTGGAGCCGACCTGGGTATGAATTCTTGCAACAGGCACCACAGTGCGGCCCCATTTCCAGCCAATAGCACTGCACAGGCCTCAAATGCCAAGGTTTTACTAGGACGTGGACGCCTTACAAATGAAAAATCTGAAGCTATTTTTGTTTTTGGCAGAAGAGTTTGACAGTGGGAAAGATGGGGGTGGGGGGAGGATGAGGAAGAGACATTTGAAACAGGTGAGCGCTGAAATGACACAGGCGGGCGGGGAGGGGGAAATCCTAGAAAAGGGAAACACATTCCCCCTGCTGTAAACAGGCAGCCCTGTTAGCCAGCTTCTGTGGCGGAGATAGAGGGCCCAACGTGGGCAAAGTGAGCAGGCCACCTGTCCTGGGGACTGACACTTAACCGGAGCACAGGCACAAGGCAATGAAAACAGCATGTCACCAAGGTCTACCCTTCAGTGACCTCGACAGACAACTGGGTATGGAGAGTCTCGTGAAACTTTTACCTTCCACAATTTTTCACTCAGCCCAGAATGGAGCCAGTCTGGGAGCAGAGGGTCCTGACAACCCAGAGGGCATTCTCCTGTGCCCACAGGGTTTGGGTAAGCAGCCATGAAATTGGTAGGGTGCCGAGATGGGGATCCTTGGGATGCAGGCCTGGGACACACACAGAGATTCTCTTCTCCTGCAGTGCCTCTCCTAGGCTGGCCAGGGCACTTTTCTGAACTCTAGATTTTTTTCTCCAGCCTCTTCAACAGCGAAAGGGAGCAAGCCGCTAATCTTTCTTCCTCTGGGGGTCTCTTGTGTACTTGCATTTTGTTGCATTCCAGTAGAGACAGGGGAAAATAAACACATCTATTCCAGCCCCTGTGCCAACATGTCCACATGGGAAAAAGGTACACATGCTTTGGGCTGAATTCCTGCTGGCCCAGGCCCCCTTTCTACAGACATTAAATATCCGGGTTCCCTTGAAGTGATGGTAAATAAGGCGTAAATTTACCATCTCTCTTATATTCATGCAAAACACCATCACGAACCACATAGAAACAAGTCTTGGAAAGATTGCCTTGTACCTAGGATCGGAAGAAAGTTCAGGCACCCTCTCCCAAGAAATATAACCGAGGCTTCTCTTTGCTATAAGATTCCAGGTTCAGAACCTCAGCCTGTTGCTGACATATCACCGCCGCCCGGGATAAAAGCAGAACATCTTGGACTCGATTCAAATGTCAACACTAAGCAAGTGCAGGAATTTAGTTGATTCTAGGTAACTTCTCTTCCCAGTCCCTTCCGCACCTCTTCCTAGTGTAAACATCTCGCAAAGTGAGTCTTTCCAACGGCCTCCCCCGGCCACTCTGGCCCCTGGTGTTGCTCAGAGACCCTCCCCAGAGCTCGCCGAGGGCAAGCGGCGTCGGGCAGGACCAGATGTGCGGGCCCCGGCCTATGGGAGGCACACCGCCCGATCTCCCGGCTGAAGAACTTTGTAAAGCGCCCCAAACTGCTCCCCGCTTCCACCCTCAGCCATTGCTCTCCTTCTCCCCTCAGAAGGAGCGGGGGACCGAACGAGCCGTCGCCACCTGCCGCCGGATCCCGGGGCGCTGCCTCTGGCACCCCGGAGGGAAGGCAGGCCAATGGAAGGAGGGCAGAGGTTCACACCCCCACCTCCAAACCTCACAGCGCCTAGCTGCCCGGAGGTGGCTCCGCAGCCCGCGGGAACCGACGCCTCCGGGCCGGCTGCCTGCTCCCCCGCGGCGCCAGCCCCACCCCCAATCCTTCCGGCGCCCCAGCGCCCACCCACCCGGGTGCGGGAGTGGGAGGGTGCCGCGTGGGCAGCCGGAGCAACAGGCGTGGGAGCCGCGCTGAGCGCGATTCCTGGCTCCAAAAGGCTCGGTCGCGTCCCTCTTACCTTCAGCGAAGCAAGCCCCGGGCCCCGCACCCCGCGCCCCGCGCGCGCTGGGAAGCTGCCGCCGGGAGCCGGGGGCCGCGGAGGCGCGGAGCACCCAGCAGAGCGGGGAAGCGCCCAGCGGCCGCCGCTCGCACCGCTCCTCCTCGCGAGCCAAGTCTCTCCTTCCCTTCTTCGCTCCGTCCGTTCGTGCGTCCGTCTGTCCGTGGGGCCCTCCCTCCCCCGTCGCCGCCGCCGCGGCCGCCGTCGCTCCAGCCCCGGCTCGGCAACGCGTCCCCTCCCCGCCTCGCCGCTCCGCTCGCGGGCTCGCGGGCTCGCGGGCTCCCTTGCTCGCGCCCTGCCCCCGCCGCTGCCGGCGCCGCGCGGAGCGGAGCCCGGCGGGCCACCGGCTGCCTGGCGAGGTCCCTCTCCCGAAAGGGGAGGCGATGGGGGCGCGGCGCGGGCGGGGCGGAGAGGAGAGTCCGGGGGAGGCGGCGAGGCTGCGCCCTTGCCTCCCGACAGATCCCCGGCGACCGAGCGGCTCCAGGCCGGGCCCGAGAGCGCGGAGGGAAAGACGAGGAGGACCCGGAGGCTCGCCGCGGGAGGGTGCCCAGGGCGAGGGCGTTCTAGGGGGAGTGACTCCCCGCGCGAGGGTGTGTGTGTGTGCGTGTGTGTGTGTGTGTATGTGTGTGTAGAGGGGCGCGCGCGTGAGCCAGCGTGGGGGGCAGGGAGACGAGGCAGAGCCTGGTGCGTCTCCCCGGGCCAGTGGAGGAATCCTAGGGTGTGCCTAGAGGTGGCGGAGTGTGCCGACGCGGGTGTGGGCGCGTGTGCCAGCGAGGGTGGGCACGGGGGTGAGCGTGGCAAGGTGAGCTCGGCCTGGGCGTGGAGGCGGAGCGGGGAGTAGGCGTGAGTGTGAGCTCGGAGGCGTGTGTGCTGGGGACTCGGGGAGAGGTGACAGGGAGCGTCAGTGTGTGCGCGCGTGGGGTGTGTGTGGACCCAGCTGGGTGGCTGTTTCTCGCCGACTGTCCACGCGGCATCAGCACTTGCCTGCGGCCGAGCCCTGCCACCTGGGGAGGTGGAGCCCGGCACCGCGCAAGCTTCGTAGCTCGCCGCAGCCCTGAGCTTGGTGTGCTGGGGCTGGAGAGGTCCCGGGGGGGACACACAATGCCCTTGCCCCACGTAAGAGCCGCTCGTCTTCCGGAGCGCAAGGGGCACGACCCGAAGGTAGGGATTCGCCCTCCTATCCTTCCACGTGGACTCAGTACCTAGACCCCAAAGTCTGGACTTGGGAGCGTGAACTCTCAACCCGAGTCCGCCCGGTCCCTCGATCCCTCTCTGAGCCCAAAGATCCCCACTGCCCGGCGGCTTGGCCCAGGATGGGGAGCGGGCAGTTGGCAAGTGCCCAAGAGGTCGGGCGGATGGAGCCCTGGAGCATCCCAAGGGAGTGGTATATGGCCCAGACTCCCACACTCTCGGTCTCGGTTCGCAGAGGGTTCAGGTCGCGCGAACGGTGCCGACCGGAGCGGCTCCAGCTGTCCCCGCGTCCAGAATTCCGAGATCTCGGCCTGGATGCCCGGAATCGCCTGGCGCTCCGGAGGCGAGGCAGCTCCGTGCCTCAGCAGGGACCGAAACGTAGAGCTTGAGCGATCACAGTTCTGGGTGTGAAACGCAGACCGAGGGTACAGAGTGCGGTGAAGGGGTGGGCGTGCTTGAAGGGGGCTGGGAAATAACCTCTCTGAGTCCGAACGAGGCTTCTGGCTTTTATGAGAACCCTTTAGCCCTGTTCTAGATTAAGAAGCGGGGTGAGTCATGGTGGCCTGAGCCCAAGCGGGCTCCTGGCTGGCTCGGAAGCCCTCATTCACCCATTCGTCCCACTCCCCGCAAAGCCCCCTTCAGCTTGTCTGTCTGAAAGGTGTACAGTTGGCCCTTGAAGAGCTGGGCGTAGGCTTTATTAGCATTTACCAGGAGCCCCAGGAGCGGTGTGGAATTTGCATAGTGATTTGCATACAGTAATAATGATTAACAACAGTGCCACTCCCTGGCAGATGGGGGGAAGAATTCGGGGAAGGCCCTGGCTCTGCTCCCACCTCCCTCCTCCCATCCCTGGGGAAGAGCTAATTTTCTCACAACTGCTGTGACCCCTGAGAGTTCTCAGACTCTGGGTGAGCCCGTCTGGGGAGGGGCAGTTTCCTTCAGCCTTGTCCAGTTTGGGAGATTTAAAACTCAGTGCTTTTTTTCTGGGGGCTTCCCAGGTGGCGCTAGTGGTAAAGACCTCTCCTGCCAATGTGAGAGACATAAGAGATTGGGGTTGAGTTCCTGGGTCAGAAAGATCCCCTGGAGGAGGGCATGGCAACCCACTCCCACTATTCAGTCCTGGAGAATCCCATAGACAGAGGAGCCTGGTGGGCTACAGTCCAGGGTCTTGAAGAGTCAGATAGGATTGAAGCAACTTAGCACACACACGTTTTATTTCTGCCCAGGTTTGAACTCTTGTGCATTCCCATCTTTGTTTTGCATCTTGCAGGTAGCTCAGGGGCTGGGTCTGCCCCAAAGCTTGAAGGTTTCCAGGAACAGTTAGCTGGGAGCATCTTCCTCCTCCAGAGAGATATACTTGTGGGACAACTGTGCTCTCCTGTGCCTGGTCAGCCCTGTTTGAAAACAGGACATTGATTCAGGACATCCCCTGCCCCCTGCCCCACCTTGCCCTGCAACACACATGCACCTCTGGGCTCATTCCTCCCAGGTTCACATCTCATCATGTAAGTGAAGTAGCTGTAGACTGTATTCTCCTTTCTGTTGAGAGATCTAAAGGAAAATATAAAAGACAGATTTCTAGTCTAGGCCAGTGTGGTTGCTACTTACCAGCTCTTCTCACAACCAGGTGACCTGGAAAATGAGAGAGAGAGCAAGTGATGGGCAGAAGGGAGGCCCCTTGACTCCAGCAGCCAAAGGAGCCAGTGCCTGGAGATGCTTCCCTTGCCTGGGCTCCATGCCCTCCATTGCATCTTTCCAGCACTGCCTGGCCTCGCCTTTCCCCTCTCTCCCTCTGGCCTGGCTTGGCCAGGATTCTCACTTGCATTTCCCCCATGACACGGCCGCCTTTCCTTTAACTCTCAGCTTCTATTTAAAAAGCTAATTTGGGAGCTTGTCAATGCTCCCAATTCAGATATTCTAAATAGGAACTGAAAGTTAGGAGCTGCCAGGGCACTAGAATTCCTTCCTTTGCCACCAGCACAGCTAAGGCATTTGTTCAGTCAATCCACTGGCCGTGGCCGTGTGTGTGTGTGTGTGTGTGTGTGTGTGTGTGTGTGAGAGAGAGAGAGAGAGAGAGAGAGCGCACGTATGAGTTCAGGGCGTATTTCAGGCTATCTTTTCTATTTCAGGATGGTGCCCCTATGGACGACTGTGCTCTGTGCGTCCTTTCCAAGCTGTGCACACATGAGGATTCTTCTTTAGTCCCTTCACTCTGGCCGCTATTTGCAGAGCTTGTCACTGTGTGGACGGTGGGGGTAAGAGGTTGCCCCACCAAGTCTGCAGCCTCCAAGTTTGCTGACTTGCTGGAGCTGGTGTCTGCTTGGGGATTTCCCAGGGCTGCTCTGCTCAGGTTTGCTCTTAGAAGCTGTGCCTTTGAGTGTCCATAAGGGTTGCTTCTACCCTCATTGCTTGTGATTGGACTACTTCACCAATCTTCCCCTTGATGAGGCAGGGATTTGGAGGGTGGAACTGCACCTCTGAGGGGTGCTGGCTTTCTGTATTCAGGGTGCTGTGTTTCTGGGAGGTAAATAAACAGACTTTGAAGTCAGACTGCCTGAGTTTGACCCTGCCTCCGCTGTTTACCTGCTTTGTGATCTTGGGGAAGCTACTGAACCTCTATGCCTTGATTTCCTCATCTCTAAAATAGTAATGTGCCCACATGCTAAGTCATTTCAGGAGATGCAGGAGGTGTAAGAGACACAGGTTCGATCCCTGGGTCAAGAAGATTCTCTGGAGGAGGGCATTGGCAGTAGGGTTCTTTACCACTAGCGCCACCTGGAAAGCACAAAATAGAAATACATGGAACTATCTACCTTACAGGGTCTGGTGAAGATGAACAGTTTTCACAGGTAAAGCACTTAGAAGGGTGCCCAGAACATAGAAAGGGTAATATAACTGGTGCTTATCTTTGCTGTTCAGAGTGGTGCCGGCAGGAAGTGTGAGGAAATCTGCCTGGAGAGGAAGGTAGAGGGACAAGACATACACAAGACAGACACACACCTCTGTGCATATAATGATAACAATGCCAGGCCACGGCTGGGGCTGGGTCACGCTCACCTAGATGAAGTGGTTGTTTTTTAGCCCCAGAGAAGGAGACCTCTGATGAGGAATAGAGGAAGTGCCACAGGAATAGGGATAAGGCAGGGGCTGGATCATATCAGAAGCCCATGGAGCATGTCCTGGGGGAATTTTATGCTGGAGGAGTAAGTAAGGATGCTGGATGTTCCTGTGGATGCAGCTTTATGGAGGCAAAGTTGCAGTGAGGGACTGCAGTAGGGGTCCCTTAGTAGGGGCCCTTCATTTTCACTGCGTCTCCTTTGGGCTCGGGAGTCCTCTGGCTCTGAACCTGCCATTGCCTCCTATCCCTTATTCCCACAGCTGGGCACAGGAGCATTTACTCAGGGCCATTAGAATGTATTTACTCCAGTCCCTGAGCAGCTAGTCAGCGTACAGAGAGGTTAAGTGGCTTCTTCCAGGGTCCCACAGCTGGGGATTCAGGGAGCCACTAACAGGAGTATATGTGTGCTAAGTCGCTTCAGTCACATCTGACTGTTTGCAACCCCATGGACTGTAGCCCACCAGGCTCCTCTGTCAATGGGATTCTCCAGGCATGAATACTGGGGTGGGTTGCAATGCCCTCTTCCAGGGGATCCTCCTGCTCCAGGGATCGAGCCCACGTTTTCAGTATCTCTAGCATTGGCAAGTGGGTTCTTTACCACTTGTGCCACCTGGGAAGCCCCGCTAACAGGAGGGGGAGCTCTAAATGCCCAGACCTGGGAAGGCCATCCAAGGGGTCCAAAGCAGCATTGCAAGTCCTTGGATTGTCTCAGGCTTAACATATCAGCCTTCAGTTGAGGAGCCAGCATGTTCTGGACTCCTTACAAGGTCTGNTTACCACTTGTGCCACCTGGGAAGCCCCGCTAACAGGAGGGGGAGCTCTAAATGCCCAGACCTGGGAAGGCCATCCAAGGGGTCCAAAGCAGCATTGCAAGTCCTTGGATTGTCTCAGGCTTAACATATCAGCCTTCAGTTGAGGAGCCAGCATGTTCTGGACTCCTTACAAGGTCTGTAGCATAGATATTATCGCCTGTGTCCCCTTCTTATGAGGAGGACACAGGGACTGGATGGAAAAAAAAATACTACTTATCTGTTCAGTTTTTGCTGGTGACCATTTGAAGGAGGTTGAAGGTACAGATCATAGGTGCAGGGACTGTTCTCTTCTTCCCTGGTGATTCCTTCTGCTTGTGTGCTGCTGTTTCCCAAGGCTCCGTCCTTTGTTTTCTATGCTTCTTCATTTGCCCTTTTCCCTGGAGCATTGATGGGAGTCCCTGATTTCAAGCTCATTCAGGTGCTGACTGTTCCTTCCTGAACTCTCCCTGACCACTAATTATGCACCGTGGATCTCTGTCCTTGTACACAGGCACTGCTTTGCAAATCTCACCACTTCCCTTCAGTCTTCTCCAAAAGAGCATTTCCTCTAAACTCCCTGTTCCAGTGTGTCATATCCTGCACTTCATTTCTGGCCTTACCTTCTTCCACTCACACATGTTTTTCTTTCCATCGTAAAGCCCTGTTCTCTACTACTTGACCAGATCACATCTTTTCAGACTCTCATGCCTTTGTACATGCTGTACTATCTTCCAGAAATGCCGTATTTCCTATTTCCTTCAGTTTTCCTAGCAAACTTCCACTCAGTCCCAGACCTTCAGTACCCAGCCCAAAGGTCATATAAGGCATCTTGATTCATTTCAGATCCACACCTCAGGAGGAACTAACCATTCCCCACTTAGGCTCCCACAGTCCTTCCTGAATACCTCAGATATAGTTATTACCTTGGTTGTTTGCATAGCAGCCTCCTTCTCTGACTTTAAGCTGTTTAAGGAAGGACCACTTCTTGGCCATCTCTAAACATGCTAGCTCAGTGCTCAGCACATTACAAATGCTCAAGAACTTTGCATTAGGAATTTATTTTAACTTTATTTCTCATTGCTCCCTTGATTTTACATAACTGAGAATATGCAATAAATTTTTCAACTGGTCAGCCTCCAGGTTCCATCTGATTGAGCTTAAGCACTGTCGTGAAGACAGAGATAAAGGATAAGAGTGTTCGATATTTGGCTGATCCTAGATGAAAAGAGCCCCAAAGCCCCCCTCCTCCAGCCTTTTCAGATCTACAAAGAGAACCTCAGTCGATGCTGCCTGCAGAGACCTGGCCAGTGTTCTGCTCTTGAACAAGATTGGTTTTTAAGGAAGTCTTTTCTTTCCTTTCTGGCAGAATGTCAATCACATCTCTAGAATATCACCTCCTTGGGAACAGCCAGGCTGCGGTCAGTTGGAAATGTACCTGGTTGCCTGCAGCTGTAACTGTGCTAGCCATAAAACCCTGCAAGAGAGCTCGTCAAAAACCCATTAGCCAAAACCTAGGCTTGACACAAAGAGATGCCAAGACCAAAGCTTGTTGAACTTTAAGTATAAAATTGTATGTAAACCACATAGGAAACCCAGGACAGTGGAAGGGAGAACATGAGCTCAGGATAAACCTGGCTTCAAATCTTGACTCTAATTTACAAGCTGTGTGGCCTTGGGCAAGCTGCTTTACTTCTCTGATCCTCAGTTACCTCACCTGTAAAATGGATTATAGTGATCATCTTGACTCATAGGGTTCATGAAGATTGAGTTAGATAATGCATATAACATGTTTCATCAGTTCAGTTCAGTTCATTTCAGTCGCTCATTCATGTTTGACTCTTTGAGACCCCATGGACTGCAGCACACCAGGCTTCCCTGCCCGTTACCAACTCCTGGAGCTTACTGAAACTCATGTCCATTGCGTCAGTGATGCCATCCAACCATCTCATCCTCTGTCATCCCCTTCTCCTCCTGCCTTCAATCTTTGCCAATATCAGGGTCTTTTCCAATGAGTCGGTTCTTTGCATCAGGTGGCCAAAGTACTGGAATTTCAACTTCAGCATCAGTCCTTCCAATGAATATTCAGGACTGATTTCCTTTAGGATTGGCTGGTTGGATCTCCTTGCAGTCCAAGGGACTTTCAAGAGTCTTCTCCAACACCACAGTTCAAAAGCATCAATTCTTCGGCACTTAGCCTTCTTTCTAGTCCAACTCCATCCATAGATGACTACTGGAAAAACCACAGCTTTGACTAGACGGACCTTTGTTGGTAAAGTAATGTGTCTGCTTTTTAATATGCTGTCTAGGTTGGTCATAGCTTTTTTTCCCAAGGAGCAAGAAGCTTTTAATTTCATGGCTGCAGTCATCATCTGCAGTGATTTTGTTTCATATGCATTTATAAATAAAATATTGGATGGTATTGCAATTGACTTTACCCTAGCATTTTTTCTTAATTCATTTATTTTTAATTGAAAGATAATTACAATATTGTGTTAGTTTCTGCCATATATCAACATGGATCAGCCACAGGTATACATCTGTCCCCTCCCTCTTGCCTCTCTCCCATCTTCCACCCCATTTCACACTTCTAGGTTGTCACAGAGCCCTGATTTGAGTTTCCAAGTCATACATCAAATTCCCACTATTTATTTTACATATGTTAATGAAGCTGAAGGAATCAACCTTTCTGACTTCAGACTATATAACAAAGCTACAGTCATCAAGACAGTATGGTACTGGCACAAAATAGAAATATAGACCATTGGAACAAGATAGAAAGCCCGTAGATTAAACCTATGAACCTATGGGCACCTTATCTTTGATAAAGGAGGCAAGAATATGCAATGGGGCAAAGATGTCTCTTCAATAAGTGCTGCTGGGAAAATTGGACAGCTACATATAAAAGAATGAAATTAGAATACTTCCTAACACCATACACAAAGGTAAACTCGAAATGAATTAAAGACTTAGTATAAGGTCAGAAACTATAAAACTCTAAGAGGAAAACGTAGGCAGAACACTCTATTACCTAAAATCACAGCAAGATCCTGTATGACTTTACCCTAGCATTTTTAAGTCTAAGGCACAACTCTCTATAGTGCTTGTTTGTGAAGAAGTTCAGACAGGTCACTCAAGTTCTTTCCTTGTTATTCTTCATATCAAGACCTAGGAAATGTGTGAAATCAGAAATTTGTCTCTAGATGCTTTTTTATTTACCCCTCCCTCCATTCTGTGTCACCCTATTTCTGTAAGTGCCTACTTCTCTCCGATTCCTTCCTTGTGAGCAAGAACTAATAAATCATTTAAACTAATGTGTAAGTATCTATCCTGTCCAGAGATACAGTATTTACATTTTAACAGGATAATGAAAACCCAGGTCATGAAATAGAGTGGATCTGATGCTCCATCTGAGTAACAGGGTATGTTTTAGGGGGACAGAAGTCTTCCTAACGCCACAGAGTCACTGTCCACTCAAAAAACTGGCCCCATTGATACAACTATTAACATAAGCAACAAGGTGGGCTGTTTCTGAATTTTGAAGCTAGAAATCCAAGCCTTCAGCTCTTGCAAAAGTGTTCTGATGAAGGGATCTGTACACTAGTTTTTATACCAACCTGTTCTTGGTAAGCAGACAGAGCCCATGAGTACCAGCCAAGGCCCTCACAGCACTGCGCCTCTATGATACTCATACTCAAGCTCATTTCTTCTTTAGAGCTCAAGGCTGGGATTGGATGTTTCTGCCTCACTGGGTTTGTGGGAGATTCAGCTGCAAAACTGTTAATTGCTTTGATGAGTCAACAAGTAAATAAACACAGTCCAGCTACTGTCTCCATACTGCAAGGTCACAAGAGGCTTCTGGGTTTCTCAGCAAAGCCTGTTAAAGAAGGATCCTCAGGGCCCTTAAGAAGTTCTTTGTTATGGAAAATTTCAGAAACATACAAAAGAACAGAGAATTGTATAAAATACCCCCCATGAACCCACCATTTAGCTTTGATAAATACCAACTCTAGGCCAGTCATCACCACTCTCTGATAATTTTGAAGCAAATTCCAGATGACAAGCAGTTTCATTTGTAAATATTTCAGTAATTGCACCCTCCTATGGCATCAAAATCCATCTCTCCAAGGAATGAGATGTCTTCCTCCCTACTCCAGGACACTAAGACCATTTGGGCAGTATTTGCATCTGTGCCTAGGGGCTAGTCCTTGGGTTTGGCAACCGCAAGGGCTTCCTGAATTCTTTCCAAAATCTGACCTGCTCCTTGGAGAGGAAGAAGGATGAATTAAATGCCATGCAGTGTGTCTCCATGGGCAAGCTTTTTGGTGTCAGCAGGACTGTTGCCTAATAACTGAAATGAGACCCAAATTGAGTGGCAAAAATCTTAGTCATGAATCTCAACTTAGCATTTTTCACATGTGTTACTTCACTTCACCTTCATGAATTCTTAGTCTACCTCCATCTCACAGATAAGCAAACTGAGGCCTAAGGTCACACAGCTAGCAGGTATCTGTGGCAGAGACTATGGCTTCATGCTCAGTTGCTCAGTCATGTCTGACTCTGTGACCCTATGGACTATAGCCTCTCAGGCTCCTGGCAGAGTCTGACTAGATGTTAACCAAACTCAGTTCATCTTTTTCATGCGCACAGCTACCATACACTTCCCAGGATCCCTTGTGATTAGGTCTGGCTTCTGTGACTAAATTCTGACAAAGATAGTATAAGCCGGACCCATAAAAAATATCCAGAGCAATCCTACGTGTGCTTTTCTTGCCCTCTATCCACTAGCTGAATAGAGAGAATTCCAAGGACCTAGAAGAGGGTGGAGCCACAATAAGGAAGAATCTTGGGTCTCCGGATGACTATGTGGAGTAGTTCAGTTCAGTTCATTTCAGCACTCAGTTCAATTCAAGCACTCAGTCATGTCCAACTCTGCGACCCCATGGGCTTCAGCACGCCAGGCTTCCTTGTCCATCAACAGCTCCTGCAGCGTGCTCAAATTCATGTCCATCGAGTTGGTAATGCCATCTAGCCATCTCATCCTCTGTCCTTCTTAACCTTAGTTGGTCTATGAAATGAGTGGGGAAAAAAAAAAACCAAATTTCTATTATGTTAAGCCACTGAACTTTGGGTATATATGTTCAAGTGGTAAGCCTATCCTGACCCATATGGTAGCACAGTTAGGATTTAAACCCTGCATCTGACTATGCGAACGTTCAAGGCCCTGCTGTCTACCATGCTGCCTCCAGGCACAAGAAATAAGACTGTCTGACAAGAATGTGCTACACGCTCAGGATTTGGTAGAACTGTCTATGAGGATCTCACATCTTAGATTTGTGCTAATATGGTAGCTCCTAACTATGTGGGCCTATTTATTTATTTTCAATTTATTTTTTAATTGGAATACAATTGCTTTACAATGTTGTGTTAGTTTCTGTTGTATAGCAAAGTGAATCAGCTATATGTATACATATTTCCCTCCTTCTTGAGCGTCCCTCCTACCCCATCCCCCATCCCATCCCTCTAGGTCATCAGAGAGCACCCAGGTGAGCTCCTGTGCTAAACGGCAGCTTCCTACTAGCTACTTCATATACATGCATGGTATGTATACCTGTCAGTGCTACTCTTGAAATTTGTCCCACTCTCTCCTTACCACCACCACCCCAGTCCACAAAGCTATTTAAATTAAAGCTAAAATTAATTACATTTTAAAAATCTTTTTAATTGTACTGGTCACATTTCAAGGGCTCAGTGGCCACATGTAACTCAAGGCTACCACACTGGATAGTATAGATGGAGATTTCCATCATCATAGAAAGTTCTGGTCTTAGACAGACCCAGTTTTCACAATACATCTCTCCCTGGACCCCCACAGAAAAGTTAGGGGTGCTAATCAGAAGAGGACAGAGAGTCATCTAGCCAGCACTCAGCTTTCTTCAGGCACAACAAGCCTTTCCGTCCACCCAGACCTTGGGCTTTTGCTCTTGCCTCCCCCAGTTAACCCTCCAGCTGTAACCTGGGACCCTCCTGTACTCACCGGTAACATGCTTTTCTCTGACTTCCTCAAACAGAGTGACCCCTGCCTATCACATATTACTGAGTCTTCTGAGATCAGGGACAGCCTCTTGTTCTCACCCAGCACCCATGCAGGTGCTGAGCATCGGACACCAGGAGACTGGCAGGTGACCCGGGAATGTGCTTCTCGGCCAAAGCTAAGGATAGGCAGGCAGTTTTCCAGAAATGGACACCCAACCAAGGAGGCCAGTACATCAATCCATTTTCCGCAGAGCAGTCAGAGTGATCTTTTCAAAACACACGTCCAAACATGTTGCCCTTTGGCTGAAATCCTTTTAGGAATCCCCACTGCCCTCTGAATTAAGCAGACATACCTTCACGTGTCTTATGCTGTTGTCCAGTCTTCACGTCTTCTGCTTCTCCTCTTTCTCCTCCTGGACCTTGTACCTGTATTCCTGCTGGTCTGGTGGTGTGGCAGCTCTCTAAACCCTGGAGTGTTTGCTCACACTATTCCTTCCAAAGAAAAACTGTCCTGCTTCCCCACCTCTGCTTAGCTGAGCCTATACGGAGAGCTAAGCTTGGAAACACTTCTTCCTGGAAACTCTAGCTGCCCCTCAGCCTGGGACAGTCTTCCTCCATTTCTCTCCCTCCCCACCCCCCACAAGCTATAAACTCCCTCACCTTCCCAAGTCTTCCCTGGGGAACAGGAAGGAGATACTTTGAGTTGCTTTAGAGATCAAAATCAGAGACTTTCTTACAAAGGTGTTTCCCAAGAGACTGGCCCTTCTTGGATCTCTCTGAATTATGAGTCTTGGTCCTTCCTTCCCTTCAACACACACACACACACACACACACACACACACACACACACACACACAGGTTTTCCATCCATTTAATTCCTCTGCAAAGTCACTAGGGAGGCAAGTGAAGCCCTATAAATCTCTCACAAGCTTCAACACCCAGATACCTCTGCTTCTTGACCCCAACCAATGGCTCAAAACAAAGCCCACTAAATCCATGGGGCACGCCCCACCCCTCCCCACCTGCCATGGTCTCATCTTCAGGAAGGGGGCCCTGATATACTGACTGGGGTGTGGCATTTACAGTCCAAGCTAGTGCCAAGATGCACTGTGAGTCTCCCCTTCATTAGATTATTTTTATGGGGATTAGAGCACAGAGGCAGTGGACTCCAGCTCCTGAGACATCACAATAAATCGCCGTAGCAGCTCTTCTATGGCTCATAACTAGTAAATCAAATCTATTGAACAATACATTTACTGCAAATTTAAGAAGTTGTTCTTCCATTTTTTAAGTGTATATGTTAAATCATGCCCAACATCATAAAGAATGGAGACAGCCGGTTTAGTGTGAAAAACAGAATGTACACATGCTTTAAAAAGTTAGAAAATTCCTTGTCTTTTGTTGACCAGAAAGTGAATACCCTTTCATCCTGGAACACTCCTCCCATCCACACCAACTGGAATCCCCAACCAACGGCAGTGTCAGTTTTGCCATCTAGGTTCAGGATTAGCTGGCTCTCTTTGCTACAAATTTTGGAAATGGACAAAAAGTGAAACACAGGACAGGATGGTGATGAGGGAAGTGAGGGGGTGTGAGTTATGGACTGGTTTTCCCTAGAAAATCCTTTTATCTCCCATTTCACCCAAGTCAAATATTAATGACTAGAAGTCCCAACTCAAGGTGCCATTTTGCCTTGCATGTTTTATCTGCATCCTACCCAAGTGTTAAGACTGGAGCCCTAGCCCAGAGTCTGCCATTCAAATAGGCATTTTGATTGAACTGATATGTCTTCATCCGCTAACATTAGTTCAACAGTCACTTCACTTAACACATAGTAATTACTGTCTGGGCATATGGTGGTGAACAAAATAGGCACAATCCTGCCTTCTCAAAGCTCATGGTTTAAAGAGAAAGATGAACAGTGGTATGAGCTCTGCACTCATGTTTAGGCTTATTAAACCTCATTTGCAGGTCACTGAAGCCTGAGGGATATACAGAAGCTAAATTTACAAACTCTCAAAGCAGTCTCAGGAGTGCTTCCCTGGTGGTTCAGTGGTAAAGAATCAGCCTGCCAATGCAAGAGACACAGGTTCAATCCGTGGTCAAGGAAGATCCCACATGCTTCGGAGCAACTAAGCCCAGGTGCCACAGTTACTGAGCCCACAGTCTAGAGCCCAGGAGCTGCAACTACTGAGTTCACATGCTGCAACTGCCGAAGCCCTCGCTCCCCAGAGACCACGCATCTCAGGGAAGCGTAGCTCCCACTCACCGCAACTAGAGCAAAGCCCGTGCAGCAACAAAGACCCAGCACAGTCAAAACAATCTCATGAGACAGATCTATTATAATTCTCATCTCTCAGACGAACTGGAGGTGAGCATCACAAAGCTGCTTGGTGACAGAGCTGGGATACTGGGTGACAGGGGTGTGCATGGAGAGTCGGGGAAGCATGGGGAGGGGACACTTGGTCCAGCCTGAGGGGGGAAGGAAGATGCTTTGGAGCAGATGACATCTAATCTAAGTCTGGAAAGAGGAGAAGAAATCAACCAAATGACAGAGAAAAAGAAGCAAACAGCAGGGAGCAAAGACACGAGGGTGTGAATGAGCTCAGCTGTGCCTAGAATGTGAGGCCAGAGGCAGGACAAAGCAGGGCCTGTGGCTAGGAGTCCAAGCCAAGGAGCTGAACTCTATCCTGCAGGCCACAGGGAGCCAGTGAAGAGCCCCAGGCAGAAGCATGGTACAGTCAGATCTATGTTAGAAAAATCAAGTCTGGCCCAGCAATGTGGAGGATAGATTTGAGGAGGACCAGATGGGAAGCAGGGGGACCAATTAGCTGGCTATTGCCGTCAGTATTCCAGGAGAGAAATGATGATGAGGGCTTCGGCTAGGGCAGTGGTGGATGAAGAAGAGGGGGCACAAGAGAAATAGGTTGGAGGTAAAAATGATCAGGACTCTGACTGGTTGGAAGTGGAGCCGCAAAAGAGGTCCCAGAACAGGCTGTGCTGCCTGGCACGATGACTGTGCCAGTCATCCAGGGCAGCAGAGCTGGCTGAGGGCGTCGGTGCAGTGCTTCCTGGAGGGGGAGGGAGTTCTCTCCCAGGGTCCTTTCCATACAGAGATGTCCATGCTGGACTGGAGGAAGTGAATAGCTGGGCCTTCCAAGAACTTCGGGCAATGCAGACCCTAAGAAACAGGCTGCGTGCTCAGTTGCTCACCTGTATCTGCCTCTCTGCGACCTCATGAACTATAGCCTGCCAGGTTCCCCTGTCCATGGGATTTCCCAGGCAAGAAGACTGGAATGGGTAGCCATTTCCTCCTCCGGGGATCTTCCCGACGGAGGGACCGAAGCCACATCTCCTGCACTGGAAGGCAGATTCTGTGACCACTGAGCCATCTGGGAAGCCCTAAGAAACAGGCTGGGGTTTCCCTAAAACAAGTTCAGTAATTCCTGTGATTGTAGGGGAATCAATTGTAGGGGAATTTTCAAAATAAGGCTGGGCTGAACAAAGCCCACCACAGTAGCCCACAGTATCCAGAGGCTAATAGAACTGCTGATCTCTGGAGAGATAAGACAAAGGTGAACTTTCTGGTCTCATCTCCTGACATACTTATTTCTACTCCCTTATTGTTCCCCAATACGCGTGCATGCACAGCACACACACGCGCGCATACGCTTTATCACCCCTAAACTTCTCACCTCCCCCAGACACAACAGGCCCTTTCACACTCCCTCTTTGCACCTGCTGTTCTCTCTGCCTGCAGAGGCCTTCCTCCTTCTCCACTGGGCAAAATGTATTCCTCCTTCCAGCCCAGTCCAGATGCCAGTCCTTCCTGATGCTTGTGCCCTGAGCATCCTCTCCACACTTCCTGTGTCCAGTATTAACCAGTAATAACCTGTGTCCAGTAATAACCTCCTGGTGGGTTGCTCTGAGATCTTTCTTCACCACCAACCTGACCTCCTGAGTCTTACTTCCCTTGGCTTTTCTGGCAACTGTATGAGGTTTGACCATCACTAATGCTCAAAAATGCCTGTGGAGTGAACAGGCATATCCCTGGAGGTGGACCAGATGCACCTTCCCCAGGCCAGTCCCAAGTCCCTCCCATCACTGAAAAGGATCCTCTCCACCTTCTGAACACATGGGAAATAAAGTCCCTGCCCACATGTGGTTAGGGCCATAAAGGCAGTGCCTACATCTGCCCTTGGCTTTATGTGAACAGGTCAACTAGTTCTCTGAAGTCGGCCTTTACTTTTAAAATAATTTTATTTATTTATATACTTTTGGATGTGCTGGGGCTTTGTTGCTGCACTGGCTTTTCTCTAGTTGCAGTGCTTGGGCTTTTCATTGCGGTGGCTTCTCTTATTGCAGAGCACGGGCTCTAGGGTGAGCAGGCTTCAGTTGCTGCAGCAGTCGGGTTTGGTAGTTGCCGCTCTCGGGCTCTAGAGCGCAAGCTCAGTAGTTGTGGCATCTGGGCTTAGTTGCTCCATGGTGTGTGGAATTCTTCTGGACCAGGGATCAAACCCGTGTCTCCTGCATTGGCAGGCCGATTCTTTACCACTGAGCCACCAGGGAAGTCCTTGGCATTTATTTTTATTCCTATTTTACAGATAAGGGTTCCACATTAAGGGAAGGCAACACTTCTTATGAGCTGAAGATCATAGACTTGTTTAACATTTTTGGGGCAAAATGAGTAGATGAATGAGACCATCTAGGGTTCTGTTCTTTACTGAGGTTCTCCAGGCTGACCACAGCTAGTGGCCCCAGATAAGGTCACCAGAGAGCAAGGCCTTTGCCAGGAAACACGTACAATCCCTCTGGGTTTCTGATGGCTTCTGGAACAAGAGGGAACTGATCACTATGACCCAGGTTGTCAGCCTCCTGGGAATCTTCTCTCCCTGGCTCAGGCTGGTGCCTCAACCTGGCAAAGTGCTCATAGCAAGAAAACAAACAAATAGACAAGGGCCAGGAGGGACTGGAGTTGTCCTCTTCAACATCATCATGAAATTGATAACAGTGACAAGAAACTCTTACCTAGTGTTTAATATGTGCTTCACACTGTGCTAACACCTTATAAGCTTTCTTAGTTTTTAGTCCTTGTAGCATTCCTGTGAGCAGCTGCTGTCATCCCCATTTATCAGATGAAAAAAAACAAGCCACAGAAAAAGTTCAGCAATTTGCTCAAGATCATCAGCTGAGCTGGGATTTAAAACGAAATAGTCTGATTCCAGAGCTCCTAGTCTTAAATCTTATTCTGCAGAGAGGTACAGAAGGCCGACTGGTACCCCGCCCGACTGTGGAAAGGCACGGTAGAAAGTGAAAGGCCAGCCGGAGACCAGCACCTGCTCATTCCTCTAACTCTACATGCCTTCCAGGTCTCTCCAGCTCCCAGTAGGGATGAATGCCTGCTCTTTGGCAGGTTAGAACTCTAAGGAGTTCCAGGAAGTGCAGGTGAACGGGGCGTGCTGGGTAGCAGAGCTTGGCTGCCCCTTTCTCCCAAACCTGGCCTCTGGTCTCACAAGCAATGGCCTTTGGATTGCTGCCTGGTTTGGAGGCCTGGATCACTGTTGTCTGGAGCCTAATCTCCATTCTGCTGCTTTTGGTTGCTATGGTAATTGAATTCACTTAAAGTTGTCTGCAAGCTAGTCTGTCTACCTCTTTCTGCCTGTAGCCTGGAAGGGCATGAGCCCAGGGCTGAGGCCAAGAATGAGGAGGACTTGGTGGCCAGGGAAGCCTGTGTATTTNGCAATGGCCTTTGGATTGCTGCCTGGTTTGGAGGCCTGGATCACTGTTGTCTGGAGCCTAATCTCCATTCTGCTGCTTTTGGTTGCTATGGTAATTGAATTCACTTAAAGTTGTCTGCAAGCTAGTCTGTCTACCTCTTTCTGCCTGTAGCCTGGAAGGGCATGAGCCCAGGGCTGAGGCCAAGAATGAGGAGGACTTGGTGGCCTGGGAAGCCTGTGTATTTTTCCTCCTCAGAGGCAAACAGAGGAGTCATGGGAAAATGTTCCTTTCAAGTCTCTCTCCATCTTTCTCCTACCTCACTTGTTTCTGCATAAAGACTCTGGAATTAGACAGGCTGTAAAGGTAGGGGATGGCAACTCTGGGAGCTGGGGAGGAAGGACTCTGAGTATGTTTTATTCCTCAGCTTTTTATTATTCATTCAACAAACACTGAGTGTTGATTGTATTCTAGGCACTGCTACTTGGCTCTGGGCACAGGGGTCTCTCTGGGTGTAATTCAGAATCCAGAGCCTGAGGAAATGCACCCTCACAGCACATGTCCACGTGGCTACCACCCTGAGATTTGGAGACATGGAGAATGGCCACCCGGATCAGGACTGTGGGAAGTACTCCTTCCTTCCTTTCTCTGCTAGAGGGAGTTCATCAGTCTGAGCTAAAAGCCGAGAAGGACCATCCCTGGGTGGAACCTGAGGGGTAAACCCTGCTCATTTTCTCCACCATCCCCATGCAGAGAAATTTTGGCATACAAGATAAATGACAAGGGCAGAAGCCAGCGTCACAGAGCTGCCTGGGGAGTGTGTGGGAATGATAGACCTTGCTCGCAACCACTGCCACTCTGCTTGGATGATAAGGGAGAGGGGCAAAGAAGATGACGGTGGGTGGTGTGTGATCATGTGTTTGCAGGTCTCAGTCTCTTATAAGCAATAGCCAGATCAGCAAGCTGAAGAAGTATTCATGGAGCTCCAACTATGTGCTGGGAATTGTGCTCTGGACTGGAAAGACAGGATGACTGAGGCAGAGACTTTTGAGGAAAGGATCACCGTCCAAGGAGGATGACAAATGATTCGTGCCAAGCATACGGCCATGAGACGGTCAAGAGAAACGTGCTCCGGAACCTGGAGCAGGGGGATGAGGGAAGGTGCACACAAGGTGGGTGCACTGAATTGCATGTTTAAGAGTAAGAGGCAGCTCTGGAGACAGAAAGTCGTTCTGTGCAAAGAAGAGCATGAGCAAATGCACAGAGGTGTGAAAATGAGCAGCGTCTGGTGGCGGAAGTGCAGGCGGAGGGGGAGAGCAGCAGGGAGCCCAGCAGGAGGAGCCCGAATGATGGAAAGCCCATTCAAGCGGCATCCTGTTGGTCGGGAGGGACCATCATGGTGAGACTTGTGTTTTAGCCAAACAGCTCTGGCAGCAGTGAGAAGGGAGTGGGAGCTGTAAGGGTGTGGGGAGCCTGAACTGGGCTCTTGAACTAGCTGGAGACAGACCCAGCCAAGAAGGAGGAGCAGCAGCCGGGTCTGTAGGCCCCGATGACTGACTGGTTGTGGGAGTGTGTGTGCAGGAGGGAGGGGCAAGTGTTGAAGGAAGTGGAAGAGTCAGAGAAGTGTGTGTGCAGTCTGGCGAGGAAGAGACTGAGATAGGGAACCCAAGACATCAGTTTGGGGGAGCTCTGTTTGGGATGAGTGGGTAAGGTGTTTGGTATAGTCAAGGTCAAGGCCTGGTAGGCAGGAGGAGGTATATTTCTAGCACTTAGGAGAAAGTTGCTCATTAAAAATGTGCGTGTGGGAATTCTAACACGGAGGTGACAGCTAAGATTGTGAGGGAAGATGACATTGCCCAGGGAGAAGGCAAAGAGCAGGATGTGAGAGGAGGCACGTGTCACTCCAGGGAAGCGTGCGCAGAGGCAGGGCAGTGGGATCCAGGGAAGTCAGGGGAGTGACCTGGAGTTCACAGCTGGTAGAAGGCAAGCATACTGGTGGCATGGGCGTCAGAGAAAATGCTGCTGAGAAAGAGGTGTGGCAAACTGGTCTAGAGCAGTGGGCTTCAAGCCTGAGGTTGGTGCAGGAGGGCTGGTGAGACCTTGGATCGCTGGGTTCCCCCCAAGGGTTTCTAAGTCTCTGAGGTCTGAGCCCAGAGAAATTTGTGTTTCTAATAGGATCTGAAAAGCAAGTTGCAGCTGCTGGTCTGCTGACCACATGTTGAGAACCATGGAATCTCTGGTCTACATTGATAAACCTTCACTTGAGAAGGTTCAAATGCAAATTCATCCACTCTTGATTGTGGCCCAAGTTCGGAAGAGAAACAGAGCTTTGGTTAAAGAGCAGAGGTAGAAGAAAAAGTGGGGAATGTTGGGCAATGCAACGTTGGAAATAGGATGGGCACTTCTGAGGCCACAGGGATCGGAGTGAGGGAAGTTAGAGGGCTGGCAAAGAATGGGAGGCCAAGGAAGGCTCAAGGTATGATGACACCGAGGAGGGTGGCTCGAGAAACCATGGCCCGCAGCCAAGACTACGGGTCACATGAAAGGAATGAGCTAGGCAAAGAGGAGTATGGGGGTTAGAACCAGCCTCCGGCTTCTGCGTGGAGTCCTGGTTAATGTCTAATCTACTTCCTAGAGAGCTTCATCCCTCCCCACTTTTCTTCTCTTCTAACCTTCCAGGGTCATCACCAGCCTCAGGCCTCCTGAAGCAGAGCAGCGGCAGCTGCCTTTACCCCCAGTCATCTCCCAGGGGAGCTGCCCGAGGACAAAAGGACTCTGTGCTTTTCTCCTTTTCCTTCCGAGATCTCAGGTCTCATACTGAGACCGTGAGACCCTGCAAAGAGGTTCCTGACCTCAGAGGTAGGCACAGCTCCGGGGTGACTTATCCCGTCAGCGGACGCACAGAACCTGAGTCTTATTTTCTATCAGTGGAGCAAGTCTATAAAAAAAATCCATTCATCGGTGTCCAGGAGAACATTACCAAGATAGACGAGACACCATGGGCAGTATTTAATTATGAGCAGGCAGAGCAAATAGGAGGGACGCAATAAAAATGCTAATCAGGGAGGGAAAAAGCAGGCTTCATTTTCACGGAGAATAGACTGCAGCCGTCTTCCCCCTCTGCTCCCAGATACCAGATGAGGGCTGCAGGCCCGGTTCTGATGGCAAGACTTGGTGACAGGCCTGTCTGTTTTAGCCCCCATCCACCTTCTTTCTGCTCTCATGGTTCCAGCCTCCCAGTTCCTAGAGGATCAAGTCCAAAAGGAGGGAGGCTGGCTTTCCTTGGAAGCACACAGCTTCTACTTCAGCAGGGAAGTGGGAGAGCTGGCAGGGAACTTGGGCAGCGAATGGAGTTACTTTTCAGGGCTCAATTCCTGGTCCTGGGAGCACTTCAGGAAGGGACCATCTCCTGTTCTGGGAGCACAACTTGAAACTGAACCAGGAGGGAGCACAGCTGAAGGGAGTGTGCTGTGCTGAGTCTCTGGCCCGAAAGTCAGTCCAGTTCAGAGTTATTTAGGAAGAGACTGGGGACACTCAGCTAGGCCCCAAGGCCTCTGGCTCCCGATGTTGCTCCACTTGGCTGAGATCAACTTAGGAGGGCAGTTCAGGAGTTTGCAGGCCCATCGTGTCAGGAGTTTGCAGGCCCATCGTGTCATGCCTTTGCAGGTCATGCTGGCTGACTTCTCGTGTAGCCAGATCCCTTGGATCAGATGTCCTTCCTTGCTAGCTCACTCAGCTTCCACACTGTTGCCAGATTTGTATCCCTCCTTTTCCTTGGTTCCAAGGATGCTTGGGCCCCAGGCTTCATGCTGATTTTAGGTAAAAGTTGTGCAAAAACGCATCCTGGAAGACCTTGATTCAGCCCAGGTCCTTTCCCTAGGCTGGCTTCTTCTGCTTACAGTGCTCACCTGTCACCCTGGCTGGTGTCCATGCACCTTATTGCTCTTTTTTTATTTTTGGTTGCATGTGGGATCTTAACCCCCGGCCAGGGATTGAACCTGCATACCCTGCGTTAGAAGCATGCAGTCTTAACTACTGGACCACTAGGGAAGCCCCTACAACTCTTTCAATAAGTCTCTCCTTAAATCTTGCACAGCCATGCGTTCTTCCCAACATCGTGCTCAGTCGTTCAGTCATGTCCGACACGTGTCCGACTCTCAGTCATGCGACCCCATGGACTGTAGCCCACCAGACTCCTCTGTCCATGGGATTTCCCAGACAAGAATACTGCAGTGGGTTGCCATTCCCTTCTCCTGGGAATCTTCCCAACTCAGGGATGGAACACACATCTCCTGTGTCTCCTGCATGGGAAGGCAGATTCTTTACCACTGAGCCACCTGGGAAGCCCCCTTCCCAACATCACCAGGGAGGAATTAGCCTGAAGACTCTCAGGTATCTTCTATATCATCTCCCCTCACCTTCCACCCCTCAGGGAGACAGCAACTAGGGCCTCAATTCCTAGCTTTTGACTCTCCCCAGAAACATATCTGTTAGGTGAAAAGTTTATATGCCAGCTCACTCACCTGTTCCAGGATCCTGGACAAGTGACTTAACTCTGCGCTTCCATTTCAATGGACATAACAGCATTACCTTCCTCAAATTTGTTACGAGAATTCAACGCAAACGCATGCAAAGAGCTTAGAAGAATACCTGCCGCATAATAAGCACTCGGGGTTATCATCATCGTCATCATTGCTGTGATTTTTATTATTAAGATCAATGATTATCTTACTCACCTAAATGTCCAGACACTTAATAGAGGATCTGACATGAATAAACATTCAATAGTCACTGAACTGGTGAATGAATGTTCTTCTAAGTGAATTCTTCCTAAGATATTATCCTCCCCAGGAAAATTTCAGTTTAAAGAGAGGATCTGCAGGTTGATGACCATGATTAACATATAAATGGCTAATGGTGTGATTCTAGGCATCCCTGGGGAAGGGATTTAGAGTTGATGGTTCTTTTCACTGTCCTTCATTATGTCTGATCATAGAAAGTTACCAGAAATATAGCTGGTTCTGGTCAGTAGCTCATAGCTATCTTGCCTCAGGTGGAATCTCCCTCCTAACTCTAAAAGCAATAAAACCTTACAAAGAGAACCAGCAAGGGGATAAAGGAGACAAAGGAAACCCTTCTAGCCACAGAGATATTATGTCCTGGGTCCTCCCTGAGCTCCAAGTTGCCATACCTGTATAGGTGTTGAAGCTGTAAAGCCCAGGTAGGTTTGTTCACTAGGAGAGGGGAAGGAGAGAGCTCAGGTCAGCTGACCTCAGACCCTGGCATGTGGGGCTCCTAGACTTCAGTCTTAGATCCTCCTGAAAGAGCCTTGCCCTTCTACAGCTCATCAGAGTTCTGGTAATGGAGACTGGAGATATTTTTCCTAAACGTTACTGGGAGGCTGTGCTGTGAATCTGCTGTAAATGATCAGGACAGGATCTTGGTTGGAAAAACTTCCATTTCAAATTCAGCAGTGAGGAGTCAACCAGGCCTGGGAGCAATAGTCCCACTCTATGCTTCTTTCAACAGTTGTTAAGAGTGGGTTGGGACCTTTATTCCTTTTTTGTTCCTTTGATAATCTTTAAAAATATATTATTTGTTTTCACATGTTTCAAAATTCAAAAAGTCCTAAAGTCATCCACAACCATCCACATTCTTCCCTTGGTGCAACCAATGACCACCAGTTCTTCAAAGGAACTTCAGAGAAAAGATTCTCTGAAAAAAGAGAGAGATTACACACAGACAAGCAAACACACATGTATACTCTCCGTCCTTCACACAAATGGAAAGCTTGCTTTATACATTGTAGGAGCCTGGTGGGCTGCAGTCCTTGGGGTCACAAAAGTCAGACACGACTTAGTGACTAAAACAACAGCAACAGATGATATGCGCCTAGTACTTTGTTTTGTTTAATAATAAATTTTGGAGATTACTTGATAACAGCATGTATTAGACTTAAATCATCATTTTTGTGGCTCTATAGTATTCTAGTATATAAATTATTTCACAATATATACATTATTTCTTTCCAATCTTTAATTTAAAAGATACTGCTGTATTTTTGGTTCAGTGGTTAAGACTTCATCTTCCAAAGCAGAGGGTGCAGGTTTGATCCCTGGCTGGGAGCCAAGATCCTACATGCCTTGGGGTTGAAGAACCAAAACAATATTGTAACAAGTTCAATAAAGACTAAAAATAATGATCCACGGCAAAAAAAAAAAAAANCCATCCACCTTCTTTCTGCTCTCATGGTTCCAGCCTCCCAGTTCCTAGAGGATCAAGTCCAAAAGGAGGGAGGCTGGCTTTCCTTGGAAGCACACAGCTTCTACTTCAGCAGGGAAGTGGGAGAGCTGGCAGGGAACTTGGGCAGCGAATGGAGTTACTTTTCAGGGCTCAATTCCTGGTCCTGGGAGCACTTCAGGAAGGGACCATCTCCTGTTCTGGGAGCACAACTTGAAACTGAACCAGGAGGGAGCACAGCTGAAGGGAGTGTGCTGTGCTGAGTCTCTGGCCCGAAAGTCAGTCCAGTTCAGAGTTATTTAGGAAGAGACTGGGGACACTCAGCTAGGCCCCAAGGCCTCTGGCTCCCGATGTTGCTCCACTTGGCTGAGATCAACTTAGGAGGGCAGTTCAGGAGTTTGCAGGCCCATCGTGTCAGGAGTTTGCAGGCCCATCGTGTCATGCCTTTGCAGGTCATGCTGGCTGACTTCTCGTGTAGCCAGATCCCTTGGATCAGATGTCCTTCCTTGCTAGCTCACTCAGCTTCCACACTGTTGCCAGATTTGTATCCCTCCTTTTCCTTGGTTCCAAGGATGCTTGGGCCCCAGGCTTCATGCTGATTTTAGGTAAAAGTTGTGCAAAAACGCATCCTGGAAGACCTTGATTCAGCCCAGGTCCTTTCCCTAGGCTGGCTTCTTCTGCTTACAGTGCTCACCTGTCACCCTGGCTGGTGTCCATGCACCTTATTGCTCTTTTTTTATTTTTGGTTGCATGTGGGATCTTAACCCCCGGCCAGGGATTGAACCTGCATACCCTGCGTTAGAAGCATGCAGTCTTAACTACTGGACCACTAGGGAAGCCCCTACAACTCTTTCAATAAGTCTCTCCTTAAATCTTGCACAGCCATGCGTTCTTCCCAACATCGTGCTCAGTCGTTCAGTCATGTCCGACACGTGTCCGACTCTCAGTCATGCGACCCCATGGACTGTAGCCCACCAGACTCCTCTGTCCATGGGATTTCCCAGACAAGAATACTGCAGTGGGTTGCCATTCCCTTCTCCTGGGAATCTTCCCAACTCAGGGATGGAACACACATCTCCTGTGTCTCCTGCATGGGAAGGCAGATTCTTTACCACTGAGCCACCTGGGAAGCCCCCTTCCCAACATCACCAGGGAGGAATTAGCCTGAAGACTCTCAGGTATCTTCTATATCATCTCCCCTCACCTTCCACCCCTCAGGGAGACAGCAACTAGGGCCTCAATTCCTAGCTTTTGACTCTCCCCAGAAACATATCTGTTAGGTGAAAAGTTTATATGCCAGCTCACTCACCTGTTCCAGGATCCTGGACAAGTGACTTAACTCTGCGCTTCCATTTCAATGGACATAACAGCATTACCTTCCTCAAATTTGTTACAAGAATTCAACGCAAACGCATGCAAAGAGCTTAGAAGAATACCTGCCGCATAATAAGCACTCGGGGTTATCATCATCGTCATCATTGCTGTGATTTTTATTATTAAGATCAATGATTATCTTACTCACCTAAATGTCCAGACACTTAAGACAGGATCTGACATGAATAAACATTCAATAGTCACTGAACTGGTGAATGAATGTTCTTCTAAGTGAATTCTTCCTAAGATATTATCCTCCCCAGGAAAATTTCAGTTTAAAGAGAGGATCTGCAGGTTGATGACCATGATTAACATATAAATGGCTAATGGTGTGATTCTAGGCATCCCTGGGGAAGGGATTTAGAGTTGATGGTTCTTTTCACTGTCCTTCATTATGTCTGATCATAGAAAGTTACCAGAAATATAGCTGGTTCTGGTCAGTAGCTCATAGCTATCTTGCCTCAGGTGGAATCTCCCTCCTAACTCTAAAAGCAATAAAACCTTACAAAGAGAACCAGCAAGGGGATAAAGGAGACAAAGGAAACCCTTCTAGCCACAGAGATATTATGTCCTGGGTCCTCCCTGAGCTCCAAGTTGCCATACCTGTATAGGTGTTGAAGCTGTAAAGCCCAGGTAGGTTTGTTCACTAGGAGAGGGGAAGGAGAGAGCTCAGGTCAGCTGACCTCAGACCCTGGCATGTGGGGCTCCTAGACTTCAGTCTTAGATCCTCCTGAAAGAGCCTTGCCCTTCTACAGCTCATCAGAGTTCTGGTAATGGAGACTGGAGATATTTTTCCTAAACGTTACTGGGAGGCTGTGCTGTGAATCTGCTGTAAATGATCAGGACAGGATCTTGGTTGGAAAAACTTCCATTTCAAATTCAGCAGTGAGGAGTCAACCAGGCCTGGGAGCAATAGTCCCACTCTATGCTTCTTTCAACAGTTGTTAAGAGTGGGTTGGGACCTTTATTCCTTTTTTGTTCCTTTGATAATCTTTAAAAATATATTATTTGTTTTCACATGTTTCAAAATTCAAAAGGTCCTAAAGTCATCCACAACCATCCACATTCTTCCCTTGGTGCAACCAATGACCACCAGTTCTTCAAAGGAACTTCAGAGAAAAGATTCTCTGAAAAAAGAGAGAGATTACACACAGACAAGCAAACACACATGTATACTCTCCGTCCTTCACACAAATGGAAAGCTTGCTTTATACATTGTAGGAGCCTGGTGGGCTGCAGTCCTTGGGGTCACAAAAGTCAGACACGACTTAGTGACTAAAACAACAGCAACAGATGATATGCGCCTAGTACTTTGTTTTGTTTAATAATAAATTTTGGAGATTACTTGATAACAGCATGTATTAGACTTAAATCATCATTTTTGTGGCTCTATAGTATTCTAGTATATAAATTATTTCACAATATATACATTATTTCTTTCCAATCTTTAATTTAAAAGATACTGCTGTATTTTTGGTTCAGTGGTTAAGACTTCATCTTCCAAAGCAGAGGGTGCAGGTTTGATCCCTGGCTGGGAGCCAAGATCCTACATGCCTTGGGGTTGAAGAACCAAAACAATATTGTAACAAGTTCAATAAAGACTAAAAATAATGATCCACGGCAAAAAAAAAAAAAAAAAAAAAACTTAAAAAATTAAAAAAAATAATGTGTAATGAATAACCTATAGGAAAGTATATTTGTAAAATATATGTGAGTGTTATCTGAAGATAAATTTATAGAAGGAGAATTGTTTGGTCAAAGACTTTATCCAAATTTGATAGTTATCGACAAATTGCTTTTCATATATAGCCTTTTAATTTTTTTTAGAGATGACAAAACTAGCGCTTAAAGAGGATATGTGACTTAACTAAATAAAGTCAATAAAGCAACTAGGATAAGAGCATTGGATTTTTTGGTTCTTGGTCTAAGACTCTCCGGGCCTACGAGCCCAGAGGAATCAGGAACTTCTAGGAAACATCCGACCGATTCCTGAAGATGGATTCAGCTTTGAGAAAGCCGCCATTTCTACCTTCAAGGAACTGGCAGTCTAGAAGGAGAGAGAGAGAAACAAGTAAAGAAGCACTTTAGGTTTAAGCGTATGAAATAAGGACAAGGTATAAGGAGACACCATGAGGACATGGGAAAAGCCCCTGATCAGCTTTGGCTTCCTGGAAGAGGAAGAATTCAAGGTGACCTTAGATTATAAAAAATTTTCCTCAGTAATATTAATTATCCCTCTTCTTCACTATTTCCCTTTCCAAATCTTTTGTCAAAGAGATTGAAGGTAGCAAATGAATTCCTTGGTGAAAGCATGATATAGTTGCAACAGTAATAAAGGCTATGGGTACTGAGTTCCCACTGTGTGCTCAGCACTGCTTTCTGCCCACCAGGTCTCATGTGCCATGATTCTAAGATCGATGAAACCTCTGCTGGGAAATGATGGATGGGGAAGTATCCCAGGAGTGGGGGGCTAGGGCAGAAGAACAAAAGACCTGGCTAGTTCTCGAACTGGCCATTCAGTCTTAGGAAATTCCATTGTGCGAAAAGATACGACACACGTCAGATTAATAATAATGCTGGTGACATCTTACTCTCCTATGTTTCCAAGGTGACTTTAAATGCTGTTTCGTGTGCTTCTCATCACAGCGATGTGAAGGAAGGCATCAGGAGGCACTGGTCTCTGCTAGAGGAGGGGGACCTGAGGCTGAGTGAGGCTGAACTGAGCTGAGAGGGACTCCTCAGCTCACATCTCAGGGTGCAGTGTGCAGCCTGGTCTAGAACACTCTCAGTTTCATGTCCTGACACTTAACTGGTCCTATCCTGCGATTCCACGTGGAAGGTAAAATTCTGGCTGGAATTGGTCCAAAGTCCCCATGGCCCCCAGAACCCTGAACTCGGATGGCCTTTGCAGGTGCTGCCCCCTNTCTCAGGGTGCAGTGTGCAGCCTGGTCTAGAACACTCTCAGTTTCATGTCCTGACACTTAACTGGTCCTATCCTGCGATTCCACGTGGAAGGTAAAATTCTGGCTGGAATTGGTCCAAAGTCCCCATGGCCCCCAGAACCCTGAACTCGGATGGCCTTTGCAGGTGCTGCCCCCTCACCCTTATCCCAGTGGCCCGACTCTTCCCCTGGGCACTGGAGCCAGACCTTTATTTCCAGAGAAGGAGCCTAATGAGTGGTTCTGGTGACTCAGCACCAGTCAAGCTGGCTGCTCGGCCTTTGACTCAGCTGTGGTGGGACTTGTGCTCAGTTTGAGCTCCAGGCTCAACTCCCATGATACCCAGCTCTGCCCCTATGTCTCCTGGGCCTGAGACCTGCCTTCNCCAGAGAAGGAGCCTAATGAGTGGTTCTGGTGACTCAGCACCAGTCAAGCTGGCTGCTCGGCCTTTGACTCAGCTGTGGTGGGACTTGTGCTCAGTTTGAGCTCCAGGCTCAACTCCCATGATACCCAGCTCTGCCCCTATGTCTCCTGGGCCTGAGACCTGCCTTCTTCTTCGGGATTCTTCCTCTCTGGGAGTGCAGCCCAGTCCTAGAGCCCTGCCCAAGGCGGAGATTCCAGTGCTTCCAGCCTGGACCATCACACGTTGCCTGTTTCTAGGTCCTCTCTGCTGTTCTCTGTTCAGCTAGAAACCATCCTCTGGACCTCCCCAATGCTCCTGGTTGGGATGGTTGTCTAGATCCCATGACATCTTTTCCACACCATTCTCTCCCTTCTGGGCTGCCCCTCCCATAGCTGACAGCTGGGTTGTTCCCAACGCTGCTTACCCACGATGGATGTCCCAACTTCATGCCCAGTCTGAGTGATCCAGTGATGTGATTGTCCACAGGTTTTGAACTGTGTTTTGACAGACACTAACCCCCACCCCTCACATCAAAGCTGGAAGCTGATGAGCTGGGTAACCTGAGGCAATGTGCTATCTGACCCTTTCTGAGTGCCCATCACCCCATCTATGAAAGTGCCCCCTGGCTTCCCCTTCCCTGTTGGTATGAATAAGAACACAGTCATTTGGGGCCCCCCAGGGGAAGGTTTTATCTGAAAACAGACATGATTACTATTTCCATCACCTCTATAATCCTTTAATCACACATTTTACAGCAGAGAGCCTGGGCAGGGTAAGTCCATTTATATAAACAGCGGGAAAAATGAGGCTCTGTGCTATATGCCAACCATGCTTAGTGGAAACATAAGAATCGCTGGCCTTTCATGAGCAGAAAAATAAATAATCCAGGTAGTTATCCCCAAACAGCTCACATCCATGCCACTGACACCTGTTCTTACCTTGTGACAGCCTTGAAAGAGATACATCTCCTTTCTAGGACCTGAGTGGATGCTGGCCTGAGCTCTCAGCATTGCCTGTGGCTTGGATGGTGTGGAAGGAAGATCCCTGGGCAGTTGACTGCTCCTAAACAAGGAATCTTCCATGCCTCTGGCCTTTGGGTACTAGGAATATTAATCTGGAAGCCTTCCCCTATCATGAATGTCATAAGGAGTCTCAGAGAGGTTCTGAAACCATTGTTTAGAGTGGATCCCTAATAGAGGGCTGTTTATTTCTTTTAAGATAGAGGGAGGATGGGACAAATGGTCCCAGGACTCTGGGATGGGGTGGGGAAATATCCAGGGCTTCTATATTGAACCTGAGGCTTTGGACTAGTGGTCGTCCAGAGACCAAGAGAGACCTTGGGGATGGTGCAGTGGCCCTCCACTCGGAAAATGTCAGCAGCCTGGGAAACATATCCTGACTCTTTCAACGTTATAATATCGCAAGTAAAGGTCAGTTGTTCCCTCCAGGGAATTAGTCTACTCGCATGTGAGAATTCCCTTTCTGGTTTAATGGGCATTATCATTTGCTGTTGCTATGTGGATGTGTGCTCAGTCGTGTCTGACTCTTTGTGACCCCAAGGACTATAGCCCGCCAGTCTCCTCTATCCATGGGACTTTTCAGACAAGAGTACTAGAGTGGGTTGCCATTTCCTCCTCCAGGGGATCCTCCAGACCCAGGGATCAAGCCTGTGTCTCTTGCATCTCCTATATTGTGGCAGGCGAATTCATTACCGCTGAGCCACCAGACTAATTAAAAAACTCACTGGTGTACAATAGTAAGCACTTGTTTAGCTCAGAGATGTGTGAGGCACCTGTAGTCAGCTGATCTTGGCCAGACTTGCCTGGGCAGTTGGAATGACAGCATGTATCTTTCATCCTCCTTCTTGGGCCAATGGAGATGGTAGAGATGCCGGAAGGTGAGTAGAACCATGCAATGCCACTGAGAACCTAGGCTCAGAACTGTTTAGCGGGGAAACGTATTCCACTCCTTTATGACTGCAAGATCACAAAGCAAAAGGCATGAATAGACAGGGGCTAGTGACCTGGCGGCTCAGACGGTAAAGCATCTNTTACTCACCTAAATGTCCAGACACTTAATAGAGGATCTGACATGAATAAACATTCAATAGTCACTGAACTGGTGAATGAATGTTCTTCTAAGTGAATTCTTCCTAAGATATTATCCTCCCCAGGAAAATTTCAGTTTAAAGAGAGGATCTGCAGGTTGATGACCATGATTAACATATAAATGGCTAATGGTGTGATTCTAGGCATCCCTGGGGAAGGGATTTAGAGTTGATGGTTCTTTTCACTGTCCTTCATTATGTCTGATCATAGAAAGTTACCAGAAATATAGCTGGTTCTGGTCAGTAGCTCATAGCTATCTTGCCTCAGGTGGAATCTCCCTCCTAACTCTAAAAGCAATAAAACCTTACAAAGAGAACCAGCAAGGGGATAAAGGAGACAAAGGAAACCCTTCTAGCCACAGAGATATTATGTCCTGGGTCCTCCCTGAGCTCCAAGTTGCCATACCTGTATAGGTGTTGAAGCTGTAAAGCCCAGGTAGGTTTGTTCACTAGGAGAGGGGAAGGAGAGAGCTCAGGTCAGCTGACCTCAGACCCTGGCATGTGGGGCTCCTAGACTTCAGTCTTAGATCCTCCTGAAAGAGCCTTGCCCTTCTACAGCTCATCAGAGTTCTGGTAATGGAGACTGGAGATATTTTTCCTAAACGTTACTGGGAGGCTGTGCTGTGAATCTGCTGTAAATGATCAGGACAGGATCTTGGTTGGAAAAACTTCCATTTCAAATTCAGCAGTGAGGAGTCAACCAGGCCTGGGAGCAATAGTCCCACTCTATGCTTCTTTCAACAGTTGTTAAGAGTGGGTTGGGACCTTTATTCCTTTTTTGTTCCTTTGATAATCTTTAAAAATATATTATTTGTTTTCACATGTTTCAAAATTCAAAAGGTCCTAAAGTCATCCACAACCATCCACATTCTTCCCTTGGTGCAACCAATGACCACCAGTTCTTCAAAGGAACTTCAGAGAAAAGATTCTCTGAAAAAAGAGAGAGATTACACACAGACAAGCAAACACACATGTATACTCTCCGTCCTTCACACAAATGGAAAGCTTGCTTTATACATTGTAGGAGCCTGGTGGGCTGCAGTCCTTGGGGTCACAAAAGTCAGACACGACTTAGTGACTAAAACAACAGCAACAGATGATATGCGCCTAGTACTTTGTTTTGTTTAATAATAAATTTTGGAGATTACTTGATAACAGCATGTATTAGACTTAAATCATCATTTTTGTGGCTCTATAGTATTCTAGTATATAAATTATTTCACAATATATACATTATTTCTTTCCAATCTTTAATTTAAAAGATACTGCTGTATTTTTGGTTCAGTGGTTAAGACTTCGTCTTCCAAAGCAGAGGGTGCAGGTTTGATCCCTGGCTGGAAGCCAAGATCCTACATGCCTTGGGGTTGAAGAACCAAAACAATATTGTAACAAGTTCAATAAAGACTAAAAATAATGGTCCACGGCAAAAAAAAAAAAAAAAAAAAAAAAACTTAAAAAATTAAAAAAAATAATGTGTAATGAATAACCTATAGGAAAGTATATTTGTAAAATATATGTGAGTGTTATCTGAAGATAAATTTATAGAAGGAGAATTGTTTGGTCAAAGACTTTATCCAAATTTGATAGTTATCGACAAATTGCTTTTCATATATAGCCTTTTAATTTTTTTTAGAGATGACAAAACTAGCGCTTAAAGAGGATATGTGACTTAACTAAATAAAGTCAATAAAGCAACTAGGATAAGAGCATTGGATTTTTTGGTTCTTGGTCTAAGACTCTCTGGGCCTACGAGCCCAGAGGAATCAGGAACTTCTAGGAAACATCCGACCGATTCCTGAAGATGGATTCAGCTTTGAGAAAGCCGCCATTTCTACCTTCAAGGAACTGGCAGTCTAGAAGGAGAGAGAGAGAAACAAGTAAAGAAGCACTTTAGGTTTAAGCGTATGAAATAAGGACAAGGTATAAGGAGACACCATGAGGACATGGGAAAAGCCCCTGATCAGCTTTGGCTTCCTGGAAGAGGAAGAATTCAAGGTGACCTTAGATTATAAAAAATTTTCCTCAGTAATATTAATTATCCCTCTTCTTCACTATTTCCCTTTCCAAATCTTTTGTCAAAGTGATTGAAGGTAGCAAATGAATTCCTTGGTGAAAGCATGATATAGTTGCAACAGTAATAAAGGCTATGGGTACTGAGTTCCCACTGTGTGCTCAGCACTGCTTTCTGCCCACCAGGTCTCATGTGCCATGATTCTAAGATCGATGAAACCTCTGCTGGGAAATGATGGATGGGGAAGTATCCCAGGAGTGGGGGGCTAGGGCAGAAGAACAAAAGACCTGGCTAGTTCTCGAACTGGCCATTCAGTCTTAGGAAATTCCATTGTGCGAAAAGATACGACACACGTCAGATTAATAATAATGCTGGTGACATCTTACTCTCCTATGTTTCCAAGGTGACTTTAAATGCTGTTTCGTGTGCTTCTCATCACAGCGATGTGAAGGAAGGCATCAGGAGGCACTGGTCTCTGCTAGAGGAGGGGGACTTGAGGCTGAGTGAGGCTGAACTGAGCTGAGAGGGACTCCTCAGCTCACATCTCAGGGTGCAGTGTGCAGCCTGGTCTAGAACACTCTCAGTTTCATGTCCTGACACTTAACTGGTCCTCTCCTGCGATTCCATGTGGAAGGTAAAATTCTGGCTGGAATTGGTCCAAAGTCCCCATGGTCCCCAGAACCCTGAACTCTGATGGCCTTTCCAGGTGCTGCCCCCTCACCCTTATCCCAGTGGCCCGACTCTTCCCCTGGGCACTGGAGCCACACCTTTATTTCCAGAGAAGGAGCCTAATGAGTGGTTCTGGTGACTCAGCACCAGTCAAGCTGGCTGCTCGGCCTTTGACTCAGCTGTGGTGGGACTTGTGCTCAGTTTGAGCTCCAGGCTCAACTCCCATGATACCCAGCTCTGCCCCTATGTCTCCTGGGCCTGAGACCTGCCTTGTTCTTCGGGATTCTTCCTCTCTGGGAGTGCAGCCCAGTCCTAGAGCCCTGCCCAAGGCGGAGATTCCAGTGCTTCCAGCCTGGACCATCACACGTTGCCTGTTTCTAGGTCCTCTCTGCTGTTCTCTGTTCAGCTAGAAACCATCCTCTGGACCTCCCCAATGCTCCTGGTTGGGATGGTTGTCTAGATCCCATGACATCTTTTCCACACCATTCTCTCCCTCTGGGCTACCCCTCCCATAGCTGACAGCTGGGTTGTCCCCTACGCTCCTCACCCATGACAGATGTCCCAACTTCATGCCCAGTCTGGGTGATCCAGTGATGTAATTGTCCACAGGTTTTGAACTCTGTTTTGACAGACACTAACCCCCACCCCTCACATCAAAGCTGGAAGCTGATGAGCTNCTGGGCTACCCCTCCCATAGCTGACAGCTGGGTTGTCCCCTACGCTCCTCACCCATGACAGATGTCCCAACTTCATGCCCAGTCTGGGTGATCCAGTGATGTAATTGTCCACAGGTTTTGAACTCTGTTTTGACAGACACTAACCCCCACCCCTCACATCAAAGCTGGAAGCTGATGAGCTGAGTAACCTGAGGCAATGTGCTATCTGACCCTTTCTGAGTGCCCATCACCCCATCTATGAAAGTACCCCCTGGCTTCCCCTTCCCTGTTGGTATGAATAAGAACACAGTCATTTGGGGGCCCCCAGGGGAAGGTTTTATCTGAAAACAGACATGATTACTATTTCCATCACCTCTATAATCCTTTAATCACACATTTTACAGCAGAGAGCCTGGGCAGGGTAAGTCCATTTATATAAACAGCGGGAAAAATGAGGCTCTGTGCTATATGNCCCCCAGGGGAAGGTTTTATCTGAAAACAGACATGATTACTATTTCCATCACCTCTATAATCCTTTAATCACACATTTTACAGCAGAGAGCCTGGGCAGGGTAAGTCCATTTATATAAACAGCGGGAAAAATGAGGCTCTGTGCTATATGCCAACCATGCTTAGTGGAAACATAAGAATCGCTGGCCTTTCATGAGCAGAAAAATAAATAATCCAGGTAGTTATCCCCAAACAGCTCACATCCATGCCACTGACACCTGTTCTTACCTTGTGACGGCCTTGAAAGAGATACATCTCCTTTCCAGGACCTGAGTGGATGCTGGCCTGAGCTCTCAGCATTGCCTGTGGCTTGGATGGTGTGGAAGGAAGATCCCTGGGCAGTTGACTGCTCCTAAACAAGGAATCTTCCATGCCTCTGGCCTTTGGGTACTAGGAATATTAATCTGGAAGCCTTCCCCTATCATGAATGTCATAAGGAGTCTCAGAGAGGTTCTGAAACCATTGTTTAGAGTGGATCCCTAATAGAGGGCTGTTTATTTCTTTTAAGATAGAGGGAGGATGGGACAAATGGTCCCAGGACTCTGGGATGGGGTGGGGAAATATCCAGGGCTTCTATATTGAACCTGAGGCTTTGGACTAGTGGTCGTCCAGAGACCAAGAGAGACCTTGGGGATGGTGCAGTGGCCCTCCACTCGGAAAATGTCAGCAGCCTGGGAAACATATCCTGACTCTTTCAACGTTATAATATCGCAAGTAAAGGTCAGTTGTTCCCTCCAGGGAATTAGTCTACTCGCATGTGAGAATTCCCTTTCTGGTTTAATGGGCATTATCATTTGCTGTTGCTATGTGGATGTGTGCTCAGTCGTGTCTGACTCTTTGTGACCCCAAGGACTATAGCCCGCCAGTCTCCTCTATCCATGGGACTTTTCAGACAAGAGTACTAGAGTGGGTTGCCATTTCCTCCTCCAGGGGATCCTCCAGACCCAGGGATCAAGCCTGTGTCTCTTGCATCTCCTATATTGTGGCAGGCGAATTCATTACCGCTGAGCCACCAGACTAATTAAAAAACTCACTGGTGTACAATAGTAAGCACTTGTTTAGCTCAGAGATGTGTGAGGCACCTGTAGTCAGCTGATCTTGGCCAGACTTGCCTGGGCAGTTGGAATGACAGCATGTATCTTTCATCCTCCTTCTTGGGCCAATGGAGATGGTAGAGATGCCGGAAGGTGAGTAGAACCATGCAATGCCACTGAGAACCTAGGCTCAGAACTGTTTAGCGGGGAAACGTATTCCACTCCTTTATGACTGCAAGATCACAAAGCAAAAGGCATGAATAGACAGGGGCTAGTGACCTGGCGGCTCAGACGGTAAAGCATCTGTCTACAATGCGGGAGACCTGGGTTCAATCCCTGGGTTGGGAAGATCCCCTGGAGAAGGAAATGGCAACCCAATCCAGTACTCTTGCCTGGAAAATCCCATGGACAGAGGAGCCTGGTAGGCTACAGTCCATTGGGTCACAAAGAGTCAGACACGACTGAGCGACTTCACTTTCACTTTCAGTGACCAGCCTGCAAAAACCCATCCAGATGGCAGAATCATGCCCTGGACCTTGAACTTCCTGCAAATGTCTCCCTCTCCCCAACTCAGGCTTGGTTCAGAGCTTCTGCCTGGTAGGTAGTTGGGTGATGGGTGAGATGCTAAGGGACCCTCTGAAGGAGGACCTAGTCAGCCCAGAGTAATGAAGCCCCCTGACACCCTGTCCATCTTCCCCTGGGCGGCATATAGGCACATAAGAATTCAAAAGACAAAGTCTGCACTGAACCAAATGATTACTTCAATCTTGTTAGTGCCTATGTCCTCATGAGTTATAGTTTTCATGTCTGATATCTTTTCCTTGGAAAATAAAGGCCCCAAAGGAACACACAGCAAGGAGGAGAAAGTGGAAAGCACTACGTTTTCAGGCATGCGACCACCTGTTTTGCTAAATGGGAAGTGGGACCAGAGTGGTGAATAATTCTGGGCCCATCCTCAACCAGACACCAGCGCAAGGAGCAGCGATCTTGTAAATGATCTGAACGCTGATTTCACTGAATCTTGATAAAAGAGCTTAGCCTTGCCAAGACCCTGGACTCTTCAAGCCAACAGGTCCAAAACAGAAACTGTTAACTTTCACCAGCACAGAGTGACTGTGAAGTTNACACCAGCGCAAGGAGCAGCGATCTTGTAAATGATCTGAACGCTGATTTCACTGAATCTTGATAAAAGAGCTTAGCCTTGCCAAGACCCTGGACTCTTCAAGCCAACAGGTCCAAAACAGAAACTGTTAACTTTCACCAGCACAGAGTGACTGTGAAGTTGGTGACGGCAACAGCAGTTCTCACGGTTTTCCAAAAACCTGTGCATGAAACTTCCCCTTCCCATCCCTGCAACCCTTCCCATCCCCCAAACTGAATAGGCCCTGTTGTTTTCTTTCCTGCCATAAAGCATATTATTTCATGGTGTCTCATTTACGAGAGGTTACCAAAAGAAAGCTAAATTGGGATTTCGTTCAGCTGCTGATGACTCGTTCCTGTTACCCAAGCTCATTTTCAGTGGCATTTCGACACTTTGAAAATGAATTACCTCTACCATTTCTGGCACAAAGAAAAGAAGGTTTAAATTAATTTTCAGCCAGGGATACTATTGGTTCAGGCAACTTCCCTCCCACTGTGTTAACATCAACGTCTTGTCTTGTTAAATGCCGATAAACGAGTGTAGCACTCTAACAAGCCACAAATTGGGTTATTGACGCCTCCGTCAGCTGTTCTCTGCTTCCCAAATCCCCTGCTTTATAGACACACAGTGGTTATACAAAATGGGGGCTCTAAATGGAACCTCAGGATGAGGAGTCCTGTTAGCATTCTGCTCTTTTTTGCTGTGTCTGATTTTCATCTAATAATAAATTGTGTAGACTCGGTTTCTCCACACTCTGGGGTTCATCTGGAGCACAAGTTCGTAGCTTGTCCTCAAGGGGTAGGCAGTCCTCTTCCCAGTCCTCCCCAACTTTCTCAAGGAATGGCCCCACTGGCTGTTGCCTTGGGTAATCCTCACCATATCAGCAGATTGGACCACTGGGGACGAAACTACCAGTAACACTTTAACCTACCCTCTGTATGTGCTGCTGGAACCGGGAGCATCCCAGGATACAGGAGAGTGGGTGATGTCCCACCATGGACGGCCAGCCTGCCAGATGGGAAAATAACTGAATGGCCAGTTACCATTCAACAAGTCCTTTTTACTAGAGGACAAGGCAAGAGAAATCGTCCTTGCATGCGTGCTGGCTAAGTCGCTTCAGTCATGTCCGACTCTTTGTGACCCTATGGGCTGTAGCCCTCCAGGCTCCTCTGTCTGGGATTCTCCAGGCAAGAATACTGGAGTGGGTTGCCATGGGCCCCTCCAGGGGATCCTCCCAACCCAGGGATTGGACCTGCATCTCTTACGTCTCCTACATTAGCAGACAGGTTCTTTACCACTAATGCTACCTGGGAAGCCCCAGAATTGTCCTTAACCCACAACAAAAGAACCTTAGCTGGAAATCAGGAAGAACTGCATGAAAATGAAAATGGCTATGACAATGGCAAATGGCTGGGTTGTGGCACATAGTCAGGGCCACTGGGATCTCCCACTTAACTCCTCCTTGAGATTCCAGGAACACAGTAGACGGCAACCTAGTCACCTGGGATGGGCTCAGATGTCCCCAGAGGCAGGAGCGTGGATCAGACGACTCATCCTTCTGATGTGTAGTTTCCATAGTTCTTCTGGTTTTCAAAATCAAACACTGTATTTCAAGTTCAAATTTCTGAGCTTGCATAGGAAATGTCTTCTCTTCGTAATTTTCCCATGGACATGGCAGTGTTATTAGTGATCAGTAGAATCAACAATAGGAAAGGGATTTGAAAATAATAATGCAGGGTTTTGTTAACAATGGGAGACAACTTTCCTGCCTGAGTGCAAGCCTGTCCCTTTTTGCCACGCAGCTGGGGAAGGCGGTCCATACTCTTCCAGCTCTGCTCAAAGGCAGGGAATGCAATGAGACAGGAAGTGGTGTTTAGTGCAGATGAAGGGGTGTCTGTGTGTGTGTCCATATTGGATGTTGAGGGAACTGGGGGAAGAGCTGAGTAAAGAACAAATTGAGGTACCTTTGTCGTGGCTTCTTTAACAGCTTTCCTTTGCAGGGTCTTTCTTCAGCACTGGAGGGCTCCAGGGACCCTTCTCTTCTCCAGTCTACCCCCACTCTGTAGATGATCTGTTCCTCTGATTTTTAAATCTCTGACAATTTTACGTCATTTTTCTCTCCTTTCAGACTTCTTCCCTGGGGGTTCTGACTGACATCTAATAGAGATGGCGAAGTTCACCTGTCCCCAAACTCCTGATTTCTCCTTTTACGTCTGCCCTCTTGCCATGCACAGAGGAGTCTGGCAGGCTACAGTCCAGGGGATTGCAGGAGTCGGACACGACTTAGCAACTAAACCACCACCACCGCCACTCTTGCGTCTCTCCCGTCTGATGAGGGGCGACCCCATTTTGCCGCACGGTGCTTGCATTCTCTGGCCAAAAACCTTGAGGTCTTCTTCTCTCCCTCTTTCTTTCCTATCCCACAACCAACCCATCATCAGTGACTTTATCTTACCAGTTCTAACCTACGACCAGAATCCAGCACTTCTCAGGACCTCAGCCACTCTATCCTGGTCCTAGTCACCAGTCTTTCAGTGGGTCCCCATTGTACCAGCCCCTCAAGTGTACTCTCAGTAGTAATCAGAGTGATCCTTCAGATTATGTCCCTCCCCTGCCCAAGTCCTCACTCAGGGAAGAGCCCAAGTCCTCACAGTGGCCTCCAAGGCCATATAAAGCCTGGCCTCATCACAGTTGTTCTGGCCTCCTGGCTGTTCCTCAAGTCTGGAGGCACAGTCTTAACCTCCAAGTCCTTTGCAATTGCTGTCCTCTCTGCAAGGAATGCTTTTCCCCTGAGTATAAGGTTCACCCCTCGATTTTCTGAGGCCTTTTCATAAGCCTTCTCAGACTACCTCCTGTAGGGCACTTCACTCTCTCACCCAGAACTGATGCTCACTATACTGTCTTTTTTCTTTTCTTTTCCATGCTTATCAACATTATATTTTGCTTATACTTTGTCTGTCTTCTCCACTAAATGAGAAGACAGACTCAAGCTCCGTGAGAGAATGTTTCCAGTTTTTCTGGCGCAGGTCTGCTTGGTCGTTGCTGCTTCCTGGCATATAATAGAATCGTCATAGCAAAGAATGAAAGAATGAACACATGTCAGAGCCCTCTGAATCCCAGCTGGCACCTCAGGTAAACACAGTGGTAGGATGGAGGGAAAGTCTAAGAGTGGGGATGTGTTCCCTTCCATCACAGCTGTCCCCTCAGTCCAGAATACTCCTCTCTTTCATCACCTAACTCCAACTCATCCTAGAGGGGGTCAACTTAAATATCACTTCTTCAGCCTAGGAAACTAAATTAGGCTCCTCGCTAAATGCTTCTAGAGTTCCATCATTTCTTTTTGCAGCACTCTGCAAGCTCAGAATCTTGTCATAAATTAGTCATAGCTGTTGTTTAAGGTCTGCTCTCCCCACGAGACTGTGAGGACCACCAGGCAGGGACTGCACTCTTCTTTGCTCACTGCTGGGTCCTGGCACACAGCACATGGCTTGGCACACATCTGTGCTCTGTTCGTGACGGTCAGCCTCAAGAGACGTGGAATTTAAAATGTGAAGTTAAAGCTTGAAGACACAATAAGGCCTCCCCATGGTGTCACAGGTAGGATCTCACAAATTGTTATTGAATGTTTAAATTCGAGGTGGATACCTTCCCAGGGAGGGGGCCAGGGCNCTGTTCGTGACGGTCAGCCTCAAGAGACGTGGAATTTAAAATGTGAAGTTAAAGCTTGAAGACACAATAAGGCCTCCCCATGGTGTCACAGGTAGGATCTCACAAATTGTTATTGAATGTTTAAATTCGAGGTGGATACCTTCCCAGGGAGGGGGCCAGGGCCAGGCTTGCCTGAGTTGTGAGAAGTAGCCAAGGTGTCTGTTTGACTCCTTGTCCCTCTGATGGGGCCACTCCTTGGTTCAGTTTGCAAATCCTGCTCTCAAGAGACCCTCCTTTGCTTGTCCACAGTCAGGATCTACAACTGTAGATGAGAACTGCATTGCTTAAGACGTTGACCTTGGCTTTCACATTGTCAGGCAGCCCATTAGGGGTGTTAACTTAGTGGGGAATGATGCATTTTCCACTCAAGTGAAAATACACACAATTTTAGAACCAGAGGAGACTGTTTAATTCTGGGCTCTCGTTTCACAGAAGAGAAAACTGAGGTCAGAGAGTTGAAATGACTTGTCTGAGGTCACACAAATAATTCATGACAGAAAGCAGCTAAAAACCCAGAAATCTGAGTCAGGTGCTCTTCTACTATGCCACAATTGTGCTTTCTCCTCCTCCCTTGAAACAAAACTTCTTTTTTAAAAAAGTTTAATAATAACATCTTAAAAACGAGACCATCCTAAAAAGTAAACTTTTAAACTTTAAGCAAGGACTTCAAAAACATGCTAGTAAACTAAGTACAATGTATTACCTTTACTAATGCTTAACTGTGCATTTTCATCTAACTTGATTTCTTTCCCTTTCCTCTTTTTTTCTTTTTTCCTTTTTTTTTTTTTTTTTGTGTCTGACTCTTTGTGACCCCATGGACTGTAGCCCACCAGGCTCCTCTGTCCATGGAATTCTCTAGGCAAGGATACTGAAGTAGGTTGCCATTCCCTTCTCTAGGGGATCTTCCCGACCTGGGATTGAACACTGGTCTCCCACATTACAAGCAGGTTCTTTACCGTCTGAGCCACCAGGGAAGCCCCTTTCCCCTTAGACTTGAATAGAAGCTTGCTCTCTGCTCACGCTGACTTCTTATTTCTCAGCTTCATTGTTCCACGTCAGCTCCAAGACTGCCATGTCCATGCAAGTTTTCAACTTGAGATATTTCTCAGGCATGAGCAGCTTACTCCTCTGCTGGGCTGATGAAGCACTTGCACGAATCCTGTTCTCTAGTCTGTCTCTTCCTGCTTCCTCCTTCTCCATCTCTCTTTCCTCCCACCCTTTCCCCCTCGCCCCTCCTCCTTCTTTCCCCCCCTCTCTTAATTCTATTGTTCTGCAGAAAACATTTGATTCCCCTTTTCCCCAAAGTTTGCACCAGTAATGCTGGCAATTCGAATATAACCAATAAGCTTTCTTGAACTTACACTTCAAACTTGCTTTAGATGCCAACGACTAACAGTTATTGCTCAGGAGGGTACAAACAATGGGAAACATCCTGTGTGCCTGTTAGGCAGTTACAGTCAGAGTCAGGCCACACAGACTTGGGAGATGAAGATCAGGTCTGTATGTGATACCGTATATGGCCGTTCCACCACTAGCCCCTGCTCTAACCACCAGCATCTCTTGCCTGGATTACTGCAGTAGCCTCCTCACTGGTCCTCCTCCTCTCACCCTTGCCTCCATTCTCTATAGTCTGGTCTCAAAAAGGTAAAGTAATCTATTTAGATGGAAATGTAGTCCTGTCACTCCGCAGCCCGAGCACCAGAATGACTTCCATTCCTCACCCTGATGGACCCCTTTCTCCCTTTGTTAATTCTGATTTCCTTTTCTATTTCTCCTTACTTCTTTTCTCACCCTCTGGGCTCCACCCACACCAGCCTACTTGCTCTCCCTCAAACACACCAGATACCCCAGTTTTAAGGCCTTTCTATTGGCTGTTCCACAGGATAAGTTTTGGTTTGGATTACTCCTTCTTAATGGGGACTGATTAGCATGGACCCCTGTAATAAGCCAGCTGTCTCTGCCCTGTTCTCCCCATCCCCTTATTCTGCCCTACTTGCTCTGTTCATTCAAAGCAAACACCACCTTCTAATGTTCTATGCATATGTGCGTGCTTAGTCACTCAGATGTGTCTGACTTTTTGCGACCCCATGGTTGTGACCGCTATAGCCTGGCAGGCTCTTCTATTCATGGGATTCTCCAGGCAAGAATACTGGAGTGGGTAGCCAGGAGATCTCCCCAGCCCAGGGATTGAACCTGCGTCTCCTGCACTGCAGGTAGATTCTTTACCCTCTGGGCCACCAGGGGAGCCCTCTAACATTCTATGCTGCTGCGAAGTTGTTTCAGTTGTGTCCAACTCTGTGCAACCCCATAGACGGCAGCCCACCAGGCTCCCCCTTCCCTGGGATTCTCCAGGCAAGAACACTGGAGTGGGATGCCATACTATCTATTTGTGGCACTTATTGTTCACTATCTTCCCAGCTAGGAGGTCAGCTCTCTGAGGGTGAAAAGTGAAAGAGAAAGTCACTCTGTTGTGTCGGACTCTTCGCAACCCCATGGACTATACTGTCCATGGAATTCTCCAGACCAGAATACTGGAATCCCTGGTATTCTGTTCCAGGTAGCTGTTCCCTTTTCCTAACTCAGGGATTGAACCCAGGTTTCCCGCATTGCAGGTGGATTCTTTACCAGCTGAGCTACCAGGGAAGCCCAAGAATATTGGAGCGGGTAGCCTATCCCTTCTCTAGGGAATCTTCCTGACCCAGGAATCGAACCAGGGTCTCCTGCATTGCAGGCTAATTCTTTACCAGCTAAGCTACTAGGGAAACCTGTTCTCTGAGGGTAGTGATCTCTTTTGTTCCCTTTAACAGTGCCTGGCCCAGGTACCCAGGAAACACCTGTTGAACAGAATTGTTCATTTGCTGAGATACTACTAGTAGTTAGTAGCCAGCACCTTCTGAGAGCTTACTCTATGCTAGACATTGTTCTACAGCGTTGTGAATGTAACCCATTTAATAGTAAGTGCTAAGCTGTGACTGGTTTGATCCCCTCTAAGCTGGGAAATGCTACTTTCTGGGTTTGCAAGTGCTTCTCAAGCAGGTACAACTTGGTCCTTGTCCAGGTGAGAAGGGGAGGGACAAAATGGAGATAGGAGGTGCATGCAGTTGGAGGCCATGATTGAGCACACCATTTTCAGAAATAGTATGACTTATAGAAATAAGCTTTAAAATAGTCTTTTCTGCTAGCTGGGTTAGAAGGGCAGGAATAAACAAGCAGAATAAGAAAAAATGGCAGGTGGCTTAAATGAAAAAGAGGTTTCCAGAGGCAGCATTCAAACCACAGGTAAACAGAAGCCCAAAGGTCAAGAGGACTGGCAAGATGAAACTGATTTTTTTTTTGTGAGTGTGATGCTTAGAGTTAAGAAAATTGAAGCTTATATTAGAATATGACTTTTAAAGATATATATGGAATCTGAGCTCACCGAGCCTCTCAAGTCTATGGGTCCAAGTGTGCTCTCTTTCAAGCAATACTCAGGTCTCTCAGGATCACTGGGGGACCTCAGCCCCCTCTGTGTCCTATTGCCTGGTATTGCTGGAGACTCTCAGAGTTGCTGGCTTTTCCCTTGAGTGGAGCAGGGAGGGGAGAGATCTCACACACTTGCTATTAATTTGGTCACCCAGGTACTACTGTTCCCCTAGACCAGCGCCTTACAGAGGTGGCTATTGAGCAATGGAAATGTAATCGATTCCAACTGAGGTGCACTGAGCACAAAACGCACACTAAATTTCAAAGACTAAGTATCCAAAATGTAAACTATTTCAGTAATAGATTTCTCATACAGATTACATGTTGAAATGGTCATATATTGGAGATACTGAGTTAACTATGACTAACTTGTATATTAATTGTAAATTAATTTGATCTAAGTTGGTTTTTCATTATTGTTTGTTTCATTTTTTTAAATGTGGCTTCTAGAAAGCGGGAAGTTATCTCTGTGGTTCACACTCACAGCTGGCATTGCGTTTCTACTGGACAGTGTTGCCCTGGATGTGGCCATTCCTTCTGGGGTCTGCCGGGCCAGTGCACACATGTGCCCATCTCCATAATGTTGAATGTCACTGTCACTTCTGCTGGGCAGGATCTCAACTCTGCTGGTAGATCCTGTAAACATCTACCAGGTGGGACCACCAACACTGCGGTGCTCCCAATCTCCACCCTGCCACCCACCACCAACTTGAGTCCTCAAGGTCTTACAGTGGCCCAGTGCCCTGTGACAAAGTGGGAGAGTGTCTCTTCTCTTCTTGTGCGTTTCTGTCCAAAGGCCCCACCTCAAAGAAAGCTGCTTGTACTCTGATATCGCAGAGAGCACTGAAAGCTTTTTCTTTTTTTATTTCTGCTGTCTCGGCAGGAAAACATGGAGGAGTGCCAGGATCAGATTTTTACTTTGTTTTGTTTTCTATACAATATTTCCTTTTTGTTTTGTTTTATTTTTTACCTTTAAAATCTGCTTATTGAGGTATAATTTTCACACAATAAATGTAATCATTTTAAGTATAGAGTTCAGTGGGTCTTGACAAATGACAAACCTATGTGATACTCCCCTAATTATGATATAGAATTTCTCCATCACTCCAAAAAGTTCCCTTGTGCCAGGAGCAGATTAGAGGGCTAGCTGAAAAGCTGGATTCAGAAATGTACCTTCTTATAATGTTGTCAGGTATTACTTGTCAGGCCTAGGTCTCCCTTCCTGGGGGGAGGATTCTCCCAAGAGACTCATTTCATCCTCATTTGTTTAGGGCAGGTGATTTCACCAGTTCCCCAGACTCAAATCTGGGCCCAGCACAAGCCCCCACAGCATTCAGACTGAGGTCACTGCAACATCCAGTCTTGTGTTTTGTTTGTTTGTTTGTTTTGTTTAGTGAAATATAAAGTGAGATGTGAGAGTTGGATCATAAGGAAGGCTGCATGCTGAAGAATTGATGCTTTCGAACAGTGGTGTTGAAGACTCTTGAGAGTCCCTTGGACAGCAAGGAGATCAAACTAGTCATCCTAAAGGAAATCAACCCTGAATATTCATAGGAAGGACTGATACTGAAGCTGAAGCGCCAATACTTTGGCCACCTGATGTAAAGAGCCAACTCAATGGGAAAGACCCTGATGCTGGGAAAGACTGAAGGCAGGAGGAGAAGGGGTGGTAGACAGTGAGATGGTTGGATGGTATTACTGACTCAGTGGACATGAGTTCTAGCAAAATCCAGGAGATAGTGAAGGACAGGGAAACCTCGTATGCTGTGTCCATGAGGTCACAAAGAGTCAAATACAACTGAGTGACTTAACAACAACAAAGTGACTTCACCACATTGGTCAACCTAAGGAGGCTTCAAAGAAAAGTCGTTGCTGTTTTCTTAGTGCGTGTGTGCTCAGTCATGTCTGACTCTTTGGGACCCCCAGGACTGTAGCCCACCAGGCTCCTCTGTCAATGGAATTTTCCAGGCAAGAATACTGGAGTGGGTTGCCAGGCTCTGCTCCAGGGGATCTTCCCAACTCAGGGATGGAACCTGAGTCTCCTGCACTGGCAGGCAGATTCTTTACCACTGTGCCACCTGGAAAGCCCTCTTGGAAAGCACAGAGCCATAAACCAGAGGTGGAAATCTAATCCAGCTAAGGACAACTTGCTTACAGTCAGCTGTTAGGGCCAAGAAAGAACATGACTTTCCACATCATTTTTCTGTCCCGGTGCCATTTGGACTACTTTATGTTGAGTCTAATGAAGTTTGATGAGGGTAAAGAGGAAGGGGCCTGCGTGGGATGACATGTCAGTTCAAATGAATCTCAGTATTGAGGCGATCACCTTGTTTCACTCCCAACAGTGTTTCCAGAGGAGAGGGCTGTGGGGTCTGCGTTAAGGACTGGAGAAGGGTCTCCTGTGGCTTGAATCCGAATCACCTCTTTGAAACAATGCAAGTTACTGAGAGGTTCCTCCGAAGACTCTGTTGCATTGACTTAAACCCACATATAAGATTTTTAGGAAAGTAAGTCTCTTGCCCTTGCCATCTCAGCCTGCCCACCCCACCCCCACTTCCCACATAGCCTTCAGGCTGGGTTTGGGGGGTTTCATTAATGCACCCAGAGACAGTCATCTCTTTCCAGAGGCAGATCCTCCCCTCTGCAGGCAGTGTGGCTCCAGACAGGAATGTGGGGAGGGCTGTGCTTCCTCTGCAAGAGAAGGTACCTCCATCAGCTGCTCTGCTCTGCTCCTCAGCACCTTGCCAGCCTGTATGACTGAGCACTGGATATGCTTGTTCACCAGCAACCTTGTCAGATGTTCCCAGGAAAAGCCATGGCTGAAGCAAGTGAAAAATATAAATATTTTGTCATTTTGTTCTGCTTTGCAGAGCCTAGGATCCCAAGGGACCTGCCAATGGCTTCAAGTTAAGCCCTTCCTCTTCCATTCTCTCCCTATTAACTCCTCCTCCCCCCACCTCCACTGTGTGCCCTTCATTAGAGGCCAGGAGAGAGAATGCACTGATGGTCAGTATCAGGGCTCCTGCAACCACTGCAGCAGGTTTTTACCCAACTTTCAGGCATTTTTCTCCAGAGAGAGCTCTCTTGTCTAGACTCCATCCAGTGTGAGAGGCCAAGATGGTGTCGAGGTCACACTGTTGAACAGGAGCCATCCATCATTATATTTTGGCTTCTGGTCTTGTAATTGCCAATAGGGGTGTGTGGAATGGGTTGAAGTCTAGAATCAGATTCACCCACTGAATGGGGAAGACCTAGAAGGAACGAAATCAGAGCATCAAGTTTCCATCAAGTAGGTTGGATGTTGGTGTCTACCGGAAGGTAAAGTTAGCTTAAGCAAGCTGGGTCTGATGTGTCTCACCTCCTATCACATCTGCACATCTTGTCCTGGATGGAGTTTCAGGCTCAAAGCATAACACCCTGGGAGACAGAACTAAGTTTTCACGGACGAGGCTGAGTGGACACAGCTAGTGGAACCTGAACTAAAGTCCAGGCATCAGCATCTGCCCCTGCCCATGGACAGAACTAAGTTTTCACGAATGAGGCTGAGTGGACTCAGCCAGTGGAACCTGAACTAAAGTCCAGGCATCAGCATCTACCCCTGCCCATGCCTGGCCCCTGTGCAGTGCTTGGAAGGAATGTGTTCACTGCATGCTTCATGGCCCACTGATGGGACCAGTGTTGGGAGCAAGAAGGCAAGTGACCTGCTCTTTTCTGTGGTGACAGTAGGGCCTGGGGAAGGAGGCACGAAAAAGTTAGGCTGAGAAGAAGTGAGAAGCAGTAACCTGAGTGTTTGGGCACTCTGCTTACTTTTTGGTCACTTTCCTGGGCGGCCCTGTAGACATTGTCACATTTTGCCAAAGAGGCAATGAGCATCTCCTAAACCTGGGCAGATGATGAACCTCCTCTCTCTCTCACTTGTGATTTCTGGGTTTCCTGCTGCACACAGGAGGGAGATGCTCTTTACAAAGTATAGCCTCCCTGCCTTCCGGCTGTAGGTCAAATTCTTGGTGGGGCTTCAGTGTTAGGCACTCAAGAAACTGCAACAGAGCAGGCTGGAGGTGGAAAAACACCACAGCTGAATACATTCTGAAGGACAGTGAAAAAAGACCTTGGCCCCAAATCAGATTGTTCCTGATCTAAAATTAAAAGCGACTTAAGCCTTAACATTCGAGAAGAGCGGCAGATAATGGTTGCCAGGGTGGGGAGAGAGATTGCTTTTCTTTTCACTTCGTGGCTGGGAGCAGACCTTTCCAAGATTTCTCTGGACAGGATTTATTTACTGTCTTTAAAAAAAACTTTGCACTTTGCATGAAGATTTGCAAATGCCAGGCACACGGCATGCCGGGTGCCCAGCCAAACCTCTTGTGGTTAGCCTTGAAATGAGATCATTTCACAGTAAGAAGGAGGTCAGGTTGCAAAGAGGGGAACTCATTTGGCTGCATCAATATGTAGGCTGCAGCAAAACCACAGAACAAAATGTTGTTGCCCTGCCACAGCTGCAAACCTTAGACACACACCCAAACTCCTAAAGTACCTACTCTCATCTCTTGCAAGACCCTCCTATAGGCTTTTTGCACCTTGCCAGCCTCTTTCTAGAATGATATGATTAGAATTCCATTTTTGCAAGGCGAGTGAATCATAGAAACTTCCCAATATATCTAATATATTTTTCTGACTTCAGAATATATGCATAAGAGAGGGTCACACCTACCTCTCCTAAATTATCCTTTATTTGGCCAACCAATGTAAAAAAGTGAGGGATTTTCCTTTGCCAACCAAACTATCAGAAGAGCCTTGTCCACCCCTACTTCCCAATTTGATTCAATCAGGAGTTATTGAGTACCTACCCTGTGTCCAGGGCAGAGCCAAGTGACCCAAGGGGTGCAAAAGCACATTTGGCCAGTTCTCTGACCTAAATGCATTTGGATACTTGTTGGAGAGACAAACAGATATGACACAATTACAGAGCAATATAAGATTACTCATGAAAATGAGGGGGAATCTGACTGAGCAAGTGCCCCAGTGGGGCATGAGGTGGCTGAGATTGGGAAAGGGCTCTGTGGGCCCCGGTTGTTGAGGAGACTCAGTGAAGAGGCAGGATTTGGGGAGGGATCATTTCCTTTCCATCTCCAGTTACACTGATTTCTATTTTGTCTCTGATGAAATTCTACCAATCATCATGCCCGTGGAATAACACCATCAAACTTTGGGCTTCCCAGGTATACCAGAAGGCTCTGCAGGTACAGATTATAATGCTTAAGCTCTTGGTCCCTCATAAGGCAAAGTCACTGAGGTCTACTCTTGCAGAGGCCAGAGAACTAAACCTAGAACCACACTGGGTAAAGGGGCTTAATTGGGCATCTGACGCTCAGGGATTAGGTGTCAGATGATACTTAACTTGGAGTAATATACTAAGTTCTCTGAACCTCACTTTCTCAACTGTCATGTGGTGATAACAATAGCACATATTTTCTAGGGCTGTTGTGAAGATTAAACATAGTATTCTACATGCATGAGTAAAATGCGTATCTAATACACAGAAGGTGCTCAATAGTTACACACTCTTGTTATTCCTTTTCCCTTTGAGATTCCAAAACATGAATCCTTTTAGAAACAGAGTGTCCTAGAGTTCAACATATAACTAATAATAAATAAAAAGGATATCAGGGCTTATAGACAGTACATACCTACTGATGGTCATCTCAGACCAGTTGGCTTCCTTATTCATGTGAATTTTGCCGAAGGGATCAATTTCTGGCTCTTTCTCTAGAGAGGATAGAGGTACACTACCCCCTTTGCTCATTCACCCCCTCTTTGTCAATTCTAGCCTTCTAATGGAAAGGGCACTTGAAATAACCACAAAGTATATTCCCCTTCCTTTTGTTTGTTTGTTTGTTTGTTTAGAAGCAAAAGAGAAGACACAAGCTTGGAGCACATTTCATATCCATAAAAGACAAATTAATTATCCCCAAGCAGAAGCTGACCTTTAGCTGGCCCCAGTGCCAATGCCTCAGCCAGAGCTGCACCTGCTTTGAAATGACAATATCCACTTGCTAAATACTAATAATTAGTCACCAAAGCAGGCTGAAGAATGCAGAGCAAAGTGAACCTGCAATTACTGTACTCGCATGCATCCCTTGAGCCCTCGGAGGGCCAATTACCCCAGCACATTACCATAATTGGACTGACATGTTCACAGCATCCTCCATTCTTTGAAAGTGTCACTGTGTCCCTTTCCTGCCCCTCACACCCGCCAGCCTGAGGACCGTCTGCACCGTGCCCTATGGATAAGGCTGGCTTAAGATGTCATCCTCGGAGGGTGCACAGGGCTCACCAGATGGTCTGTGTGCAAGCCAGGCATATACACAGAGGATACCAGGATGAGGTTCACGGTGGCCTCCACCCCCAACTCATCCATCCCTCAGCTCCACTTCTACATCTTATGGAAAGAAAGCAAGACGCCAGTGGCTCCACGGACCAACAGAGAAACGGTCCATTTCTCCCCTTGGAGTTCCGTATCTTCCTGGGGTCACCTATACCACTTACACTCCACCCAGCCTTGACCTGCACCTCAGGAAACTGAGGTGGGTGGCCTGACTACAGGGGCCCAGGTTGCTCAAGAAAGGATGCTCCTACACTCACAGCAAAAAGCAAAGACAGCTATCCACAGGGCCAAAAGTGAGGAGTGGGTGGCCTTTGGCTCCGAAGGGGCAGGTCAAGAGCTTGGACAAGGGCTGGTTGCGGCAACAGGGGCTCAGCCTTCAGGCTGCCCTGAGGGAACTTGGAGCTGGTGGCAGGCACTCCCCCTCCAGCGGCCTTCATCCTGGCCCCTGCTGCCTCGACACCATTTTATGAGGTGATCAGTGTCGTATTGATCGGGAGAAGGCTGCTGAGCACTGGCACTGCTTTGTGTTGGCAAGAAAGCAAGTTTTCACTGCTGACCTTTCCAAAGCAAAAATCAGTTTTTAAATATTTTTTATTGGTGCCTTCTTATCCCTCCTTTCCATCTGATTTCTTTCCCAATTGGGCTGTAAGAGACTTTTTCTCACAAGTCGCTGCAAACTTCCAAGGGAAGAAGATTCGATTTCTGGCTGTGTTCCCGTTTTCCTGGGAGCTCAGCCACTGGGGCTGTGTCTGAAGCTCTCCTGCCCAAGAGGGAGAGCTCTAGCAACGAAGGGGCTGAGCTTCCCAGGTGGTGCTAGTGGTAAATAACCTGCTTGCCAAAGCAAGAGATGAGGGTTCGATCCCTAGGTTGGGAAGATCCNTCGATTTCTGGCTGTGTTCCCGTTTTCCTGGGAGCTCAGCCACTGGGGCTGTGTCTGAAGCTCTCCTGCCCAAGAGGGAGAGCTCTAGCAACGAAGGGGCTGAGCTTCCCAGGTGGTGCTAGTGGTAAATAACCTGCTTGCCAAAGCAAGAGATGAGGGTTCGATCCCTAGGTTGGGAAGATCCCCTGGAGGAGGGCATGGCAACCCACTCCAGTATTCTAGCCTGGAGAATCCCATGGACAGAGGAACCTGGTGGGCTACAGTTCATAGGGTCACAAAGAGTCAGACATGATTGAAAAGACTTGGCACACGTGCACAGCACACACAAGGAAGGGGCTAGGTATGGAGGTGGAGTACAATATTAGCTTAAGGAGGGAGCTGAACTGAGAAGAGAAACGTGCCTGGACTAGGAAGAGAAGTGTGATGGGAAGGAACCTGGCATCTACCATCCTGCCCAGGGCCTCTGTGCTACACAGACTCAGGGGAGCATCATTTGCACTGCTTTGGGTATGAATGGTGCCTTCTGGAAGTCCATAGAACACATGGCAAATGGTGTCCCAGAGTTGAACAACGGGGTGGCCCTCATTACCATCACACACACACACACACACACACACACACACACCATGCCTAGCTTTCTCCTGGAATTGCTCTGGACCTTACGGGCCCCAGGCTCTCTGCAGTTCATGCATGAAATGGTCCACAGGGACAACTTCTGCTCTAATAAGCACCACGACATACCCTTTCCAACCCCATCGAAAGCACATAGGCAGTGTGCTCCCTGGTTACCTCAGCCATCACCACCCTGCTCCCGGGTTAGGCCAGGGTCCTAGAGTGAGGGTGTATTGGTGGATACTCCACAGTGGATGTTGCTTTGTTATACTAGTGAGTATTGGTACGTTACTATCCTCTGTAGGGGGTAATACTTCTTTGGTGGATGGATTGGATCAGTGTTCAATCTTCTGAACTCTAAAATGCCATGAAAGAAAAAAGGGGAATTTATTCTTGACTCCTCAGATGTCTTGTCTTTGCTGTTTGCAGTAGTCACACGTAGGGACTCAAACAGAAAGCCACACATCTAGACTCAAAATAAGACAAAAATAGCCACCAACACAGAAAGCCATGCAATACTCATTGGTGCACACACATTTCCAAGGACTTGCAGCTCCTGTGCACAGACGCACCGATGGCACAGACTCGTGCAGTACCAGAAAGCACACATTTAATCACCCCAAACACATTCATATGTGAAGCAACATATACACTCCAAAAGGTAGCTACAGGGGCCCATCCGTATGGGCAGTGTTTGGTGCTGTAGATGTGACCTGGAATGTGCCAGAATTAAGTCTATTCCTTAATTTTAGGACCGCAGCCCTGGGACCAAGCTCTGTGGTAGGCATTTCTGCCTGGGTGGCCGACCCGTTTACTGCTTGAAATAACACATGGCCAGTTGAATGCTTTGGTGGGTGATTTACGGACTTTGCCTGCCTCCCCACAGGGCCCCTGCTCCTATCTGCCCATCACGTTCCCTGGAAGAGGTCAAGAGTTTCAGTATCTCCCTGTGAACAGCTGCACGCAGCTGTGAGCTCCGGAGGCAAGGCATTGCAGACAGTGTTTTCTGGGTTTCTCAGAAAGGAGTTAGGCCCAGGTGCTCTGACTCTGCTCTCAGATAAGGAAAGTAGAGTCCAGATTCTGGCTGCAGAAGGTAATTCTTTACAGCCCAGGGGAGAGGTGATTAGGACTGAGGCATCAAGACTGGAGGGGAAAAGATAGCCCAGGTGTCTCCACGTGGGATCTGATGTCTCTGAGCCCAGCTGCTTTGCCTCCCGTTTCTCCCTGTGTCAGTCTCAGCAGCATTAGACCCTTAAGGTGGCTCCCAGCGAGCCCCCAGAGGGCGATCCTGATGTGAGCAGCTCCGGCTGAAGCTGGGGTCAGTGTGGCCTCAGTCACGTGTGAGTGAGGGAGAAAAGGAGACTGAGGGGAGAGAGAGAGGTCCCATCGCTGTTACAATTTACACCTCCCAGAGTATTTGTGGTTAGGTATCAGTTGTTTAGTCTGAAGTGAAGTGAAACTCGACTTCAGAATGGTGGTAACACTCTGGGCAGGAGGGAGGGACAGGGAGAAGACTCCCAGAAAGCAGCAGACCCCACTGGAGCCTCAGGAATCCATCCCAGGTCAGAGAATGTGAGCACTCCCCCCCCACCTCCCCACTGCCTCCACCATACTGAAGGACTGCTTTACAGAGACAAATGGTCCCCATTAATTCCATCAGGTAATAAGCCAGTTGTTGCCATCATTAATTATACTAATTAGAACAAACTGGCCTTTGAGGCTGGTGCACACTTTCAAGCCACTCCCTCTTTCAAGTCACTTCACTCTTTCTCTGCCTGGGATGACTGCTGGTCTACATAGATCCTTGAGATGCTGTGGGAAGAAACCACAGGATCAGGCCAGGCAACTAACTCGAAGCATTCATTTTCTCCCTCATCCATTCACTACTTCATTCAATGGACAAGCAGTGAGCATCTAAGTGCCCTGGGTGCTGGGGACATAGAAATAAGACCTAGGATTTGTCATCCAATCCAAGAGACAGACGAGGAAACAACCAACACAAACTGCTGAGTAGACTCTTAATGCTGACGTAGTTCACAATTCAGGAAGCATCTTCACAAAGCTCATCTCATTCAGTCTTCAAACCATGGGAGGAAGGTGCCAACATCTCTTGCCCATGTTGCAGGTAAGAAAACCAAGGTTGAGGACCATCATGTGGTTTGATGCCAAGGAGAGCAGGGCTGGGACTTGAATTGATGTTTTCAATTCCAGATTCTCCTCCTTTACACAACAGAAGCGTCTGTAGCTAATTCCAGCTGGTAGTTTCAAAGATGGCAATGGCACCCCACTCCAGTACTTTTGCCTGGAAAATCCCATGGACGGAGGAACCTGGTGGGCCGCAGCCCATGGGGTGGCTAAGAGTCGGACACAACTGAGCGACTTCACTTTCACTTCTCACTTTATGCATTGGGGAAAGAAATGGCAACCCACTCCAGTGTTCTTGCCTGGAGAATCCCAGGGACGGGGGAGCCTGGTGGGCTACTGTCTATGGGGTCGCAGAGAGTAGGACACGACTGAAGCGACTTAGCAGCAGCAGCAGCAGCAGTTTCAAAGAAGGCCTCTGCAAGGGGTGGGGGTGGGGGTGGGTTTCACTTGAATTGAGCTTTAGTAGACGAGTGGGTTGAATTGGTGGACAAGTAAAAAAGGCATTTCAGGATGAAGGGATGGTGTTAACCAGCGCTGGATGGAAGACGCACAGAATAGTACACAACAGGCCTTGTCTGGCAAGCTATGTTGCAGGTATGCAGAGCAACTCGTTGGTGAGGCAGAAGGGAGGTACATTCAAAACACCCTAAAATTTTAAAAGGCAAAAGAAATGATTCTGGGCTACATCTTTGAGGCCGAATGGAAAATCAGGTTGGCTTTAGAAAAGGCCAGAGGAGAGTTTATCTCTGCATCTGTCATGCTGTCAGGACTGCCACCAACAGGGGAGATTTCATTGTTCAGATCTTTTTCCATCATCCACTTCATCATTCTGCACTCTGTTTTCCCATAAGCTAAACATGCCTGCCTCTGTCTAAACACTTGGTTCCAGACCTAGGCTCTCTGCTGAGTGATCTGTCTTCTCCACCTCCCCTGTGCTGGGTTTTGGCCCAGCTCCGACTCTGTCTGTTCCGGCCTCTGCCAGCATGGCCCTCGTCACCCCTTGGTACAGAAAGACCTCTGGCCTTGCTCAACTGAGGAGGGTGGAGGGAGGGAAGACAGAGAGACAGAGACAGAGGCGGGGTGTGTGCACAGCCTAACATTCACTGTTTCAAGAAGCAGCTCTTCTACGCGATTGTTGCCCAGACTTCTCTCCTTATCCCCCAGCACCTTCATGGCCTCCTGGCTGTTTGGGAGAGCTGGACACTGAGCTGTCTGCCCCTCTGCAGCGTCACCCACACTGCGTCTCACTCAGAGACCAGAGCACATAGAAGGCTCAGGACGTGGTTACCGAGTAAATCAGGATTTCGGACACCAGTCTGTTTCACAGGGCAGGCTGTGTGACACACGCAGGCGAACTGGGTCTCGAAGACCCCGAGCCAGAGTACTCATATTAAACGGTGCCTCAGAGCCTCCAGGGGTCACTTCTTCTCACCCTCAGCCACCACCCCTACCAGATGCCCGTCTGCTTAATTACAATTCATGAGGTTCTCGCCTATTAATGAAGCCTAATTAATCCAGTCACACCACCCTCCGATGCCACAGGCAGGCAGAGCCCGTCGGCCACCTCCGCAGCAGCCGTGAGCAGAAAGAGGTTAAGAGAGACCAAGCCTCAGATCTGGGCTCTCCCCACCAGAGGGACGTGGAAGCAGCTTCCCTTCGGAGCCTCACAGAGCCTGGAACGCCAGCCTGGTGCTTGGGGCTGACCCCGCCCCTGCACTCACTGCTTCCTCTTATCGTGCCCTATTCCTTCTGCAGGGAACTGGAAGCTTCTCTGAGAACAGGGTTGTGCTTATTGGCTTTGTAACCATCTAGCTCTCCCTCTCCCTCCTTCCCCTCCCATCCCTGCCCTCCAGTTCAGCTTTAGGATGGGTTTTGCGTGCCTGCACGTGTGCAGGTGTGGCTGGGGGCTGCTGGGGGTGAGGTGGCCTGGGGAATCCCACTTCTGCGCATGTGCTTAGGGTAGGAGCAGGGTTGGGTGGTGGAGAGAGAACCCGCCTTGAAGCTGGTGGATCTCTACCGTAGGACCAGGCTCCCCAGTCCCTACAGTGTGACGTTGGACAAGTTCCTTAACTGTTCTGTGCCTGCCTCTATGTTGTCCTTTGTAAAGTAAGGACAGCAGCATCTGTATTGTATGTTACTGTGAAGATTAAATAAAGTAATATTAAAAAAAAATCTTGTTGAATATATATATAGAGAAAAGTCTCCTGTCTTAAGTATTCAGTTGAATACATTCTCTACATTGAACCCAATTCCGCAAACAGCATCCAAAGTAAGGAACAAACAATACCAGAATCCCAGAGATCTTTCCTGGGCTCTCTATAAGAAAAGAACCGTTGATGAAGGGTTTTTAGAAAGTATTGTCACACGTGTCGTAGGTATTTCATGATTACTGCTAATGTTATCCTTCACTCGTTTCTAAGCACCTTGACTCTACCACCACCATCTCAACCCCCATCCACGAAGCCCCAGCATCCCAGTAATACTATCTACTACCTTTGCATGTACCTGCCCCTCCAGCAAAGTTGGGACTGTAGGACTGAGTGCTGCAGACGAGTGGAGTGAAACCCAGCTCTCTGCCCAGGGACCAGGCCTTCTGGTAGTTTTTCAGTGCTCTGGGGGAGTGACTTACAGAATTCTGGAACTGAAAGAAGCCAGGAGGTTATCACATCTGAGCTTCTGATGTGTGAGTGATATCCTGGTTTTGCAACACAGGCCAGGAGCTTCAGCCTGATCTATGAATTGTCTTGGGATATACCTTGAATCATCAAATGTTAGAGCTTGGAAAGCATCCTAGGAATCATTTAGCAATCCAGACCCTCGTTTGAAAGACGAAAAACCTGAGGCACGGAGAGGGAAGAGACTTGCCCCAAATCTCACAGCCAGGTGGTGAGAGAGAAAACAAGAGAAGCCAGGTCTCTGGACCCTATTCTTGTGTTCCTCCCACTTCATTCTGACTGCACGGCCCTGGAGCAGGTCACGTGGGGGAGACAGCAGATGCCCCAAGGTTGCACGTGGCCCATTTCCCTTGTTGGACAGAGAGATTTACAGCAGGAGCAGATTTAGCAGTGCAGCGGGGGTAAGAGTTGGAGGGGGTATTTGTCACTCTCCAGCACCACACACAGTGAAAGGGGGAACCCCTTCTGTCAGTCACTTTCTAATTACCCAGAGGCTGGTGATGAACGGGCTATGATTCGAAGGGTCTTCCAGACAGAATGGTGATTCCTAGCAGCCAGCTCACGTGGTGGCAATGGGAACAGGTTCTGTGGGGACCCAGATAACCGGGCCAATTCTTCCTGCTGGGCCTGGCTGGTTCACTGGGCTCTGAAGAGAAGGGACAGCTCCTGATCACATCGAGCAGAATAGTGGGTAATGTGAGGGGTTCTCCAGTTTCTCCATCTTTGAAGAGTAGTAAACCAGAAAGGGACTTCTTAGGCCTGAAATTGCACCAGGAAAGTCCCGTCATTCTTTTGGATTTAGAGAGGTTTCTTTTTTTTTTGCTTTTGAGGGGCTTTGGAAAAGGGAAGACTCTCCTTGGGCGAGAGTCCCAGCACGATGAGTGTGTTCTAAAGTGAGAGAGAGTTGGTACTAATATAAGAAAGGACTTCCTCCTGTGAGAGCTACCCAGGAACGGGTGGCTCCTGTGGGAGAGAGTGAACCCCATCACCAGAGGTGCTCATACACAGGCTCCTCAAAGGTGTTGAAGAGGGACAAGCAATCAACCTTTGCATAAACGATCCATCTTCTGTACCTTCAAGTTCTCCTGTGGTTGGGATCCCAAGTCCATGAGCCATTGAGCTAACCCAGGTGTGCACACACACACACACATTCACACAGGCACATGCAGGATCTTGGGGCTGATGGAACTTCAGTGGCCAGGGGCATTGCACACCACCCAGCAGGGGTATGTCCTTCACCACCCTGCACCATCTCCATCTACTTCCATCTGCCCAACTGGGCCCCACTCCGGGTGGGGCCACTTACACAGCAGGTGTTCAGGTGTGTGCTGACCTCATGACCTTGGATAACCCGCTGAACCTTGGTTTCTTCATCCATAAAAATGGAGGAAAGTATCACCTACCTTCAGATCCCAAGGGTAGACTGAGATGTCTGAACCCACCTGGCACTTAGTGAACACTCGAGACCAAAGTCTCTCCTTCTGTCCTCCCTTCCTTCCCATGGTCGCCCTTTTCCTTCCTTCTGGAGCCCATTTCTCAACTTGTCACTGTGCTTTTCGTTGTTGCTTGCCTATTTATCATCTGACATCCCCGCTTGACCGTGAGCTCCCAGAAGGCTATGTTGTCCTTACTGGCTTCGCATAATGAGTATTAGATACGTATGAATTGAATAAACTAATGAACCAGGCTCCCAAACTTCAGGAAGTTCATCACTACTGAGGCTGCCCTGTTGGCTGCTGGACTAGTCTTCCCACCAAAAAGCTGTACTTTGAAGCAAAAAAAAAAAATTCTTCCACCCAGTCTCTTCTTTTTAGACCCCTGCTCTGGCCACTCCAGTCCTTCTTCCAGAACCCAGAGTACTAATCCACACAAAAGAGCCCTTCTGATGTTTGATAGTTATCTTAGTTCTCCTGTGTCTTTTTTCCTCTGAGCAAATGTTAGGCTCCTCACTACCATCCCCTCTACCACCCAACTCTACCTCTGCCCTCCCTTGCCACTCATTTCTAGAGCTTTAACCAGCAGGTGCCCACAGGCTTCTCCTGACTGCATGTGGTCATTGCCAAGGGCTTATTCATTTCTTAAAAATAGCCTGGGCTTTGGCATTACATCAATCTGTCCTCTCCCTCTCGCAAAAAAAAAAAAGCCACTAAGGGCAGTCTATTGATGACCCTGATGCCCATATATCTCTATATTCAAAAGAATTTTCTGTTTGACCTTTCAAGCAGAAAGGTCATATCTGTGATCATGTTTGGAAAACTGTAAAGCCCTGTGCAAATGGAAAAGGTTTATCTCAACTTTCAGGCTGACATTTGCAGCCTTTGAGACATACTAGGGGGGTGTGAGTTTTAGCTCAGCTGAAGGAAGTTCTAAATACAACCTCTGAATCAGGGAAGACTGCCTGCAGGAGGAGACAGTAACTGAGGGCAGACTGCCTGGTCTGAAATGTGCTATTTGAATTTCACAATAGCTAATAGAGTCCTATGTTTGGAAAAACTTTTGCTTCATGCCAAGTGGTTGTAATTCACTTATTGCACAATAAATCCCACTGAAATGCCTCACGAATTAAAACAGGGATGATATTTCTGCCTTTTCTATGTATGTGAATTCAGTAATAACTGTAATTATTATAAAGTTGTAATAAAACATGATGTGTTACGCTGTTAATTCAATTGCAATAAGGATGAAGTATGAGGACGCCCTCATCATTTTTTCCCCTTAATTATGGAACAATTCCCCAGGCTGAAATGCAGGAGAAAGAAGCTTCATTTTGCCTTGGTGGGGCATCTTTCTCAGTGACTTTACCTGATGTAGATGGTCCTAGCCTGATACTCTGATGCGTTCGGGAGAGTGAGCAGGTCTGAGCAAAGTCACTTCCACCACTCTCATGGATTAAGTTGGAGGTCTAGTGGGGAGATGAATCCCCCTCCTTTATCCATACTTACCCCATCTGCCCTTTGGAACCACCAGTCCTTTGCCTCCTTGGCCACAGTTGATTGGGCTAGAGGTGGACATATGAACCCAAGGGGCCAAATATTAGGACTGAGACAGAAGGAATTAGTTTTGGGTTCTGAAAATGGAGGATCCTGTAAGGTCAGAACTGCAGCAACCACTTTCTGCTATGGCAGTACTGAAGCAGAGTGTGCCTGGCTGCAGAGAGAAGAGACCTCAGCCATCCCAAAAGTCTCCAGAACAACCCTGAGGGTTGATTCTACAGGTCCCAGTACCCTTCCTGAGTCTCGGCTGTACTTCATGTCTTTAACTGGCATGAGTTACCCCTAAATCATTCCAACGAATTCCGCTTTTATCATTTTATCTAGTTTTGAGTGAGTTTCTAGTTTTGCATCCAAGCAATTCTCAAGACTTTATTGAAAGCTCCTTGAAGAGAGAAGGGCCCTTTGTGTCTTATTCATCATTGTTTTCCTGATGCACTGAACAGTGCTTGGCACATAGGAGGTACTCAGTGAAAGTTTTGAATGAATGAATGAATGAATTATGAATGAATACATAGCAAACACTAAAACTTTGACCTAGTCAGGGACAACCTTCTCAAAATAGGCTCAGTTTGGCCCCAGTTGGACTTAGGCTATTGTTCCTCACTTAACCCTAAGGAAAGACAGTTTCCCTGTAGATACTCCTTCCAAGAGGTGTCCTTTGGGTTGAGTACTCTGGACCAGTGACAGGGCCTTTCACGTGGGAGCCCTAGGCGCACAGCCCTAGCCTACAGAACAGACCCTTTTCCTCTAAAGCAGGTCTCCAGCACATGATGAGAGTCCTCAGCCTGAAAGCAGAAGATGGAGAGAGAACTCCGAGGGTCTTCCTCTTCCAGGGCAGATCTGCTACTAAGAGCCATCATTGCCCAAGAGGCTGTGCTTTCTTCCTTTGCTCCCTGCGAACAGTGAGCATGCGTGGGCAGTTGCCGATTTGCTGCCAAGGAACAGAGGTGCACATGTCAGACCCTGGGCTCAGGAAGCTTAGGATCTATTAGAAGAGAGTCTAGACCTTCCTCTGCCTCCAGAATCTTTGGAGAATGAGCGTCCAGAGCTAGCGGTGCTTCCCCTTCCCATCAGTTCTAAAGTCCTGCTGTGGCTTGGTCTGCTTCCGACAGGAGCCAAGAGGATGAGGCAGGAGCCCAGAGCAGGCCTCTCCCTCAGGGAGCCACTCTGAGCTGCCCCTGCGCCATACTCTGCAGCCTCCTCCATGCTCTCGACTTGCCCTCAACAGGGTAACGTTCTGGTCATCAGCCTCCTGTGCTCTGAGGGACACAGTAGGGTGGTTGGTGTCAGCCAGATGGAGAAAGTGAGGGTCCTGGAGCTGGTCTTCTGGGGGTGCAGAAGGACATCAAACAGGAAGCCGTATCAACTGCCCTTGATGGGAGGAGGGCAGGGAAGGGGCTGTTCCTCTGGGTGATGGATTGTCTCTGGGCACTGAGGGCATGCAAAGTGATAATGATCTTGCTCCTCTCTCCTTGCGCTACATAGCTCCCAGGGCCTGGAGCAATCCTTTACTGGGTCCAAGTTGTATATCAGCAATGCTTCTCAAAGAGAGGGAGGCGAGTCCAACACACTGGCTTGGTCTAGAGTGGAGAACAAACACGGAGAGTGAAGACGGGGGGAAAGGCCCCTGGGAGTCCTGATGGTAAGCAGAACCCACAGCTGACTTCTCTCCCACCTCCTGAGCTCTTGGACCTGATTTTGCCCCTCTCCCTGATGTTGCTATCTCCCAGCATAGCAAGCCCCTTGCCAGCCCTGGTAAGGCTGTTCCCGTGTCACCAGCCCCATGTTCCTGGCAATCTTCCCTTTCCTGTCCATCCCCTCCCACTGTGAGACAATGAAACATCAAGATTTTCCTGATTCTGTTCCCAATCTTCTGAAAGTTACTAGCAAAAAACTTCATGCCTCTGCTGACAGGCTCTGTTATGAGTTATGGTTTCTACCCTCAGTTGGCTCCGAGGGCTCACTTGGCAGAACTTTGATGGGAGCATGCAGCGTGATGAGGAGCTTCAGACCTTCAATACCCTTTTCTCCTTTGACAGTCCTTCTTTCTAGCTCAGGACCCTTTATTACTGTGTTCATCCTCCACCACTTTGAGCCCAGCCTCTTTCCTAAATTCAGGAGACTCTAAACCCTGTCTGCCTCTGATAGGCCCGAGGATACCTGTCCCGAGTTGAGAACCAATTAGATTCCACCTCCTGAAAATTAGGAGCTAGGACACCGAGGCTCTGGTGAGTCCACATTCGACTCCAGCGCTAAACCACTGTGGAGCAGCAAAGAGAGCCCGAGAGAGGCAGGTGCACAGAGAGAAGTAGAGAGAGGACTCCAGGTGGCCCTGCAGAGGTGGTGAGAGCCGCCCCACGAGGCCCAGCTGTCTTCCCTGGCCTGTGTGCCTGGGAGGCACTAACTTGCCTCCCAATATATCCCCCCTTGTACTTAAGCTACTCTGAAGAGGTGTCTGTCCTGAGCAAGTGCATTTGTTAACCAGGACTCAGCAAGAGACCTCACCTCCTACCTCTCAAAGGAAGTTGAGACTCTCCAAGTCAAAATTCCCCTGACTTCAACCCTTGGCCTTCCATGCCCATCTTTCTATCATGTACACATCGCTGCTCTCCAGTCCAGATAAGGATGGGCCTGACTCGTTTTCAGGCTTATTGCCACGCACCAGATTCCATTCCTTCCTGCCTCTGTAATAGTAATAGTAAAAGCAAGAGTAGTAACACTAGCAATAGTAGTAATAATAGTAATAGTAATAATAACAGTTTCTTGCTCTTTCATCGGGGCTTCCCAGGTGGTAAAGAATCCACTTGCCAGTGCAGGAGATATTAAGAGACATGGGTTCAGTCCCTGGGTCAGGAAGATCCCCTAGAGAAGGAAACGGCAACCCACTCCCGTATTCTTACCTGGAGAATCCCATGCACAGAGGAACCTGGTGGGCTACAAAGCCCACGGGGTCACAGAGTCAGACACAGCTGAGCATGCGTGCAGGGTCTCTTGTCACTATATCTCTGGCTCCTCCCTCCAAAGCCTATTGGCTTATTAAATGGCTTCCACCCTAAAAATCAAAACCCCATTCTTTGACCCTGCTTTCCTCCCAAGCCACAAACTCATCCCCTTCCTTTCCTTCTGTTTTAAAGAAAGGTGGTCTGATATAGTCGCAAGAGCACAGGACTCAGAGTCGGGAAACGGCTTCAGTCATGAACAGCTAGTGACATTCAACATGTTTCTGAACCTCTCTGAGCTTGTCTCCTCAAGTTGGGAAAATAGTGATCATGAACATCTCACTCACTTTGAAGGCTTATTGTGAGGATGGGTTAATTTACGTGTGTGAAAATGACCTAACACATTCTCTGGCACTTTGCAGTTGCTCAATAAATGTTCAATCAGAAGAGTCATTTATCTTATTGTGGCTGCTTTTCACTTCCCATACACCTCTCAATCTTCTGCAATCTGCCTCCCCCTGCCCTGGCCTGCTGTCTTGTCACTGCTGTCATTGAAGTCACCACTGGCCTCTTATTTGCTGTGTCCAGCACCGCTTCCTTCCTATCTGGATGCTGCTTGCCTCTCTGCAGCAGTTGTGTCTGACTGTTCCTGCCTCTTCTCCAAGCTTTCCCTTGGCTTTCCCCATGGAACAGCTGAGCACCCTGCATCAGGTTTTCTTGGCTGGTTCCTCTGCTTTCTGCCCTAGGTCTGTGTGATCTTTTCTCAGGTCCCCTGGGGACCCCCACCTCCCTTCATGGCCTCATGCGTCACTGAGATGAAGGAGCACTGGTCTCATCTCTAGTCCTCCCTTCTGCTCAGTGTGCTGTGCTCAGTCGCTCAGTTATGTCTGACTCTTTGCAACCCCACGAATTGTAGCCCACCATGCTCCTGCGTCCATGAGATTTTTCAGGCATGAATGTTGGACTGGGTTGCCATTTCCTCCTCCACAACCTCTTCTGCTCAGAGATCCCCCCGAAGCATCACTTCCTCCCCTCCATCATGCAGTGACCTCCAGCCTTGGCAACCATCAGGTAATCCACCACCCAAATCAGAAAAATGGAGGAACCTTTTCTACTTCTCCCCTCAGCCCCAGTTGGCCACCTTCTAGCTGAGTCCTGCAAAATAGTGTTAAATTTATTTCCTTTTCCACACACCACTGTCCTAGTCAAGCTGTCACTAGATTTTACCAAAACTCCTGCTGGGCCCTCCAACTGGTATCCCAGGCTCCAGTCTCTCCTCGCTCAATCCCAGCTCAACAGGGCTCTCTGTTTCCTTCGCAGAACACATCCCCAGACACACACAGACACACACACTGGTGGCAGCACTCTGGCTCCCAGTCTTTCCAGCCCCATTTTCCTGTGCTCCTGATGATCTGCCTCACCCGCCAGTCACAGAGGATTCTTTTTTCACCTCCGCACCTTTGTTTGTCTGTGTTGTCTCAGATTAGGATGCTCTCCTCCTTTCGTGCCCCCAAATAACCTATTCACCTCAAGCCTCTGCTCACGGGTCCCCTGTGCTGGGGAGCCCTCTACAACCACCATGTCCACCTCCGTCTCCACTCTCCCATGGGGGAGCACGGGGCGTGCACCCGATGCCCTGGAGTCTCTGTCTCCTCCGCCTGGAAGCTTTGGCTCCTGCTTTTCACAAAGGCAATTCCATCCCTGTGTCAGCNTCACGGGTCCCCTGTGCTGGGGAGCCCTCTACAACCACCATGTCCACCTCCGTCTCCACTCTCCCATGGGGGAGCACGGGGCGTGCACCCGATGCCCTGGAGTCTCTGTCTCCTCCGCCTGGAAGCTTTGGCTCCTGCTTTTCACAAAGGCAATTCCATCCCTGTGTCAGCCCACATGCCCCAGCCATCTTACTCACAGAAGACCCCCAGCCCTACTCTGTTCTGCCTGCAGTCACTCTGTTACACAGCCTTGTTTATTTCCTTTCTTGCACTTATTACCAGTTCTGATGATCTTATGCGGCTGTGTAGACTCTCTGCGGGCTTCCCAGGTTGCACAGTGGTAAAGAACCCCCCTTCCAATGCAGGAGGCACAAGAGATGTGGGTTCACTCCCTGAGTGGGGAAGATCCCCTAGAGGAGGAAATGGCAACCCATTCCAGTATTCTTGCCTGGAGAATTCCATGGACAGAGGAGCCTGGCAGGCTACAGTCCATGGGGTCACAAAAGAGTTGGACACAACTGAGAGACTAAACA